>VMOF01000013.1:874825-1243622 GCA_011764245.1 Trialeurodes vaporariorum | reverse complement strand
ACTAATAAGCACAATGGGCGCACCCAGTATTTCTATATGGGAAGGGGGGGGCGGACAAGTTGTCATTTCATATGGGGGGTATGGGGGTCATTCACCAGAAAATTTTGAAAATTTAGCTCATCTTAGACGCAAGATTAGACTACTTCTATTCAAAAACTACATTGAATTAATTCTCGATAAAAATGAGATTTTCCAAGACTGTGCTGATAATACGGAAATATCTTCATCGTGCTGATAGAAAGACGGAGTATTCAGGGTTTCTAGATTTCAGAAGAAGATCGAGCGAAATTAACAATTAAGGACATTGCTGTCTGGAAAGATGTGTTCCTCCAAGGAAAAATATGTTGCATGACATTGATACTTTTTTTGAACTCATTTCCTTTCCCATCTTTTCTTGTTCTCTCTTCCTCTTTTCCTCTTCTCCCTTTCTCTCTTGCTCATCTTTTCCTTTCCTTTTCCCTTTTTTTCCTTTTTCCCTTTCCTTTCCTCCTTTTTGTTTCTTCCTATTGGGGGGGGGGGGGGAGCAAGGATGAGTACACAGCTCGGCAACGTTGCAAATATCGCTCTCGTAAATTTATGTAAGCCCTCTCTTTGTCGGCGTGACAGTCGGCAATGAGAGATCATCCCCGCACGATAGCGAAGGATGCGAATTGCCCCCAACTGTCAAAAACAGCGTTGCTACATCGGCAAAATCCGTACAATGGGGCAGTTGCAAGGGCTGACAATGAAATCTTGTCCCTTTTTTATGGAGAAAACGGAAGAACTTGATGAGCAACGAACAAAACTGCCTTTGGTTTCAACTTAAGTCTTATATCGTTCTGGAGATGAGCTGTTGGCCCAAAATACATTGTTTTAAATGGGAATTCCACACGATACTACTACGCACACGCAGTGGCGTCGCGTGCGATTGTTTCATTTTGATAAGTTTTCGACACAAATATCGGTTTCCGTACCTGTCACAACCTTATGTGAGGAATTGAGTATATATATATATATATATATATATATATATATATATATAATATATATATATATATATATATATATATATATATATATATATATATATATATATATATATATATATATATATATATATATATAATATATATATATATATATATATATATATATATATATATATATTTACAAGTTTTATTAACACGACTATACAACATGAGTACAATAATTGTTTTTTTCTTATGATAAATAGTATAAAATAATTACAGTATGATTTTTTGTAAATATTTATGGATATAGTAAAATGTTCCTTAGTTTTATGTTCCTGAAAAAAAACGAACGAGAGATAAAAATGATGATGACGATAATGATAATGATGACGATGATGATATGGAATGAAGGGATGAAAAGATGGAGGAAAGTGAAGTGAAGGTAAAGACAATTCTGAGTGGAGGAGGGAAAAAAGGAGAAAAAAGTTGACCCCCGTCCCTCAGATTTAATGATAATAATCCGAGGCCAGCTCAAAAGCCTTGCGCCGTTTGAGCCTTCTCAGGACATTGCTATTGTCCAGAAGGCGAATAGCTTCTATGTTCGGGTGAGAGTGTAGCCGAGCTTCGTACCTCTCAGCTATTTTTTTAATGTGGGTATATTGAAACGTAAGAATTCGCGAACAGACGCCGTCAGTGTTTACTGTTTATCTGTTTATGAAGTCAGCTGTGATGACAGTCGGCCGTGATTATTTAAATGTGCCGCGCTAATTTCGCGAAATATCGTGCACGTGGTAGCAAGATACAGGGGTGAATAGTGTCTAGTGTTTTTCGCAATTTGTGAGGTTAATACTGAATTTTAGTGTTTTCTGATGCCGCCATTGTTATTTTCTCGGCTAATTACATGGGAATTGATACTTTAAAACGCTGTAGCCGAAGTGTCAACAGACCCATTTGGCAAAAATGTATTCTATCCATTTAAACTCATGTAAAATATCGAATTCAGGGGGTGCACAGTGCACAAGGGAAATTTGATATATTCAATGAGTTTGAATGGAGCAGTTGCATTGTTGCCAATGGCACGCGACGCCACTGCGCACACGATATTTTTCTATTTTACA
This sequence comes from Trialeurodes vaporariorum, assembly GCA_011764245.1. Taxonomy (NCBI): domain Eukaryota; kingdom Metazoa; phylum Arthropoda; class Insecta; order Hemiptera; family Aleyrodidae; genus Trialeurodes; species Trialeurodes vaporariorum. The sequence goes on along the minus strand of VMOF01000013.1, from coordinate 1,241,554 downwards.
CGTGTGTATTTCCAAAACCGGGACACTTGGGGGAAAAAACAAAGACACCATTGTTCTCAGCTCATCAAGTACTATAATTTTCTTTATAAAGAACAAAACATGTCAGACCCTCGCAACTGCCCAATTCATAATGATGATGTTGCCAATCTTTTGCCACAGCCGATTCAGATTCTAAAACCTCAAAAAAATAACGACAGCAGCAGTAGAAACATACGAAATTCACTCCTAAACTTTTCAATTGCTTTACAACGCACGACCGTAAGACGTAAAGGCGACGTTGCAAAGAACTAGTGATGCCAGATTCCTATCTAATTTTAAGGAGTGGCCAATGAGTGACGTCTTTCCTTCGGCACTGGCGCTACTAGGTGTCATATGGTACTATTATTCCGCTGTTAATCACTCCTATGATTAGTTACTCTGTGAATCCTCTTTCTCAGCATAGCAAGAACGATGAAATTAACCCTTTATGGACCACACCCGAGTATACTCGGTTTCCTCCTCTACCCCACATTGTTTCAGTCTTCATTCCGGATAGACGCGACTATATTTGAAAACACTTACAAATTAAACTCTCGCCTAATGCCTTCAATTTGTCGTATAGGCAATTCCAACTCCCCCGAGCACGAATAGTTAACTACCTTCCCTATATGTATAAACAGATGATGAGATGAGTGGAGTTCTTTTAAACTAACCCGGTCATTAGAGGGTTAAGATGGACCCATTTTCGGTGCCCGAAATTGCCACCACGGACACGCATTTAACAGCAATTTATGAGATAAGGAGTCAATTCTGTAAGTTTTTATTGCTACCATCGTTATTTTTACAAGTTTTTACAACTGAATCAACCCTCAAATAGCCAGTAGCGAAAGTGTGCAACAGCCCTGTCGAGTCGTTTTCCCGCTGATTAGATATTTTTAAAATCACCTCTCAATAGCAACCTTAATGTGAAATTGATCAATTTGTTACATCAGAACAAAAAGGAACCCGAAAAGAGCCCTCCTGTGCCGAAAGCTAAAATTAATATGCTAAACTATAAAATCTTACTTGTATAAGGCTTTATTATCAAATATTCGTTAAAGAATTAACTATGAATCAATACTCTAACCTTTGTTACTAATTATTTGCGTAACAAGCCCTATTGGGACATTTCAGTCAGAGTATTTTGTCAAAACAAAAAAAAAACAACAAAAAACAAAAAACTCGCCTACTTCCGATTGCGAGCAGGGGATAATTAAAGTAGGCGGATTTTACCGGAGCACATCTATGTACTTCCCACTTGGACCAAAAATATTTTTGCTTCTTCAGCCAGCATGGTACAACGATGATCCTCTAAAAAAACAAAAGCAAACGAGAAAATAAAAAAAACTCGCCTACTTCCAATTGCATACTGCATAGGAAATAACAAAGTAGCCGGATTTAACTGGAGCACATATGTATAATTTCCACTTACAGCAAAAATGTTTGTCCTTCTTTAGCCAGCATCGGACAACGGTGATCCTCGAAAAAAAAAAACAAACGACAAAAAAACTCGCCTACTTCCAGTTGCATACTGCATAGGAAATAACAAAGTAGGTGGATTTAACTGGAGCACATATGTATACTTTCCGCTTCCAGCAAAAATAATTGTCCTTCTTTAGCCAGCATCGGACAACGGTGATCCTCGAAAAAAAAAAACAAACAACAACAAAAAACTCGCCTACTTCCAATTGCATACTGCATAGGAAATAACAAAGTAGGTGGATTTAACTGGAGCACATATGTATACTTTCCGCTTACAGCAAAAATGTTCGTCCTTCTTTAGCCAGCATCGGACAACGGTGATCCTCGAAAAAAAAAACCAAAAACAAACAACAACAAAAAACTCGCCTACTTCCGATTTCATACTGCATATGAGTACATCACAACAAATTAAGCGAATTATACCGGAGCACATTTACATACTTCCAACTTACAGCAAAAACATTTGTCCTTTTTCAGGCAGCATCGGACAGCGGTGATCCTCAATAAAAGCTAAACGCAAAAACAAACAACAAAAAAACTCGCCTACTTCCAATTGCATACAGCATAGGAAATAACAAAGTAGGCGGATTTAACTGGAGCACATATGTATACTTTCCGCTTACAGCAAAAATGTTTGTCCTTCTTCAGCCAGCATCGGACAACGGTGATCCTCGAAAAAAAAAAAAAACCAAAACCAAACAACAACAAAAAACTCGCCTACTTCCGATTTCATACTGCATATGAGTACACGGAAAAAAAAGATTAGTGAAATTAACCATACGATAGCTGATTTTGGCACCTGCTAGATGTTATGGTAAACTTGACCAGAAATATGGTACATTTACCGATACTTCGAGTAAATTCGACATGCAATCAGGTAACATCACCTAGTACCTAGTCAAAACATAGTATACTTTTGGTTAACATTGCCATAACATCTAGCAGGTGCCAAAATCAGCTATCGTATGGTTAATTTCACCGTAGTTTTTTTTCCGTGTACATCACAACAAATTAAGCGAATTGTACCGGAGCACATTTACATACTTCCAACTTACAGCAAAAACATTTGTCCTTTTTCAGGCAGCATCGGACAGCGGTGATCCTCAAAAAAAAAAACTAAACGCAAAAACAAACGAAAAAAAAAACTCGCCTCCTTCCAATGTCATATTGCATAAGGAATACATTACAAAGTAGGCGGATTTTAACGGAGCATCCGACAACCGCGTCCCGATGAAGCAGGAGAAGGAGGAGGAGGGGGAGGAGGAGGAGTATCGCCACCGCCATCAACATCAACAATCAACAATCAACATCGAGCCATGAAAAGCGAGAAGTTGCCTCCTCGGGAAAATCGGCTCGCAAATCCATCTTCATCCACCTCGCTCTCAACTCCTTTCGGCAGATTGAGATAGTCACAGGAGAGGAGCCTTGGATGGAGGAAGATGACGGAATGAGGGGGGGACTAAACAGGAGAGATGTGTTGAGTGTGGGTGCGTGAGTGTGCGAGGGAACGTTGGTGTGAATGAGTGAGAGAGTGTTTCTGGGTGGATGTGAGAGTGAGTATAGCTTTGCACTCGTAAGTTCAACCGAGTGTGAAGTCTATATATTTTCCGAGTCTCTCTCTCTCTCTCTCTCTCTCTCTCTCTCTCTCTCTCTCTCTCTCTCTCTCTCTCTCTCTCTCTCTCTCCTCTCTCTCTCTCTCTCTCTCTCTCTCTCTCTCTCTCTCTCTCTCTCTCTCTCTCTCGGAGCGGGGGTGGACTTCTCAGCGAAGAACGGAAGATCAGAATCCACTTTCGGTATACAGCGGAGTTGCCTCATTGCTGCCATCTGATCGAAAAGCACGCGGTAGCGATATCAGAGGCGGATCATGTCATGATCAACACAGAAAAAAAACAAGCACGGAAAATTCCAACACGCAGGTGTTGGAAAAGCGTGCCACTAAAGTCTGAACAGCTTTAATGCTTTTGCTAGCAATGATAATAATTAGACAGCATTCAACATGGAGCTGATCTCGAGAAAATTGAGTCCAAAGTTGAAGAGCTAGCATTTAAACAAAAAACTTGGAATTACTTACGTTTTGATTTCATTCAACTACCGTGTTGTGTTTTTGCATTTCAACACCGGAAAAGTGGAATTTACTATGTAGGAAAGGTACTTAATTTTTAGCGTTTAAAGTGACTTGGTTCCTTTCTTCTTTTTTTTTGGCATAATCACGAAAAACGAAACTCTAAGAGAAACCAAACGGCAGAGTTGGTTTACACTGTTGATTACTTTAAAATCCGTTAATCCGGACTTAAGTCCGTTCCCAATTCTATAAAAGGAACCAAGTCGGGGTTAGTTCCTTACGTGACTCGTATTAAGGTTTAACCTAATCAGAAAAAGGAACCAAGTTCTCATTTTATTTCATCATATGGACAATGACATCAATGAGGCTCACCAGCTCACTTTTACCTGGAATTTTGACGGGAAATAGTTGTTATTATAGAAGAAGCACTTGTTGCTTCGAGATTCAGTATTGCTAGCTCTATCAATCAATAACTCAATTTTATCAAAAATGTCACTCGGTTCTTTTGTGACAAGTGCTGTCCAATTGAGCTTGTTTGGTGAGAAATTATGAAAAAAATAAATTTAGATCAGATATCTATAAGGAGATGAGTCAAAGGCGTTGTTTTTTTGTGTTTGTTTTTTGTTTTTTGTTTTCAAAACTTTGGAGGGCTCTAGCTCAGAAGAGAAACATTTGCAGCACATACTCATGTAGGAAAATAAAGTCTTATATATATATATATGTATGTTGACCCCAAAAATACACTCCATAAGTTTGGCACTTAAGTTTTGAAACACCCTGTTCTTGATATTTTGCTCCCCCCCCCGCCCCTTTCACAAAAGACAACATCTTGACCATGCACTTTTTTAAAATCACAGTTTGACTGTAGAGATATTTTCTCCCCCCCCCCTTAACGAAAAAGGGGAAAATGGGTCACCTATCTCTGATGTTCGTCGTGCGCGTGCACATATTGTTCGGCTTTACGACTGCCATTTTGGCTTTCTTTATAATGCGTCTTTTGGGTTTATTAGTGGATTTTATGACTATTTGATGCCGCCAATGTAATTTTCAGCCAATTTCACATCAGAATCAAAACTCTATGGCACTGTTCCAGTGAAAAATTTTGTACACGCAACGAACTTTTAAGGGTAGGTAAATAAGTTATTCCAGAGTCAATTCCATAGCCCCAGCGAGGAAGCTGTCCAGGGGTGGAAGACACGTGACAGCCCCTCTCACTTTTTAGAGCAATTAATCCGAATTTTACCCCTCTGGCTCCCTGCGTTCTGGATTTTAAACACCTATTTTTCAACAAAACGCCCAAAATGTCCTCAAAAATCCCTTGATTCCACCGACGCTCATTGAGGGGCTTTCAATTTGCCGATCCCCAGAATTTCAAATGTTTCCGATGCAAAGACCTGTTTAGTGTGACGTCATGAAAAAAATTGGTTCCAAACAAAGCCTCCGTCTCAATCGCTCTCGTGGGTTTTCCCATACGAAACACGGTCCAAATTTTCAAATACACGTGCTAGTAAACAACACGTTCTTTACACCAGTTGTGTTTATCACACCATTGGGTTCCACGTCCCTTATAAAAATTTCCGATTGTTTCAAAAAATTTTCCGATTGGATATATATTCCCGCGCTTTATTTCCCATAGAAATAATCGAAATTCCATAGAGACAATCGAAATTCGTGTAGATTCAAGCGCGCTGATTATAGCAACGATAGGTCTTATGATTGAAATAAGGCGAAATACATCTATGCTTCTCTTCTTACAGTTTTAACACCCACTTTTTTCTCAGTGATAAAATATGAGAACGCTACACAAACTTTCTGAAACATCGCGCATCAATGCACAATCACAGTTATATCAAAGAAAGTCCTATATTTTGTCCTTGTCACACTCACAGTTTCTTAAGAGCACAAAATTCTAGGATATAGGCTCATCAGCACCACCACGGCATGTGTTACACCTCGAACAATAGCTTCGATACGAAGAGAAGTTAGAATGATTGAGTGTCATGGCGGTGATTCACCCATATGAGACCGTGAGTAAGACAAGGACAAAACGTAGAACATCTTTCGGTATAACTGTGATTGTAAATTCGCTTGTGATCTTTTAGGAATTATGTTACAGTGAAAAGATACTTTAAGGCAAGTGGAATCTAATGGTGCAATAAAATTTGAGAAAACTGTTGGTTAACTAGCATGAATTTGCGTTCGAAAATTTGGATCTGGTAAATCCACGAGAGTGAGCGAGATAGAGCATTTGTTTGGAACCAATTCTGATCGTGACGTCATCACTAAACAGGTCTACTTTAGGATATGAATAAGCCTCTCTCTTTTCTATACCCCTCCCGCTCTTCATCAATACCTCGTCGCTTCTTTTCGATGTACCCTCGTCAAACAGATTTTGACACTTTTACGATGCGAAACCCCGAACGCTTAATGCACCGTGAAGAAATCTTGAGACCGGTGGAGCCCAAAGGCGAGGGGCAAAGAGGGTTTCTGTGAAGGATGTTTCCACCCCCCTCCTGCCTTGGAAATCCGACTCATAGGTTGGCACAAATGACTTAGGTTGCTGGACCTGTATGGAATTCTCGTTTAAAGGAATTCGACTTTGACGCTTAATAACTTATTGAAATTAACAGGAATTCCGAAACTTTTACAATTTTAAGAAAATAGACGCCGAGACCTCCTGGATTGCAGCAATAAATTAACGATTAATGAAACCAGTTTTAAGAAAATACGTTTTTAATTTTTCAAACCTTCCCCCCAAAGGTTTTGCCATAATCAAGGCATTGAACCTATATATTAGATATGAAAATGAAAACAAGAAGCGTACCGTATATATACGGCACGCTTAAAAAAAATATGTTGATTTTACAGCATAGGGTGTTAAAAAAGTGTGTAGCAGGTTAGTACGTTGGATCAACAGATCTGAGCTGTAAAATTAACCGTCAGAGGAGTTAATTTGACAAAAACCGGTGTTAATTGAACCGCTCAGGCCTCTTAATCCAACATACTAACATGCTACACACTTTCTTAACACCCCAGCTGTAAAATCAACATATTTTTTTTTTTTTTTTTTTTCAGTGAAAGATTACTTATACATGTCGCAGGCAAATCGCAATCTTAGGCAAAGAGCGAGCCGCTTATTTACTATCAGGAAAAATTCAGAACATGTGTAATGATGACTTACAAAATAACTGTATCGAGATTTACTTTAGCTCATTTGAAAGCTCATAAGCTGAAGAAAATGGTGATTTCATCAGATTTGGTTTATTTTGATTAGTTCTTGACAGTGGCGGCTCGTAAATTGGCAAATGTATCCTCCCTTTAATCATGCAAAATAATCGATTTCCGGAGGCTGTCAGCCTCCGCAAGAATCGATTCTTTACTAAGTTTAAATGTAAAACTTGCATGGTTGCAAATCGCACGACGCACGTTCTTGACCTAAGTGTTTTAAAATGAAGAGATTTTGAACTGTTTATTCAATCACTTTAAAGATTCATTTAAAGGATTTTGAACTCATTAATTTTAGTATTGAAACTTTTACAGTCAATTTTCTCAAAATGTCAATTTTGCTCTCACTGCAGCTCTCTCCGGTAACACGGCACTATACCATCCTTTTTTTTTCCGTGTTGGAGCATTCCAAAATCCGTCTCTGAATTTAGGCTCAATTTCATCGCTACACTTCTGCTCCTACACCAACGAGTTTTCTTTTTTTCCCTCCCTTTTTTTCGAGTCGGTTCAACGCTCGCTTACCACAACGACTCCCGCCTACTTCCACGCATACGACCCGCGAGGGAGCACGTTGGGGGACGGAAACCAGAAGAGTGTGGGAGGAGGGAAAGGAGGGGGGAGGTTGAAATCGGGCGGTTTCGCGCCAAATTACTCGTCGCTTAATAGCGCGAATAAAGCTCCGCCGCCTCTATTCGACGCTCGCCGTTCGCGATTTCGCCGAACTGAGCGGGTCATCTCTGCCCCCCCCCCCCCTCATCTAAAACTCACCAACGCCCCTCTCTATACCTCCAAACCGCCCTCCCCTCTCTCTCCCTCTCACACCCTTTCTCTCAATATCTCTCTCTCTCTCTCTCTCTCCCTCTCTCTCTCTCTCTCTCTCTCTCCCCTCTCTCTCTCTCTTTCTTACCATTCTTCTAACTCTCTCTTTCTCTCTTCCTCTCCCTCTCCCTCTCTCTCTCCCCCTCTCTCTCTCTCTTTCTCTCTTTCTCTCCCTCTCTCTCTCTCCCTCTCTCTCCTCCCCCCCCCCTCTCTCTCTCTCTCTCTCTCTCTCTCCCTAGCTGTCTCTTTCTCTCTCTATCTCTCTCTCCACCACCCTTCCTCTCAATCTCTCTCTCTATCATACCCTTCTTCTAACTTTCATTCTCTCTCTCTCTCTCTCTCACTCTCTCTCTCTCTCTCTCCTCTCTCTCCTCTCTCCTCTCTCTCCTCTCTCTCTCTCTCTCTCTCTCCTCTCTCTCTCTCTCTCTCTCTCTCTCTCTCTCTCCCTTTTTCCCACTCTCGGCCGATGTGTGCGGCACGCCACGGTGGTTGCATGTCATGGTACCGTGCGAAAAATCTCCCCCTCCCCACGCCCTGAAATCCTCCCCGACAACCCCCCGCTCATCCGTTTGGCGCGTCTGTCCGTCCGTCACATCAGGCGGAGGACCCGCAGAGTATACCGGGAAGTATAACATCCACGGCGCTACGAAGGACTAACATGGATGATGGGAGAGTGGTGAGGGGGGCGGGGGCGGGGTGAGAGAATGGAGATGGGGGATGCTCGACATATCACGATATCACTCGTTTAACAAATCATTAGCAGCGCCCCGGTTGTAGTTTCATTATCGCTACTCGACACGTAGTGTTTGATGCAGCCCGCCTTGCTTTTGCCCTGCCCTGCCTGCCCCCCCCCGCCACTCTACGGCTCCTCGCACGCGCAAAAAGCTGAGCGAAAACGGTTGCCGGATCGACAACTAAACGTTCAGTTTTTAAAGTCATTCATCTCCCTCCTTCCAAAGGATAGTCCCTGCGAGCAATAGCGATAGAGTGGGTCATGCATGTTATATATATATATGTCCTATCTCAAAGTGTGAAAGCATGGGCGACCTGAGTTTGGTTTGTTTGCCTCACTTTTTTTAACCTTAAACGGGTCTGTTGCGTATTTTTGCTACATCAATATAAATCATTGTTTCTAACGTAGTATTTGGCGAAAATAACGATGCGCACATTAAAAACTTTCAAAATCCACTCATTAACTCAGAAAATACCTTCCATTTCAAACAACCCGCGCTACACTAGACACTATATCACCGACTTATAACTACATAGATGGAACCATCTCGTTTATGTAAACATGAACAGAACTTACAAACATTGGAATGTTTCGTTTAGATACGTATACATTTCTTATATTATTTTGTAATCTTTAATAAACCGAAAAGACCAGGCAGCAAATGCAGCTTATATTTCACGTATTAAAAAAGAAATTCCATCATTTTGTAGTTACGATGTTGTTTACTTATGCACGGTGGTTTCCGTCTATGAAGTATTATACCGGTGCAAATAGTGTCTAATGTAGCGTGGGCTGATTGAAATTGAAGTGATTTCCTAAGTTAATGAGAAGATTTTGAACGTTTTTAATGTGCGCATCGTTATTTTCGCCGAATTTTACATAAGAATCAAGGTTCTATATTGTTGTAGCAAAAGTATGCAATAGACCCATTAAATAAAATGTTGTAATGAATCCAGTGGAAATTTGTTTTAAACCAAGGTTATAGATTAAAGAGGTATGCTCATCTGACTTCGCGCCAAAAATTCGGTGGCGCGCAGTTCAAAATCACTGCAGGCAAAATGTCCGAAAAAAGCAGAAAACGTTTACTCTTTGCAGCAAACATTGGGTTGTTTTCTGCTTTTCTGCAGAGGGCAGTCCAATGTTTTCTGCAAAGAGTATATGTTTTCTGCTTTTGTCGGACATTTTGCCTGCAGTGATTTTGAACTGCGCGCCACTGAACTTGAGGCGCGAAGTGAGATGAGCATACCTCTTTAATCTATAACCTCAGTTTTAATCGAAAGTGCACGTAGAGTGGCTAAAAGGACACAGAATTCTGATACAACTACCCAGGTGAGAAAAGTCTGCTTCTTTCTGTCACGTATCAGTTTCTTTACAGTGCAAATCCTTCCAAAAGAAACAGTTGCATCTATGTCCATGTCTAGATAGCCACTCGAATACACTTTCTTTTTTGTTTAAAACCATTTCAAATAAATTCGTCACAACTTTCTTCTTAAGTATCTGGAAATCCGTTGATGTCTGTATCCACATAGCCAGCCTGCAACGCTTTCACCTTCATTTCAAAACCAGATTTCGACTCATTTTTGAAAACCTAAAATTTTGCAGATGTCTGTTATGAGTTAATTTCTTTATCGTGCCAATCCTTCCAAACCAAACAATGGGGCTCTTGCAAACTTTTGCTGTGAGCAAATGAATAGTCCATTCTGATGTAAAAACCAGCATAAATCACGGAAATCACACTGAGAAAGTTTAAAATTCAGTAATAAACCTACTTCACTACTCAAATGACATGATCGTAATGGCGGTTCGACGCAGGTATCATGGGAGACTCCTATCTAAAATGCCACTTTATCTTTGGAAACACAGAGGTATGTCTCAATTTATATAGGAATCTCCCATGATACCTGCGTCGAACCGCCATTAAGCTCGATTCTGAGAGTGAATTTCGTGATTTTTTAGTGTATTCATCGTCAATTTTACAGGTGCTTATGCTAGAATAAAAATAAATAAAAAATTTAATGTTTCAAAACTGGATCTTTGGATCTGGATAAAAATGTCAAAGGGTGGTCTTGGGTTCTCCCTCAGAATGTCAAAGAGGGGTCTCTCACAGGACATTAAAAGGCGTCTGGGGGTCTCCCCAGATTAAATTTCAAGTGAGAAAGTGTATGTAGGGTATTCCCTACGGTTTATTTATTTTTTTTCAATTCTGTAAAAAAGAGTTTACCGCGAATTGACATGATTCTTTATAGAATACATACATTCATGTAGTACATATTGTATATTAATAGTTTGAAAATACGTAAAGGTAGATACCACACAGCACTTCCATAATCTACATCATTTACGGCGTTTATGCGCTTGATGAACAGGTGTGCTTTTTTTTTAGACGATACGCAAGATGAAAAATGGCGTTTATTGAAAAGTGACTCAAGACAAGACATTAAAAGCTGCAACAAAAAATTGAAAAATTGTACATTGATGGGAGACAGCTTTTAAAAATAACGTGACGGAAATTAAAACACGATGCCGCCGATATTTTTCCGCGTTTGACTAATTGCAAGTAGCAAGTTTATTAGGAAGAAAATAGTTTTTTTTTTTTTTTTTTTTCTAAGAAGAGCCTACAGAAAGCGTAACAATCAAGCACGCATGTTGCATACTCTAACACGCAATGAAAGTACGTTCAGTCTACATGCTTAGTACGTACAGATAAACATGAGGTACGGTTTGGCAAGAGTTTCTACAGCACAGCGAAAAAAAATCTACTTGTACTTATTTATTAAAAAAAATAGTTTTTTTTTTTTTTTTTTTTTTTTTTTTTTTTTTTTTTTTTTTTCCCCCTTTTTTTGGACTTGGCGCGTTGGGGGTAAATACTCCTACGTGCGACAGTCCGATCTTTATCATGAGTTTAAATGGACACAGTACAACGTTGCCATATTGCACGCTACGCTACTGGTTACACTAGTGGTGTCTCATCTAATTGCAACTTCCTCTTTGACGAATAACTTTCCTCAGCATAGAAAGTTGCGATTAGATTGGACTCCCGCTTTGTGAGTCATTCAACCGCCATCTTTGAATGTTCTTTTGACGTATTTGTTGCATTTAAGAATGGATTTTGAGACTTCCCGATGCTTTTAATATGATTTTAACGCAATCTAACATAGCACCATGAACATCCAAGATGGCCAACCTGACAACATCGATCACAATCAATCACAACGCAAACAAACTCATAACCTCCGATGCTGTGAGGCTGTTAACGTTGGCCATCATGGGATGTTCACGGTGCTTGCAAGCTGGTTGCTCGATATTTTACCGCCATCTTGGGTTTCAGTTAAACGCCTCTTACAAAAAAAAATCCTTTAAAAAAAAAATTCCTTAAAAAAAAAAAAAAAAAAAAAAAAAAATCCTTAAAAAAATTTCCTTACAAAATCACCCTTTAGAGTTTGTTTTTATACTGTAAAAACATTCCAATTTGCAATTTTTAATAATATTTTCCATGTCCAACTCCACTGTTTGACTCGCTTCACTGTTCGACGAGACGCACCCGGGAACTCTCTTTCTCCAACACGGAAAGTTTGTGACCGGAGGAGGATCAGAAGTAGCGCGCAATGGTCTTAGATCATCAAAAAGTGGCCAAAAATAAGTTAAGAAAAATTCATGAAAAATCATATTTTTCGGCCTCATCAGCTTAACCTTTTATGGGCCAAGCACGAGTTTACTCGTTTTTCTCCTCTAGTCTATTTCTTTCACATTGATCCTGTATTTAGCGATTCAGAATAAATGCAATTCTGGAGGTTGACACTCACAAGATAAGGTTTCGTTCGGACGCCTTCAATTCGTCGTATAGGCAATTCCAACTTCCCCGAGTAAGAACAGTTAACTACCTCCCTATATTCACGGAAGAGCGGCGCGGCGTTCTATTGATCAAACACGGAAAAAAAACTACGGTGAAAATAACCATACGGATACCTGATTTTGGCACCTGCCAGATGTTATGGTAATGTTAACCAGAAGTATACTATGTTTTGACTAGGTACTAGGTGATGTTAACTGATTGCTTGACGAATTTACTCAAAGTATCGGTAAATGTACCATACTTCGGGTCAAGTTTACCATAACATCAAGCAGGTGCCAAAATCAGATATCCGTCTGGTTATTTTCACTTATCTTTTTTTCCGTGAACCTGGCCTCTAAAAGGTTAATCAACTGTTTTGGTAGAGCGACAAATCGTATCGATTGCCGTGCGAGGACATCTGGCTCCAAACAAACTCTGGTTCAATGAATATTTCCCACAAGGACTTTTTGAACGGAATTTCGGCGATTAAATCAAACAACGGGTCTGTTTCAAACTTTTGCTACAACGATTAAGAGAGTAGAATCTAAAGTAAAATCGCCTGAAAAGTCCATTGGTGACATCAGAAAGTCATGAAATGCAATCATAAACTCACAAGAGGCGTTTACTGAAATCCAAGATGGCGGATAAATATCGAGCAATTTCTATGCATGCACCACGATCATGCAAGAATAGCCAACCTCACAATATCGATCATAACCAATCACAACGTAAAAAAAAAACACATAACCTCTACCTCCAGTGAGGTTGTCAAAGTTGGCTATCATTGGAAGTTCGTGGTGCATGCATACAAAATGCTCGATATTTATCCGCCATCTTGGATTTCATTCAATGGCTCTCGTGAGTTTATTCTTGCATTTTATGACTTTCCGATGCCACCAATTAATAATGGACTTTTCAGGCGATTTTATACATTAGATTACACTGTGGCGGCTCGTGATATTTGGCAACCATGCAAGTTTTCCATTTAAACGTAGGTAAAATAATCGATTCTTGCGGAGGCTGGCAGCCTCCGGGAGAATCGATTGTGTTACATTGTTACATTGTTACATTGTTGTTACACACTCTTAATCGTTGTAGCAAAAGTTTGCAACAGACCCATTGATGCAACCATTATGAATTCTATGTCCTTCTAAACGCTTAACTATGCATGGTTTCACGACTAAAACAGCCGGAATCAACAAGTCAATCAAATTTAAAACGATGCAATTAAAGATTGAAATCGCCCAAATTCTAGCTAGATTCCCGCCCATTCCTCAACATGTAAAATAACAATCGGGTTATTTTAACCTCCAAATGCAGAATTTAATCTGTAACATCGTGTTGATTTCGGTAGATTTAGTCGTGGGATCGCAGGCATATGGGGCTCTTGCAAACTTCTGCTTAAACCGAATGACTCATAAAACCTGGTGTGAAAACCAGCGGAAATCACGAAAATCATAATATAAAAGTCTAAAATTTAGTATTAAGATGAATCTTCAGCGTTTAGTGACGATTTTTGCCATCAGAGCGCTACCGTTCGATTAAAGTCGAATTACAGGCCGAAATTAATTCATTTTTAAGAAAACAGAGTGTCAGTTACTAGAAAATCATCGGAAGAGTGTCTCTGCAACAAATCTTGTCAATAACTTCAAAACTAAGGCTTTCGATACAAGAATCGATTCGCGTTTTTTCATTTTTGGTACTTTCAGCCTAATTTTTGAAGTTATTGGCAAGATTTTTTGCAGAGACACTCTTCAGATGACTATCTAGTAACTGACACTATGTTTTCTTAAAAATAAATTACTTTAGGCCTGTAATTCGACTTTAATCGAACGGTAGCGCTCTGGTGGCAGAAATCGGCACTAAGCGCTGAAGAATCACATTAAACTCATTGTAAGATAATAGATGTAGCGGAAAGTTCGTAATGGCGGAGCCCCGCATGTATTTTGGACTGTCCTGTCTAATTGGTCACTCACTTTCTCTACGGAAACACAAAGATGCGTCTCGAATTAGATAGGAATCTCCCATGATACCTACAGCGCTACGCCATTCAGCCCGATTCTGAGAATGAATTTCGTGAATTTTCAGTGCACTCATCGTCATTTTTACAGGTTAGTATGCAAGGATCAAGTCTTCAATCACTTGAAGCAAAAGTTTGCAAGGGCCCCACTAAGCACTTTTTAGGATGCAGTATTCATGATCGCAAACATGTCGTATTAATGGGGCTCTTGCGAACTTTTGCTACACGGGATTGAAGAGTTGATTCTTGCATAAAAGCCTGTAAAAATGACGATGAGTACATTAAAAAATCACGAAATTCACTCTCAGAATCGAGCTTAATGGCGGTTCGACGCAGGCATCATGGGAGATTCCTATCAAAATTAAGACATACCTCTGTGTTTCCAGAGAGAAAGTGGCATATAAGATAGGAATCCCCCATGATACCTGCGTCGAACCGCCATTACAATCTTGCCATTTAAGTAGAAATGCAGGTTTATTACTGAAATTTAAACTTTCTTAATGTGATTTTGATGATTTTCGATGGTTTTTACAGCAGAATGGATTGTTCATTTGCTCACAGCAAAAGTTTGCAAGAGCCCCATTTTTTGATTTAAAAGGCTACATGTCCGATCAAAAACACGCTTATAAAACAAAATAAAATACAATACATCGAATCAGAGTTTGTTTGGAACCAGCCATCCTCCAACTGCAATCATTGCGATTATAGCGCTCTTAAACAGCCTATCTAAATCTTTACAGTGACATTCGTTGGTTTTTGTTCCTTAATTAAAGGGGTTTTCTGTGATTTAAAATTGGCATTGAAAGTTTATAAACGAAAAATTGATGAGGACTTTACTTTCTGAATTTTGGCCAATTTATTTTAATCTCGGACCATCGTGCGGTGGTCGGAGGAGGAGTGAAAAGGGGGTTGAGGAGACTCAATCAGTGTGTTTTCAAAGGGGTTAAAATACGTAACTTTTGCACTTCAAACCCCTTCCGCCTCCTTCTCCTCACCACTGGAAACCCCCCCCCCCTTTAACATCCCATTTTCCTCCCATCCCCGTCCCATTTCCCTCATAGACTGATTTTCCACCGTCCTTTGTCATCCTTTGAAGTCAACTTGGAAGTGGGATAGGTCGTGGTTGCCAGATCAGGTGAATGAAAGCCACGAGAAATAAGAAGCGAGACAGTAGGCAACGTTGCATTCCGTTCATCCGTACTTTCGTAATAGACTCTTTTAGTAGAGAGATATATCGTCTCGATAGCCGTCCGAGGGCCACTGGTTCCAAGCAAACTCTGTTTCAATGTAATTTCTCCATAAGTGGATTTTTGAACGGTAATATTGACTGTTAAATTTAAAAAAAAATTAATGCAACCTTTTTGCAATTATGAATGGAGCAGTTGCAAGGGTCTGAACTGTTGTGTTATTTATAGAGAAAATTAAAGTGCTTGATGAGCTGAGAATGAAGATGCCGTTGGTTTTTAATTAAGTCCCATTGTTCCGGAGATGGGATTTTGGCCCAAATTACATTGTTTTAAATGGGAATTCCGCGTAGTGACGTCACTACGCCCACGATTTTTTACAACTTTACACATGTGTAACTCCAAAACCGGGACACTTAGGAAAAAAACCAAAGTCACCATTGTTCTCAGCTCATCAAGTACTATCACCTTTATGACAAACACAACATTCCAGACCCTTGCAACTGCCCCATTCTTCGTCCTCGAAAATGCTTAAGCATGCCTGGTTCCTTTACTAAAACTACCTAAATCAATAAGATTTTTTAGATTAAACATTGCATTTGGAGGTTAGAATCACCCGAAATACCACCAAATCCACAACAATAACATTTCAGTGATTCAAACCTCCAAATAAATCGTTTCATCTGTACTATCTTGTTAATATCGGAAATTTTAGCCAAAGAACCAGGCAAAATTTACGCAATTGGACGCATTTCAAAACACATCTCCGAAACTATGAAGCCAAGGGTGAAAAGGAAAAGCATCATTGCTTTCAGCACACCGAGTATTTTCATTTTGCTGACTAAAAAACACTTAGATTCAGATCAGTCCAACTACCCTACAGGGTCAATGGCCCAATGAATTGCGAAACACAACCAACATGGGATACGGACCGAAACGTCATAAGACGCAATGAGTGCGAGTGAGACACATTATTCCGAAATCGGTCTCTCTCTCGCACTCGTTTTAGCTTACGGGAACAACTTGGAAAACGGACCGAACCGCCATAAGACGCAATGAGTGCGAGTGAGATACCTTTTTCCGAAAACCTTCTCTCTCTCGCACTCGTGTTCGCATACGGGAACAACTTGGGAAACGGACCGAACCGCCGTAAGACGCAATGAGTGCGAGTGAGAGACCTTATTCCGAAATCGGTCTCTCTCTCGCACTCGTTTTCGCTTACGGGAACAACTTGGAAAACGGACCGAACCGCCATAAGACGCAATGAATGCGAGTGAGATACCTTTTTCCGAAATCGGTCTCTCTCTCGCACTCGTGTTCGCTTACGGGAACAACTTGGAAAACGGACCGAACCGCCATAAGAAGCAATGAGTGCGAGGGAGAGACCTGTTTCGTAAAAAGGTCTCTCTCTCGCACTCGTGTTCACTTACGGGAACAACTTGGAAAACGGACCGAACCGCCATAAGACGCAATGAGTGCGAGTGAGATACCTTTTTCCGAAAATGGTCTCTCTCTCGCACTCGTGTTCGCTTACAGGAACACCTTGGAAAACGGGCCGAACCGCCATAAGACGCAATGAGTGCGAGTGAGAGACCTTTTTCGGAAATCGGTCTCTCTCTCGCACTCGTTTTCGCTTACGGGAACAACTTGGAAAACGGACCGAACCGGCATAAGAAGGGATGAGTGCGAGGGAGAGACCTGTTTCTTAAAAAGGTCTCTCTCTCGCACTCATCACGTCGTATGGTGGTTCGGTCCGTTTCCTAAACTGTTCCCGTAAGCGAAAACGAGTGCGAGAGAGAGACCATTTTACGAAGAAAATCTCTCTTTCGCACTCATTGCGTCTTATGGCGGTTCGGTCCGTTACGCTGAAAAGCCGTTACGCCGTTCGGTATGTCCTTACGCTGTTGAAAAGGAGTCCAGCTGGGATTGGCTGTTTTATGTGTATTAGAAATAATAGGCAATCAGCTTCTTCACCGGTACAAACAATGCCAAAAAAGGGTGGGGGTTGGTTTCCATGACAGTTGACGCTCCCCGTATCATACATCAACGATGATCACTTTCACTTCTTCAGTTCAGTCCTCGTCGTGGCGTTCTGTACAACTACAGCTAAGTTTTTACGTTTCAGTGTTTAAGTTTTTAGTTCCTAAGTTATCCCATTTCTTCTTCTGCTTCAAACTCGCGCCAGAACGCCCTGGGTTTTTCATAGTTCTGGTTTTTCCGCCGGCATAGATCCGAGTACTTTGTTTTGTTTTTGAGAGAGGGTGGGAATAGTTCCCCTCCCCCCTCTCCAAGAATCACGCTGTTGGAAAGGAGTCCAGCTGTGATTGATTGGCTGTTTCATGCATATCAGAAGGAATAACCACTCAAAATCCTCACTGGTACAAACAAAGCCAAAAAAGGGTGGGGGTCGGATTTCATGACTGTTGACGCTGCCCGTTTCATATATCATCGATGATCATTTTCACTTCTTCAGTTCAGTCCTCGTCGTGGCGTTATGCACAACTACAGCTAAGTTTTCAAGTTTCAGTTTATAAGTTTTTAGTTCATTAGTTATCCCATTTCTTCTTCTTCTTCTTCTTCAAACTCGCGCCAGAACGTCCTGTGTTCTTTCTAGTTACGGTTTTTCCGCCTGCATAGATCCGAACATTTTAAACCCCTCTCCCGGCTTACAACGTCGGTTGTTAGTGGTTATTACACCCGGTCATTAGATGTTTAAGATGTTCGGTGACGTAATGGCATACTCCGTAATTTTAGTAACCGCCACGTGTATTCAGACCGTCATTGAAGTATCATTTTCACGATCATTTCACGTATCATTTTTCGATGATAATTTTCACCTCTTCAGTTCACTCCTCGTTGTGGCGGTACGCACAACTACAGCTTAGTTTTCAAACTTCAGTTTATAAGTTTTTAGTTCATTAATTATCCCATTTCTTCTTCTTTAAACTCGCGCCAAAACGCCCTGGGTTCTTTCTAGTTACAGTTTTTTCGTCTGTACGTGCCACGTGTATTCATACCGTCTTTGAAGTATCATTTTCACGATCATTTCACGTATCATTTTTCGATGATCATTTCCACCTCATCAGTTCACTCCTCGTTGTGGCGGTATGCACAACTACAGCTAAGTTTTCAAACAACAGTTTATAAGTTTTTAGTTCATTAATTATCCCATTTCTTCTTCTTCAAACTCGCGCCGGAACGCCCCGGGTTCTTTCTAGTTACAGTTTTTCCGCCTGTACGCGCCACGTGTATTCATACCGTCTCTGAAGTATCATTTTCACGATCTTTTCAATGATCATTTTCACTTCTTCAGTTCACTCCTCGTCGTGGCGTTGTGCATAACTACAGCTAAGTTATCAGACTTCAGTTTATAAGTTTTCAGTTCATAAGTTATCCCATTTCTTCTTCTTCTCCAAACTCGCGCTCGATCACCGCGGGCTCGCGAGATTTTTAAAACCTTCTCATTCCTACTCTTAATTTCTACTCATAGTTTACCCTTAGTTTAGTCTTAGTTTTTCTTAGTTTTAACGATCACCGCGGGTTCGCGAGATTTTTAAAACCTCTTCATTTCCACAAGTGTTTTTTGTTTTTTTGTTTTTTTTTTTTATACTTTCTTTCGTTTTTTCTCCTTTTTCTGTTTCATATCATGTACCTGTTTGCTTTCTATTTGAGAGAGGGAATTTTAACGATCACCGCGGGTTCGCGAGATTTTCAAAACCTCTTCATTTCCACAAATGTTTTTCTTTTTTTATTCTTCATTTCTTTTTTTTTTTTTTCTTTCATATCATGTACCTGTTTGTTTTCTAGTGGAGTAAGGAGATTTTAACAATCACCGCGGGTTCGCGAGATTTTTAAAACCTCTTCATTTCTACAAGTCTGTTTTATTCTTACTTTTATTTTTTTCTCCATTTCAAATCGGGGTGAGACCGAATTCGTCCACTGGTCACTTTTGACACTTCCGGATTCGTCCACCCGAAAAATCGAAAACCGGATTCGTCCACGATTTTTTTTTTTTTTTTATTAAGTACGTACGTTTGGCAACGGCATGGAGTATTTGGGTAAAGTGCAGCAGCTATCTATGAGATACCGCGACCCGATATCCGATAATCATTCGTATTATTCCGATAATCATTCGTAAGTCAACAGGATTGCCAATAATGAGTATTATTGTTAAGTCAGAAGAAGAGGGTTGTCAGAAAATCTCACGGACAATCACTTGAACTTTTTAGGTTACATTTTTACTTTTCTTCTTCTTTGGCTGTGCATTCTTTTTATATCTATAACTCATTTTTCTCACAAATTTGAACCTGTCAATTAACCCTTCGTTGTATGCGAACATCACATCTTCTGCCTCCTTTTGAGCTTTCTTGACTTTGGTATTTGTAATTCGCGCGGCCTCTCCCGCTTCGGCAGTATTGATTTTAATGTAAACTACTTTTTGAACATCAAGTAGTGTTTTAGCAAAATTGTTGATATTGGGGTGAGAATGATAAAAATATTTACCAAAATGTGCATGGAAGGACTCACATGCGTTAGTTGTGAGCTGTAAGCTACAACTGCTAGTTACATGCGGTGGAAACAGAGAATTTTCGGAGTTATAAGTTTCAGTCAAATAATCAGTGAATTTAAGGTGAGCTTCACCATCTGGTCGTGTTGACATAAAATCTTCAACAAATGATTCTCCTACTTGTTCGGGTGGTAAAAAAACTAAACCAAACTTTGCCCTGCGACGCGACGCGCCTCGAACGAGCATTACGGGTTCGCTTTGATAGCTGAAGCTGCAGCACTCTACCCAAATACTCCATGCCGTTGCCAAATGTACGTACTTAATCAATTAAAAAAAAATTCGTGGACGAATCCGGAAGTGTCAAAAGTGACCAGTGGACGAATCCGGATGTGCCCTCAAATCGTGTCCCCCCAGTGTTTCCCTTTATGTTTTTTCGTTGTTTTTGTGTGTGTTTTATTTCAGGCGGGACTCTAAGAGCAGGCGCCTCCTCGTGGCGAGTCCTGGGTACTTAGATTGAGCAACGGTTTCTATTTGGGAAAAATTTCCTCTAGAGACCGTTGCTTAACCTATGCTAAGAACTGCTCAAAATGTCTCGATTGGTCCGGTCCCTAGTACTGTTTTATTACGTGTTTGATTGAATGGGTCGAGAATAGTGATTTTTCGAAGAATCGGCAACCAAAACAAACAGAAACTTTCTTATACCTTCAAGATGGTCCATGAATTCAGCTCGCAGTTGGTGGTTAAACTCGAAGGAGTTTGGATCTAAAGATCCGACAGTTTTGGTAACAGATTTCAGGTTTTCTTTCCAGATACCATAATGTCCACTGCCTGCTCGAAAAATATTACGCCATGGTAGGTGCATCAAATAAAAGTTATAATTTAAACGTGTTTGATATAATGGACAAAGGGACAGCAGACGAAAATGATATCAAGGAAAATGTTTAATTCCACCGTGCATTCCTCACAGAAGATTGTGAAAGGTACGGAAACCGATATTTGTGTCGAAAACTTGTCAAAATGAAACAATAACACACAGGAGTTCCGAGGATGATGATTGAAGTTGGAATCACACTTGGAACTCCTGCGTGTTATTGTTTCATTTTGACAAGTTTTCGACACACATTTCGGTTTCCGTACCTTTCACAATCTTTTGTGAGGAGCTGAGGATATTAAGACGTAAGAATTCAAACAGACGCCGTCAGTGTTTACTGTTTATTTGATTATGAAGTCAGCTGTGATGACAGTCGGCCGTGATTATTTGAATGTGCCGCGTGAGGAGGAGTTTGATAATTTTTTTGGACAGTTGAGACTATTTCTTACTATAACAACAGATTTCTTACTATAACAGGGATGAATAGTGTCTGGTGTTTTTCGCAATTTGTGAGTTTATTAATGCATTTTGGTGTTTTCTGATGCTGCCATTGTCATTTTTACGGCTTTTTACAAATGAATTGATACTTCAAAACGCTCTAGCCGAAGTGTGCAACAGACCCATTGGAAAACCCCCCATTATTACTGCCTTACGCCACCATTACGCTCGCGGAAATAAAAGCGTTTATTGAGTTTAAGTGTGGATTTCGGAAGTTTATCATGTTGCCATCGCTGTTTTGAAGGTTTTTATACTCCAGAATCGACTTTAAAGCGCCTATAGCGAAAGTGTGCAACACAAGGGCTGCCGTTTTGCGTATAATTAATCGCATTTTTCAATTCACCGATGATTCCACCGGTTGAGAAAAGATTGCACAGTTCAGTTCAGTGTGTGACTGTGAAGCGCGAAAATAATCACATCTTTAATTTTTGCTCAATCGGTGGAGTAGTCGATGCCTTTAAAAAACTTGCGGATATTTTAATTAATTAACGGAGTTTCCATCGATTGAGAAAAGATATTACAGATCAGAGTATTTTCGTGCATTTCAGTCATACATTGAATTGAACTGTGTAATCTTTTCTCAACCGGTGGAATCATCGGTGAATTGAAAAATGCGCTTAATTATACGCAAAACGGAAGCCCTGGTGCAACAGCCCCATTGAGAAAGGATTGGCAATCCGATTATTCTCATGCATTATAGTCATTTTAACTGAACTCAACAAGGTAATAATTTGATGAATAGGTAGTATCATCGTTGCATTGAAAAATGTGATTAAATACTTGTATACAAAACGGCAGCTTTATGAAACGTACATCTCAGTGGAACGAAGCACGGATTTCCTCTCGAATGATTCGTACACTCTTTATAAATATTTTGGCGCATAAAAGCCGACGAAAAAAACCATTAACGCTACGCGACCATTAAAGCTGCAAAACGATTGATGAATATTGTTATTATTCAATGGAAGAGGGCTTAATTGTCCGTCTATCATTGAAAGATGACTGAAAAAATACAAGTTGGGAGGCTGTGACCATAAATTTAAAAAAAAAAAAAAACAAAAAACGAATCAACCTGTTTGTATTCTATTTTCAAAACTATTATACCCGGTAGAAAAAAATAAAAAAATAAAAAAGAGCTGGTGAAATACAGTTCAAAATCGGTTATTTCTCGTGATCGGTGCTGCCAAGTTTGGCGGGAAATTAAAAAACTTTTAAATTTTGTTAGAATAAAAATGCATACAGTTTTACGCAAAATGACAGTCTTTCTGAAAATGTATCAGAAAATTGAACATTAAGGAGTTTGAGATTTTGAGGTAAGTATCTTGCGATTGAAAAGCAGAAAAAACCGCGAAACTTTCGCGTTCAGCAAGATTAAGAACAGGCAAAAGTTTCTAAAAAAAATTGTGAGTATACGTTGAAGCGCAAAATAACAAACAAAAATTTGCCATCAGACTTTTTCCGATCAATATTCCATAATTTTGGTTATTTTTTTACTTCTCACGAAACACCTTTGTTTTGTCCCATTGTTAACTCAATCCAAGTGAACTTGGCCTAATTTTACAGATATTTTGGTATACGAAATAAACTTAGCAAATAGGTCAACGACGACCCGGTGGGCATTAATTTGTGAAATTACGATAGAACCCTGGTAAAACACCTCATCGACAATCATCGAACAAATCTCAACATGAGATTTGGAACCTGATTTCATGTTGATCTCATGATGATCTCATGATGAGTAGAAATCATCTTGAGCTCAGCATGAGATCAACATAAATTCAGGTTCTAAATCTCATGTTGAGATTTTTTTAATGATTTTTGAAGAGGATTTTTACCAGGGAATACAGAAAAAAGGCACATTTCTGAAACAATGATGAGTCTGTAGCAAACTTTTGCTACAGCACTATGGAGTGATCAATCTCATGTAAATTCCCGTGAAAAGTCCATTGGTGGCAGCAGAAAGTCATAAAATGCAGTATAAAACTCACGAGAGACGTTTAACTGAAATCCAAGATGGCGGTAAAATATCGAGCAACCTGTATGCATGCACCACGAACATCCAAGGATAGCCAACCTCACAACATCGATCAAAACCAATCACAACGCAAACAAACTCATAACCTCCGATGCTGTGGGTTTGTTAACGTTGGCCATCATACGGATGTTCACGGTGCGTGCACACAGGTTGCTTGATATTTTACCGCCATCTTATATCTCAGTTAAACGCCTCTGTTGAGTTTAATACTGCATTTAAGACCTTCTGATACCACCATTAGACTTTTCACGTGATTTTACTTAAGATTTAACACTCTGTATCGGTGTAGCAAAAGTTTCCAACAGACCCGTTGACTTATCTAAAATAAAGACTGTTTTGTATATTATCAGTGGCAGTAGTGAAGACACTTTCACCTGCAAAAAGTCATGTAGATAACAAGCAGTGCATGAACCGTCCACCAATGCAAGCAAAGAGAATGGAAAAAATATGTGTACAGTGTGGGACAAAAAGAATGTCAGACGCAAAGAGTAAACAAGAGTCGCAATTGAATGGAAGGCCTGCGTGGTCAACGTAGATAAGGGATCCGAACGCGGGCTGGCCTGGGCTGGCCTCTGATTGGCTGCAACGGGTGGAGCAAAAATGACTCGGGGTATAGGGAAAATAACACAGGATTTTCGTTCCGGGGCGTTTATCTCGAAACGTAAGCAAAATCGTATCTAAACAATTTATACGAGTCGATTCAGCAGATTTTTCCAAACAATTTGATAGGTCATAAGTGCCACTTTATTGCCAATTCGAAAAGACTGTTTCAGTTTAAAAGTACGCACAATAGTGAGTTACTCAAATACTGCTCGAACACACGCCAAGCACGTAATCACACTATTGTGCGTACTTTTAAACTGAAACAGTCTTTTCAAAATTGGAATAAAGTGGCACTTATGACCTATCAAATTGTTTGGAAAAATCTGCTGAATCGACTCGTATAAATGGGGCAGTTGCAAGGGTCAAAAATGGTGTGTTTTTTATGAAGAAAATGGTAGTACTTGATGAACAGAGAACAACGGTGTCTTTAGTTTTTTCATAAGTGTCCCGGTTTCGGAGATACAGACGTGTAAAGTTCTATAAAATCGTGTGTGTAGTGACGTCACTACGCGGAATTCCCATTTAAAACAATGTATTTCGGGCCAAAATCTCATCTCCGGAACAATGGGACTTGAGGAGAAACCAAAGGCATCTTTGTTCTCAGCTCATCTAGTACTTTCATTTTCTTCATAAAAAAGTCAACATTTTAGACCCTTGCAACTGCCCCATTGTTTCGATACGATTTTGCTTACGTTTCGAGATAAACGCCCCGGAACGAAAATCCCGTGTTATTTTCCCTATACCCCGAGTCATTTTTGCTCCACCCGTTGCAGCCAATCAGAGGCCAGCCCAGGCCAGCCCGCGTTCGGATCCCTTATCTACGTTGACCACGCAGGCCTTCCATTCAATTGCGACTCTTGTTTACTCTTTGGTCAGACGACTCCTTGGCAGTGGCGTGCATTTTGGCAACAATGTTTTCCCTCCATTATAATCAATGCAAAATAGTCGATTCGATAGCGAAGCAGAGCTTCACCTGCAATCGGTTGTCTCACATGTATTCAAATGGAGGGAAAACATTGTTGCCAAATTGCACGAGCCGCCACTGCTCCTTGGATTTTGGTATAGGTAGGCCACCTGCGATGCTTATATTCATTGAGATGAGTATTGAGGGTAGTCTACATCTAGGAGTCGTCTGACACTTTTTTTCCCCCCAACTGTACAACGCGTGTTGCCTATACGTCACATTGCTGCACTACGGTCTGAGATCGCCAAAAAGTGGCCAAAAATCAACAAGTAAATTCTTATAATCAATGTTTTCCTTCCATTTGATTCAATGCAAAATAATCGATTCGAAAGTGCAGCAGCGCTTCACCTGCAATCGATTGTTTTACACGTATTCAAATGGAGGGAAAACATTGTTGCCAAATTGCACGAGCCGCAACTGCTCCTTGGATTTTGGCATAGGTAGGCCACCTGCAACGCTCGTATTCATTGAGATGAGTATTGAGGGTAGTCTATATCTAGGAGTCGTCTGACATACACCGATGTCCTCTCCATTTAAAACTATAGAAAAGTATCGATCGTCAGGGGGTGCAATTGAACCCCCGAGAAATCGATACTTTTCTATAGTTTTAAATGGAGTGAACATCAATATATCGCATTTCACTAGCCGTCGCTGCTCGTTGTCTCCGACAGTTCATAGAGAACGAGAGATCGTCTGGTGCAATCTGGCAAACCGGAGTTGCGTGCATGAGGAGAGATTAAAAAGGTTTAAGAATTATAAATGGTCTGGCGAGGAAGAGAACGAAACAAATGATGATCTAAATCCGAGCCGAGTCGAGAGGCGAGACCGAGAGTACGCTGACTCATAAACACGAGTTCAAACCAACGCAGCAGCCTACGAGGTATGCAACATGATATACACTCACTTCATAACTGACAACATTACGAGGATGCATCATTTACGAACGAAAATAAAGAAAAAAAAATCATAAAATACTAACACATAAAAAACAGTATGGGGGTAAATCGTCGTTAGCAATTAAGGGGGTAAGCTACACAAAATAATCGATCTTCTGAATTTTTTTCAGTTTTTTTTTTAAATGATGCACTAATGATGTGAGTCATAATACGAAAATATCTTCACCAATAATTCAAAAATACATTGAATATCTTTTGTAATTCCTGCTTTCTGACTTATTATTTTTTCTTTTTGCTCTTTCAGGCAATGTTAGTTTTTACAATTTTTTGCGACACTAATTTGCAAATATCTCGAGTTCTAATGGAGCTTTTGACCTCTGGTTTTTTCAAAGGAATCAGCATAAAATTTTCTACAATTTTTCTCACCAGTTTTTTTATTTATGCACTAGAAGGATCCTAAAAGTCATTTGTTAAAGAGAGAGAGAGAGAGAGAGAGAGAGAGAGAAAAAAAAAAAAAATTCAATTAATAATTTAAAAAAAAAAAATACTTTCAATCAGCAATCGGAAAAACTGGGAGACAATGCTAAGAGGGTAACTTAAACTTCAATTTGAGTCAGAGATCAAAGCATTTAAGCGACTCTAACATGAGATATTAGCTTCTAAGTGAAACCTATTTTTTTTCTCTTTCAACTAGCATTTAAGGGGCTGCGATGCAACCTGCTCAACAAAAATTTCAGGAGTTTGTGCTGAGACTCGTGTAAACTTGTAAAACAATTTCCAGTCATAGGACAAGAAGTAGGGTTTGAGTAGCTTACCTCCTTAAGTGATCGAAATAATTTTCGATCACTTTTCTAACGTGCGTTAGAAAAGGACAGATAAGGGACAGTCACGTGACTTTCACCCCCTCTTCTATCCTTTTCCAACAGACGTGTTTAAATGGACAGAGAGAGAGAGAAAGACAATCCGCTGGATCCGCCAGTGAATCGATCAAACAATTTTTCGCATATACACTGAGAAAAATTTCCGATTCTTTCAATGAAATGTTCTGATAGTAAATTCCCGCACTTTATTTCCCATAAATGCTACAGGAATTCGTGTCGATACAAGCGTTCTAACTATTGCAACGATAGGTCTTATGATTGAATTAAAGGGAAAAACATAAATATGCTCTTTTTTCTTATGGTTTTAACAGCCACTTCTTTCTCAAAATATACACGCTGATTTAATTTTAATTATACACAAGACAGCACCTCTAGACTTTCGTTGCAGTATTGAAGAGTATATTTGCACGCGCCATCACAGCTGTGGCGGCTCGTGATATTTGGCAACCATGCAAGTTTCCCATTTAAACGTAGGTAAAATAATCGATTCTTGCGGAGGCTGGCAGCCTCCGGGAGAATCGATTGTTTTACATTGGTTAAATAGGAGGAGGACACGGTTGCCAAATTTCACGAGCCGCCACTGCATCACAGTTTTAAAGTCCATGACCACAAAATTCACCTCGGAGCTAGAATGGAGCTGTTGCAAACTTTTGCTACAGGCTTATTAAAGATAATAATGGGGTAGTACCCTGTAAAAATAACAATTAGCGCACTACAAAATCACGAAATCCACTCCTAAACTCACAAAATGCTTTTAAACGCGAGACCGTAATGGCGGCCGGGGCCGCGGTTTGCATTGGGGTTCCCTATTTTCAATCAGCGCCATCTACACGAGGTGTTCTCGCAACACCACAAAAGAAGAAGAAGCATAAAATTGCCACAAGAAAACCGCGGCCTCGGCCGCCATTACGGTCTCGCATTTAAAAGCATTTCGTGAGTTTATTTTTACAGGGTTTTATCCCATATTCAACTATTATTAAGCCTGTAGCAAAAGTTTGCAACAGCTCCATTGGCAAAAACAAGATTTTTTCCCCCTTCTACTTTTTTGATGAGTTACGCAGAGAAAATGAGAGAAAAAACTGGACGATTTTATTGCTATACTTAGAGGGGCAAAAAGAAGAAGAAAACGGGGAACGAATGCAGCAAATCTTGAAAACTCCCGTCAGTTCTAAATTGACCTCGAACCTCAAAAGAAATGACGTTGCCCTGAATTTACGTCGAAATAATCCACCCAAATTTCCCTGGGGACGGTAAATATTTGCTTCTTCGGTGAATCTCGCGGTGGTACGTGTGGATTTCAAGTTGATGTAAAATCGTAAAAAAAGGTTGGAAATTCGTTAAGATCCAGACCTGGCTTGCCCAATTCACACGTATGAGCTAACATAGTATATCCAGTGGAGCGTTAACTTACGACTGTATCTTCTGCATCTCCACTCACTCCTACATCTACAATGCGGAGTTGTCAGTGAATTGCGGGTTATTGGCGGCTCGTGCAATGTGGGAACCAAGGAGGTTTAGAAATAGAGAGGCTGATACGTGTTATAAGTCCTTTCTCAAAGTGTGATGGTTTTGTAACTAATCCGGTGGAAATTAGTTTTAAATGAAAAAGTAAGTGTTTCAGAGTGGCTATCTGGACATAGAATTCCATTTCAGTGATTCTCCACGAAAAAATCCTCAGAGTAAAAAATAGAATTTGTAAATTTCCAAAAAAAAAAAAAAAAAAAAAAATCATCCCATGAAAACTTACATTATCATGAATGTAATGGAACCAATTTTGTTTTTGTTTTTTGGGTTTTTTACTTTTTTTTTTTCTTTGTCATTTTTATTTCTTTTAATAAATTTAAAAATTCACATTATTTTTTTTTTCAGGTTGGCATCTTCATTAGGTTTATACCCTTTGAGTTTAGTCAACCTAAACGAAACATTCTTTTTTTTTTGTGGTTCGCTACAAAATTTAACTTAAAGAGACGGTCTCAGAGGTGGGTGCTATTTTTGGTGACGTCCGTCACGAGTCATTTTCTCAATTTAGTCGAAAACTGTTTAATCAAATTTTGTGAAAATTTCAGGGATTCTTTTTAGCACCACCAACTTTACTTGGTAATTTTTTTGTTATTTTTCAAACATACCTTGGAAATTTACATTGATTTTAATTGTCAAAATGAGGTGTCCGTGACAAAAATAATCACTGACTGCAAGTGTCCAGGAGAGAAAATTTTGATTGTTCCTGTTATGTCTATTTCTTTATCGTTCAAATCTTTCCAGAATAAACAGTTATATCGATGTCTGTGTCCAGAGAGCCACTCTCAGACACTTTCGCTTAGAACCAATTACAAGAGGATCTGTCGCAACTTTCTGTTTAAGGTTAAACAAAATGAGGCAAACAAACCGAGCCTGTGTAAAATGTCCATAAGAGATGTCCATAAGAGATTTCCATCATGGCTGCCTCCTTGAAGTTACAAAATCACGTCCCATATTAAACCTCTCTATTGCTATTGCTCGTTGGTGGCAACCGCGGATTATCTCCATTAAAACCTGCGTAAAACAATCGACCTTCAGAGTATTCGAATTGATTCCCTGTGAAATCGATACTTTTGTATAGGTTTAAACAGCACAACAACATGGTTGCCAAATTCATTGGTTTCTTACAGTCAGATTCAACTCACCTGCAACAAAAAAAAAAAAAAATAATACTTGATTAGAAAATGAACCAGCGAAACGAGATTGTGAGCGAGAAAGTAGCAGAAAATAATGGTTTTAATACCAGAATATGCGGCCATATATAACTCTATGGAATTTCCTAAAAAAAAAAAAAAAAAAAAAAAAATGTCAAGAACTATGGTACAAACATTAGAATTCTGGGAATGGGTCTGTTGCACACTTCGGCTACAGCGATTTAAAGTATCATTTCCTACGTAAAAAGCCGAGAAAATAACAATGGCAGCATCAGAAAACACTAAAATTCAGTATTAAACTCACAAATTGCGAAAAACACTAGACACTATTCACCCCTGTATCTTTCCACCACGTGCACGATATTTCGCCAAATTAGCGCGGCACATTCAAATAATCACGGCCGACTGTCATCACAGCTGACTTCATAAACAAATAAATAGTAAACACTGACAGCATCTGTTCGAATTCATACGTTACAATGTCCTTAATTCCTCACAAAAGGTTGTGAAAGGTACGGAGACCAATATTTGTGTCGAAAACTTATCAAAGTGAAACAATAACTCATAGGAGTTCCAAGGATGATTCCAACTTCGATAATCATGCTTGTTTGATAAGTTTTCGACTCAAATATCGGTTTTCGTACCTTTCATAACCTTTTGTGAGGAACTGAGGACATTGAAACGTATGAATTCGAATAGATGCCGTCAGTGTTTACCATGTATTTGTTTATGAAGTATCACAGTCGGTCGTGATTATTTGAATGTGCCGCGCTAATTTCGCGAAATATCGTGCAATCGGTGGAAAGATACAGGGGTGAATAGTGTCTAGTGTTTTTCGCAATTTGTGAGTTTAATACTGAATTTTAGTGTTTTCTGATGCTGCCATTGTTATTTTCTCGGCGTTTTACGTACGAAATGATACTTTAAAACGCTGTAGCCGAAGTGCGCAACAGACCCATTGTACTATCCCTTACAAAGGTTCACATATTGTCATGATTCTAGTAATCTGTTTTTTTATTTTTCAGTGAAGCAAATGTATTATTACCATTCTCCTTGATCATAAATCATGTATCATAAAAAACATTGATAAGACCAAAATATATATTTAAAGCAACACACGTTTCATTATGAAGATAGAAGAGAATAGATAGAGGCGTATACAAAAATAAGTCTTCTTGCCTCTTTCACCCACTCAAACGCACGACGCACGTGTCAGAAAGAGACAGAGATAGGGAGCTACAGTCACGTGACAGCCTTTCCCTCCATCCTTTTCCAACATATACGTTTAAAAGGGCAAAAAGAGAGAGAGGAACACAAATTCTTAAAGACGCCTCCTGATTATGATACTTGAAGAACTACTGTAAAAAGGCCCCAGGGCCCAGGAGAGTCTCTTGAGAGATTAATAAATCGCGAAATATTATAATCTCGACGTGACTTCGAGCGCTAAGTTTTGCGGATCCGGTGATTACAAAATGCCTCTGCATGACTTTGCCCCTTGATCGTAGGCAACATGCATTGCATAGGAGTGTTGAGATGAGCGTTTAGAGCGGAACGGAGGCGCGGCGCAGCGTCGCATCGCACTGTGGTCAGATATCGAAAAAAATTGGCAAAAATCAGAGATAAAATCGATTAGAAATTGGGTCATGGCCCCCTCAAGGATCGATTCCCTCATTCGATTCTCTCATTTCCCATTTAAATGTATTAAGTAAGAAAAAGATAGGAAGAGGGGGTTTTATCCCCTTGTTCATCCTTGTCTAACAAACGTTTCTTAATGGAGAAAAGAGAGAGAGATGAAGAAACTCTTGTTGCGCCACCGATGAGAATTAAACTTTCTGATTTTTGGCCACAATTGGACGATCTCTGATTAGAGTGCGTCGACTCGGCTCGACAACGGAACAAAAACAAGGGCAGAGGGGGAAATGATTTAGGATAGAGGATATATGCAAATCACTTTTTATCAGCCAACAGCTAACATCCAACAAAACAGCGAAGCGAGCAACGGTGAGCGGTGGATGGTGGAATGGGTGTTCGTGCATACACATTCTCATCGTTTGGTTATGTTCGTTCGTTCGTTCGTTGGAAACAACTTTATCTGTCAGCAATATTGCTCAGCCCTGAAACACTATCCCTCTAAAATCCCCCTTCATTCCCCCTTGACGCAATCCGCACATTATTACAGATCACTTTATTTTGCTCGATAGACAATAGACAAAGGGGTGATCCCGTAACTTTTGAGTTTTGACACACGTTGACAAAGCACTAGTGAATATTTTATCCGTCTGTCTATTTATTTATTCATTCATTCACTTATTTATTTACCTAATTAATTAATTGCCGACAAGAACGGGCTCAGGAGACGATAGCTTGAAGCTAAAAAATTACAATGAAGTTACAAGACGACAGGATCATACGAGAAAAACAAATAAAAATATCACAGATTGGACCGCAGAGCGAATTTAACCGCAACATTTGTTTACGGTTTTGAGCCAACCCCCACAAACTATCACCATATAGAGGCAGTAATCGTTATGGAATGTAATTTTGAAAACACCAGGGAAGAGGAACTCACGATGGAGATCTTTTAATGAACATTTTACTCGCGGGATTGGTTTGCTCGCCTTGTATTTTAACCTTAAGTTTAAAGTTGTGACGGTGCCACTTGAAATTGACTTGAAATGCTAAGGTAAGTTTAAGTGTTTCAGAGTGACTATCTGGAGGCTGATTCTGTTCTTTTGGACGAGACGTGACGAGATAGCGAGACTCGATAATTCCTATTGGTTTAACCTTTTAAAGACCAGACGGTCGATCATTTACTTCATCGTTAAACCGATCGTTAAGACTGTGTATGAGTGATTCTATTGGTCGAATATTGTAAAACTCATCCGTTGCTATGGTAACTATCGTTATAGTGTCCGTTTTTTAAAGGTTACTCATGAATAGCCTTTATAAAACGAGACTCTTAACGATGGTTACCATAGCAACGGCCACGTTGTACAATTTTCGACCAATAGCATCACTCGTATACAGTTTTAACGATCAGTTTAACGATGAAGTAAATGATCGGCCCGCAGATTAGTTCGTAAGATCTCTACTCCTCCGTTCATATAGGGAAGGTAGTTTACTGTTCGTACTCTGGAGAGTTGGAATTGCATAAATAATAAATTGAAGGCGCCCGACGAAATCTTATCTAGAAAGGGTCTACACCGATAATCGCGTTTATTCGGAATAGAGACTGGAACAATGTGAAAAACGAATTAACTCGGGCTTAGTCGGTAAGGGGCGGCGTTACTTGACAGATTTGAAGTCGTTTGAGCCGGTCATTCCAGAAGGAATGACTCATCCGTTCATCGAATGACTAGAAAAGTGTCACGTGATGCCATTTGAGCGAATGGGGTTGATCGATACGACGCTTTGTTGTCTCGTCTGATCCAAAAGAGAAAAATCAGCTCCCTGGACGCAGAACTCGAAATGACTTTTTCTTTTGGAAGGATTTATTAAGAAACTGACACACAACAGAAACAAGCGACATTTTCTCACTTGGATAGTTGTGTCAAATTCTAAGTCCTTATATTTACTCTAAAATTATATTATAATTAAATATAATTTTTTTCTTCTTACATTCCAATCCACCCTTATACAGAAAAAAAAGCACACGTTGATTTTAGAGTTCAGGATTTTAAAAAAATGTGTATGAGCTATAAAATTATCCGTCATGGAAGTTAACTTGAAAATATCGGGTAGTTTGTTGATCCAACGCTTTTGTCCGCTACCCACCTTTTTAATGCCTGATGGACAGTAAAGTCGACTTATATTTTTTTGCGACGCTGCACAGTGCAGTGATAAAAACGCTCCAAAATCGCTTTAGGCAGCTTTACTCGGCAAATTATTGCGACATTTAAAAACTGAAAAAAAAAAACACCTTTATCTTTTGTGGAAAAGAAGAGATTGATTTTCCAAAGTCTTACGTAACTTAATGTTTGACCAAGAAATCCAGCCCTGAATAATTTTTCACGGGGACAGCATTTCTCGGTCAAAAATTGAGATACGTAAGAACTTATGGAGGCAATCTATTCCTATTCACAAGAGAAAAATGTGTTTTCTTCAGTTTTTAAAGGACTCTTTAATTCGCCGAGTAAATCTGCCTCAAGCTATTTTGGAGCTTTTTTTCACTGCACTGTACGTCATCACTCAAACCGTCTTTAAATACACTGTACAGCTATTTTGAATTTTGAATACATTCCCCAACCACAACCACGAACCACGCGACCGATGACTCATCGCATTGATAAATAACCGATAGTCATTCTAATTCAGTCTATGCTCAAAATCCCTCAACTTCAAGGATTGAAACCCCGCGAACTTTAGTAAGTAGTTGCTTACGGTGTAAAGCTGACCCCCAACAAGCAAAACATCGAAACGTTGAGCTCTCGTCGAAGTTTCACTTTGTCAGTAGAGCAACTTAAGATTCTCCACCTCTCTCTTTCCTCCATTGGAACGCGTGTGTTAGACAAGGATATACAAGGGTATAAAATCCCCTCTTCCTATCCTTTTTCTACTTATACATTCAAAGGGAAGTTGAGAGAGATAGAATAGATCCTGTATTTTGCATCTTTGATTCCTTTCGACTCTCTATCTCTCTCTTTCCTCCAATGAAACACGTATGTTAGACAAGGATGGGCAAGAGCATAAAACCCCCTCTTCCTGTCTTTTTTCTACTTACACATTCAAAGGGAAGTTGAGCGAGATAGAATAGATCCTGTCTTTAGACCTTTGATTCCTTTTTACTCTCTATCCTTCTATTTTCTTCATTGAAACACGTATGTTAGACAAGGATAGACAAGAGCATAAAACCCCCTCTTCCTGTCCTTTTTCTACTGATACATTCAAAGGGAAGTTGAGAGAGATAGAATAGATCCTGTCTTTGCACCTTTGATTCCTTTTAACTCTCTATCCTTCTATTTTCTTCATTGAAACACGTATGTTAGACAAGGACAGACAAGAGCATAAAACCCCCTCTTTCTATCCTTTTTCTGCTTATAAATTCAAAGGGAAATTGAGTGGGATAGAAGAGATCCTGTCTTCGCACCTTTGATTCCTTTTGACTCTCTATCTCTCTCTCCCAACCATTGAAACACTTGTGTTGGACAAGGATAGATAGACAAGAGCATAAAACCCCCTCTTCTTATCCTTTTTCTGCTTATACATTCAAAGAGGTAACGAGAGAGACGGAGAAGATCCTACAAGGTGTTTGTTCATCCTCGTGGGAATAAACGTGGCAACTTTACCTCGAAGGAGTCACAAAGTTTTCACCGAACGAAGGCCCTTCGCGTCTTTGCGGATCCTCGCCGCAGAGCAAGTGATTTCACAGTTGGAATGATTCCCTATTTGAAGACCGGATAGCTTGGAGATGCCTCCCGCTGTCACTTTACACGCCGCTTTCTCATCCCTCGCACCTCAACCTTCTTTCTGAGCATTTATCGCGGGCGTCCAACCCCAGCGTTGCCTAATAATCCCTGGCTAAGGTTCAAAATGAAGAAGGCTGAATCAAAAAACAAATAATTCGACGAGAACTGTTACGAAAGTGTACACAAGAGATTTTGTCGCACGCCTGAAAACTATGACAACCGCGGTTAAAATAAGTATAATTTAAACCATCGATAATCAAATATTAATGAGTATAATTTAAACCATCGATAATCAAATATTTATTACAAAACTGTTGACGATTTTGTAAAAAAAAAAAAAAGTGGACACATTTCAAAAGAGAAAATAACATACTGGGGGGATTTCTTTTGTGGACATTAAAAATGTGAACTTTTTAGAATGTGGTCATTTTTCAAAGTAGACATTTTTTTCGTTGACACACTTCCTTAGACATTTTGTCGGTAGACCAGAAAAAGTAGACATTTTATCCGTAGTCCATATTACTGTAGACCTACTGACAACCATCGATAATTAAATATTTATTACAAAACTGTAGACGATTTTGTAAAAAAAAAAAAGTGGACACATTTCAAAAGAGGAAATAATATACTGGGGGGATTTCTTTTGTGGACATTAAAAACGTAAACTTTTTAGAATGTGGCCATTTTTCAAAGTAGACTTTTTTTTCGTTGGCACACTTCCTCAGACATTTTGTCAGTAGACCAGAAAAAGTCGACACTTTACCCGTAGTCCATATTACTGTAGACCCACTGACTGGAAACCTCAATCGAATGGAGGCAGTTGCAAGGGTCTGAAATGTTGTGTTTTTATAAAGAAAACTATAGTAAGTATTTAATGAGCTGAGAACAATAATGCCTTTGTTTTTTTTCTGAGTGTCTCGGTTTTGGAGATATACACGAGTAAAATTGCAAAAAATGTTGTGTTAAAATGTCACTATACGCGGAATTCCCATTTAAAACAATGTACGAGGGTCGTTCCAAAAGTAAGTATCATGTTTTTTTCAAAAAAAAATCTATTAATGCTAAAATAAATCGGTAAAAAGGTTTCAATGCGCAAAATCCTCAGCTTTTCAATGGTTTTTTTGGATTTTTGATATCTTCAAAATTAAAAAAATGGCGGCGGTTTTTCTGAGACAACCTACCGTTGTCGCGTGCCCAAAATTTTACGCTACTGAATCGTCGCGCTAATTGCGGTGTCTGTGTTGCTGTCTCTGACATTTGTTTACCGCGATCGCCGGACCTCATATCTCAGGTATCTCAGCATCTTACTGATAAGATTTACCGGCTTTTATCATGATTTACACGTCCCTTAGTTTACTTGTTGATATTTGCTGTCCAGTTGCATCCAAACATTAAAAGAATCAAAAAAATCAAAATCAAGAATCATTAAAAATCAAGAAAATGAATTTTTCTCCACAGGAATAAGAAAGTTGGTGCCGCACTACCAAAAGTGTCTTAAAAGAGGCGGAGACTACGTCGAAAAATAAGGTTAGACGCTTTATAAGTAGAATTTTTCATTATGTTTATGTTCTTTTTGCTCTCTTCAACACAATCCATTTTTCTTGTCTGAATAACGATTTATCCGAGTGCGTAAAATTTTGGGCACGCGACAACGGTAGGTTGTCTCAGAAAAACCGCCGCCATTTTTTTAATTTTTAAGATATCAAAAATTCAAAAAAAACATTGAAAAGCTGAGGATTTTGCGCATCGAAACCTTTTTACCGATTTATTTTAACATTAATAGATTTTTTTTAAAAAAAAACATGATACTTACTTTTGGAACGACCCTCGTATTTTAGGCCAAAATATCATATCTCCAGAACAGTGGGACTTAAACTGTAACCAAATCCGTCTTTGTTCTCAGCTCATTCAAGTGCTTTGATTTTTAGGCGCATCGTAGGTACTACGTGCGCCTATTGAAATCGGTCTGCTACTCAATAGAGTATACTACGCCCCCTTGTTTTTTTTTTCATAAAAGACACACCATTTTAGACCGTTGCAACTGCCCCATTGAGCAAAAGATGACACGTGAGTAAATGGGTCTGCTGCGTACTTTTGCTACTACGATATAAAGCCTTGATTCTTGAGTAAAATTCGGCAGAAATAACGATGCGCAAACTAAAAACGTTCCAAAACCACTCATTAACTCGGGAAATCACGTCAAGTTCAAACTAGAGTCCTTTTATGGAAATATTGTATAGGGAGTACCGACACGACGCTTTATGCATTTTGACAGGAGTCGATTTTGTCGACCGCGTGAACGCATTCGAAGGTTAAGTGCGACTGAAGACCAGTGGTGGACCGGCGGATTTGCTTGCATTCCGGTCCGTTCCCATACGTTCCTCTACGAATCGACTCCTTTCGTGTGGAGCCTTCGATATCGTCGACTCCTGCTCGACTCCGTGAGAGCCTAAAACAAACGACCAATCAGCACTCGTTGAGCTCGTGTCGGTACTCCCTATACAATATTTCCATCAAGGTTCTCGAGTTCAAACAACCCGCGCAACACTAGACACTATTTATGCTGCCACATTACTACATAGAAAAAAACCCCTTACCTTCTAAATACATGAAATATTGGCTGCCTTTGCACTCCGGTCTTTTCTGGCTTCTGTTATATCAAAGATTACAAAATAATACAAGAATGGGGCAGTTGCAAGGTTCTTCTTTTTTTTTTTTTTTTTTTTTTTTTTTTTTTTAAAAGAAAAGGTCAGTACTTGATGAGCTGAGAACAATGGTGCCTTTGGTTTTTTCTCAAGTGTCCCAGTTTTGGAGAACCACATCACTTGTAAAGTTAAACAAATTGTCTGCGTAGTAACTAGTGAGGTCACTGCGCGGAATTCCCATTCAGAGCAATGTATTTTGGGCCAAAATCTCATCTCCGGAACAATTGGACTCAATTAGAAACCAAAGGCATCTTTGTTCTCAGCTCATCAAGTACTTTCATATATTTTTTTTTTTTTTTTTTTTTTTTTTTTTTTTTTTTTTTTTTTTTTTTTTTTTTTTTTTATAAAAAAACATTTTAGACCTTGCAACTGCCCCAATCCCCAATTACAAGTAGGATCCTTGCAATATGGGGCTGTTGCAAGGGCTTGAAATGTTGTGTTTTTTATAATAAAAATGATAGTACTTGATGAGCTGACAGCATTGCAATGGTGCCTTTGGTTTTTTTTTTTTTTTTTTTTTTTTTTTTTTTTTTTTTCTAAGTGTTCCGGTTTTGAGACACACAGCAGATACACACCGCAAGTGTAAGTTGCGAAACATTATGTCCGTTGTGACGTCTTTACTCGGAATTCCCAGAAAACAAAGTATTTTTGGCCAAAATCTCATCTCTGGAACGATGGGTTTTTATTAGAAACCAAAGTCATCTTGGTTCTCAGCTCATCAAGTACATTTATTTTCTTCATTAAAAAACACAACATTTCAGACTCTTACAACTGCCCCTGTATTGTAAGTAAAATGCACAATTTCCTTCCCTCTTAAATGCATCTTTTGACTTAAAGGAAAACCCATCACAACCACCACCCCTCTCTCCCCTTTTTACAGGCGTTTCGCACATGGGCAGATACAGGGAATCGTCTTTCTCTTTCTCCTCCCATTTGAAAACGTGCGTTAGAAAAGGACAGAAGAGGGGGCCAAAGTCACGTGATGGCCCCCTCTGCTGTTCTTTTCTAACAAATACGTTCAAATGGAAGGAGAGAGAGAAAGACAATTCCCTGTATCCGCCCATGATTTGGCAACCGTGCTTACGATCCGACAGCTTTCCGATTGCTCGTCGTCTGCTGTCGCCAAGAAATGGAAGCTGGAAGGCGCGCGGTCGGTAAATTTTATTACATCGATTCAAGACGCTGAGCCACAGTGTTGTCAAATTATAATTTCATTACATTTTATTTACAACGAAGAAATGACACTGAAAGATGCAGTGATTTGTCCTCTCTCTTTCTGGTCATTTGAATGGCACGTGTTAGAAGAGGAAAGAAATAGAGGGCGGAGATCACGTCATTGCCCCCGATCCAGTGGCGAAGCGTGAAATTTGACAACAATGTATTCCCTCCATTTAAATTCACGAAAAAAGTCGAACGCTTCAGTCATCGGCCATGACGAGGCATTTCGACCTTTCTAATGTTTTTAAATGGTGGAAAAGGAACGTTGCCAAATCGCACGCCTCGCCACTGCCCAGATCTGTCCTTTTCTAACACACGCGTTCTATACATATAATAGGAAAAGAGAGAGAAGGACACAATTTGGATCCACCGATGACTCAAAAAAATGATTTTCTTACAAAACGGCAACGCTGCGCTGAGGAATATGTTGCACGTTCACAGACACTCATTCAAACTGAAAAAGTGAACACACACTTACACGCATCCATCCATACTTACTGACATGCCCTCCTAGTCACAGCCACAGTGCAGGTAGTCAGTGGAACCTAGTTTCTATCTCATTAAACCCTGGGTGTCTCTCTCTCTCTCCTCGCTCGCTCTCTCTCTCTCTCTCTCTCTCTCTCTCTCTCTCTCTCTCTCTCTCTCTCTCTCTCTTCTCCTCTCTCTCTCTCTCTCTCTCTCTCTCTCTCTCTCTCTCTCTCTCTCTCTCTCTCTCTCTCTCTCTCTCTCTCTCTCTCTCTCTCTCTCTCTCTCTCTGTCTCTCTCTCTCTCTCTCTCTCTGTCTCTCTCTCTCTCTCTCTCTCTCTCCTCCCTCTCCATGTTGCATCGATGCAGGAAGCGTTTATTCCAGCTTTGAGGGCTCAGCGGTGACAATAAAAGTTGCGTCACAACTTGCAACTTACGGGTTGCCGAATCGGAGACTAAAGGTGGTACAAACACTAAAACAGTCTGTGGTGGCTCGTGATCGTGCTATTAGACAACCAAGTTCTCATGCCATTTGAACCTATGTAAAAGTATCGATTTCTCAGGGATTCAATGCATCCCCTGAAGATCGATTATTTAACGTAATTTTTAATGGGAAGAAAACGCTGTTGTCAAAATCCAAGAGCCGTCACTGCGCAAGTAGGACTAGACCGTTTACGTTTTGCGTATATTTAGTGGCATTCTAAAATGGGGCTGTGACACACTTTTGCAACAGGCATTTTAACCCTTTCAAACCAAGTGTAAATTTCAATGTATATCTGAATAATATTGAATCTTATGATAAACATAATATAAAATGCGCATCAATTTAGATCAACTATGTTGGTCAAAAATTCATTTCTGAACAAAAATGATTTCAGGTATGAAAGGGCAAAGGGTCGATTTAGATGAAAAAGTCTCATAAAATAACGATAGTAGCACTAAAAACTTACGAAAATCACTCCTAAACTCTTAAAATTCTTTCAAAAGCCGTAATTCGTGATCGTAAATGACGTTATTGAGCACTAAAAATTGCAGAATCTCGTCTAATAATACTGTCACTCCATATCACGGAGTGGCCGATAAAAGACGACTTTCTTGAGGCGTAAATGTCTTGGTACTACTAATTGGATGTTAATTACTTTTCTGGTGGCTGATTATTCTGTGAATTTCCCATTATTAGTGTCCAACACCGCAATTACGGTCGCGCATTTCAAAGCAGTATATGAGTTTAATGGTGGATCCACCGATTTATTTTTGCTCTTTCACAACTAACAAAGTTAAAAATTGAGAAAGTATTGCAACGGCGCAGATGTCTGTACTTCTATCTGTCCGTATCCTAGCATAGCTTTAGAACCAATCTTCCATATCCATCAAAATTTAGCAGAAAAGTTGCTTTTACCATTACCCAAAAAATTTTTTCCCGGATTTTTTTGAAAATTTTAAATTGTAGGCAATGGGTCTGTTGCACACTTCGGCTAGAGCGTTTTAAAGTATCAATTCGAAAGTAAAATGTCGTAAAAATGACAATGGCCGCATCAGAAAACACAAAAATTCATTAATAAACTCACAAATTGCGAAAAACAATAGACACTATTCACCCCTGTATCTTTCCACCACGTGCACGATAGCGCGGCACATTCAAATAATCACGGCTGACTGTCATCACAGCTGACTTCATGAACAAATAAACAGTAAACACTGACGGCGTCTGATCGAATGTCTTACGTCTCAATATCCTCAATTCCTCACAATAGATTGTGAAAGGTATGGAAACCGATATTTGTGTCGAAAACTTATCAAAATGAAACAATAACTCCGTGGAGTTCCAAGGATGATGATTGAAGTTGGAATCATACTTGGAACTCCTGTGTGTTATTGTTTCATTTTGATAAGTTTTCGACACAAATATCAGTTTCCGTGTCATTAACAACCTATCGTGAGGAATTGAGGATATTGAAACGTAAGAATTCGAGCAGACACCTTCAGTGCTTACTGTTTATTTGTTTATGAAGTCAGCTGTGATGACAGTCAGCCGTAATTATTTGAATGTGCCGCGCTAATTTCGCGAAATTTCGTGCAGGTGGTGGAAAGATACAGGGGTGAATAGTGTCTAGTGTTTTTCGCAATTTTTGAGTTTAATACTGAATTTTACTGTTTTCTGGTGCTGCCATTGTTATTTTCTCGGCTTTTTACTTACGCATAGATTCTTTAAAACGCTCTAGCCGAAGTAGTGTGCAACAGACCCATTCATGGATGATAACAGGTTTCCATTAAAATCAATGGGGACATAGGTAAAATGGGTGAACATAGGGAAGAATTGGAAAGTTTCAAATACAGCTGTTTGGATTTTGATGAACATTTGCAAAAAAAAAAAAAAAAAAAAAAAAAAATCTGCAACTAGCTTAGAT
This sequence comes from Trialeurodes vaporariorum, assembly GCA_011764245.1. NCBI lineage: Eukaryota > Metazoa > Arthropoda > Insecta > Hemiptera > Aleyrodidae > Trialeurodes > Trialeurodes vaporariorum. The sequence goes on along the minus strand of VMOF01000013.1, from coordinate 1,200,051 downwards.
ACTGTGAAATGAACCCCATAAGGGGAGTCTGGAGGTCTCCCCGATAATATTAAACGTGGGTCTGGGGGTCTTCCCCAAGATTATTATAGGGAGGTCTGGGGGTCTCAACCAGAGTAATAAGGGGGGTCTGGGGGTCCCCTTATTAGAATATTTTTGATGTGAGAAAGTCTTCGTGGGGGATTTTCTACAGTTTCTTTTATTTCGATCTCATCCTATACGCCTTTCTAAGAAGAGGATAGGTTTGGCAACAAAGTTTTCCCTCCATTTAATTCTATGTTAAACAATCGATTTGACAGTGAAGCAGCGCTTCACCTGCAATCGATTGTTTTACATAGATTTAAATAGAGGGAAACCACTATTGCCAAATAGCACGAGCCGCCGCTGATGGATGTGCCGTCAAGTGAAATTTAACCTTATAACTGTCCTCTTCCAACACATACATTCAAAACAAGAGAGAAAGAGGGAGAGAGAGCGAGACAAATTCCTGGTGAGTGGGTGTGAGTGTAAGTATCTTATCGATATGCTCCGGCGCACGTGTCAGCGTTTCTAGCTTCCCACAACTCTCTGGCTGTTGCGAGAGAGAGAGAGAGAGAGAGAGAGAGAGAGAGAGAGAGAGAGAGACTGAGACGCTGCTCGCCCGAGATTTGCGAAGAAGACGCGCGTGCTGGCGCGAACGACCGAACGTTCGACAAAGAGCTCGAGTGAGTTGAGTCGCGAGTCGGGTCTGGCCGCGATTTGAATGAAACTTGAAAGCTCCTCGAAGTGCTTCTAATTAATTCACCCGTTCGGAGGGTGATTGGGGTGTTGTCAGATGTCCTCCATCAAAGGAAAAGCAACCATGTCCGTTTCCCATGGATCAATGCACTATACTGCCTTTGTTACCGAAAAAAGCAGTAAGTCACACATTTTCGAAATTGAGATTTCTTCAAAATTTAATATATTTAAGTCTGCAGAATCTATTGAACCTAAAGAAAGTTAGAAAAAATGCATTTTTCGCAATAAACGAGAGCTGTCGAAAAGCAGTAAGTACCTACGTGGAAATTGCTGTTAAGTTACGCAAGAGAGCAGTAAGTCTACGTTATCACGCAAGACAGCAGTAAGTCGCGCTTCAGCTTGCTCCTGCCGTATATTTCGGCGTATTCCACTGTTACGGAAGAGAGCAGTAAGAGCGCGAACGCAGCGTCATCTACCTTGATTTTTCCATTGGTTTTATAAGACTTACTGCTGTCTTGCGTAACATGAAAGGAGAAACGTCATTTTTTTTATAGTTGAAGACAAAATCGGTCGGTTTTTGATAATCTCAACGATTTCAAACACCCTGGGTGATGTTTCCTGAAAGTTTCATGAGAAACGGAGGATTTTGAACTCATTAATTTTAGGTTTGAAACTTCATGGTCAGTTTTCTCAAAATGTTGATTTTGCTCTTACTGCTCTCTCTGGTAACACGGCAGTATGGTCTACAATCGGTAAAATTTAAAAATTGGCAGCAATAAATCAGAAAGTAAACACCAATAGAATTCTTTTTTTAATCCAAGGTGTTTTTAGTTTGTGTTAAAGAAACTGCACAGTGAAATATTGACTACAGGGAAATTCCTTTAACCTCAGGAAAATGTCTGCTGCTACAAGTAAAAGATTCCTTGTTGTGACACTGATTCTTTATCATGCAATCAGAACTTACTTCGCGCAAGAAAAACTGTCACAAGTAAACGTGTTTCCTTGCGCTTTTAAAGAAGTGATTTCTCTCAGTGAATGTGTCATCAATTTATCATTTATAACCTTTCAAGACCAATTTAAATCACAGAAAACACTTTAAACGAAAAATTTAAACCAAGAAATGTCAATGGAAAGTTTTCAATGACGTTTCAAAAGTCCAAAACGATTATTGTTTGTGTCTTTTATTCACTGATTTTCGGCCACTTTTTTCGATCTCAGGGACCATATAGTGCATTGGATGAACGAGCTATAGCAATCAACGAGGTATACCTAAGGTGGGAGCGCCAAATATGGCCATGTACCCTAATAAGGCCACGCGTCTTAAATCGGTTGCAGAAATCGTAAAAAAGCACGCAGTGCACAGACGATGACTTCCGCAGAGTCTCCACGCTGGGTAGAATGGAATGCAACACCTCCCCAACTCCCAGCGTTAGGCGCCTGGCTGTCAGTCAGTAACAAAGGATTTAGCGGTTTTTTGCGCAACAAAAAAACTGAGTTTCCGAGTACATTTTCATTCATAACTTCAATTTAACTTGACTCATCTATAAAAACCTATACATATTCCCGTTTCGCATACTTTCCTCTAGCTGATTATTAACATCATTTAACTTCAAATTGATTCCAGCAAATTTAGCGCCAAGTATGCACAAATGTCCAATTTTTACTCATGTGGCCTTATTAGGCACCCGTGGCCCTAATAAGGCCACTTGCACAATTTTTTTTTAAAATTGAAATTTCACGCATTTAAATTTAAAAAAAGGGGTCAAACCTTGCATATTTTTGAAGATAAAGGTATAAAGCATGTATGTGCCAAATTTCATGCACGTAGGACCCCATTTGCACCGTTTTTACAGCCTTTCAAAAAAAGGGTGGCCTTGTTTGGCGCACCTACCTTATAAAGAGGCTGACCGTTAAAAAATGGTTAACAATCAGAAAGTAAATTTGTCATCTATTTTTCAAGTATAACTTTTCAAGACCAATTTTATTTTAATTACGGTAAACACTTTAAACGAGTAATGGGTCTGTTGCACACTTTTGCTACAGCACTACAGAATAAACAATCTGATGTAAAATCGCGTGAAAAGTCCATTGGTGGCAGCAGAAAGTCATAAAATGCAATAACAAACTCACCAGAGGCATTTAACTGAAATCCAAGATGGCGGTAAAATATCGAGCAACCTGTATGCAAGCACCATGAACATCCAAGATGGCCAACCTCACAACACCGATCACAACCAATCACAACGCAGACAAACTTATAACCTCCGATGCTTTGAGGTTGTTAACGTTGGCCATCATGGATGTTCACGGTGCATGCACAGTGCACACAGGTTGCTCGATATTTTACCGCCACATTGGGTTTCAGTTAAACGCCTCTTGTGAGTTTAATACTGCATTTTATGACTTTCTGATACCACCAATGGACTTTTCACGTGATTTTACTTAAGATTTAACACTCTATTTTGCTGTAGCAAAAGTTTGCAACGGACCCATTCAAACCTATAGAAATGTCACTGGCAAGTTTTAAATGAAGCTTATAATGTCGAAAACGATTATTTTTTATGCCTTTCACTTTGCCTTCACTTTTTTCCACTGATCATAAGCTATTTTTTTTCGATCTCAGACCATAGTGTATTTAATTAACGAGCAGTAGCGAACACAGGATTTTGTCTATCTCTCTTTTTCCCCATTTGAACACGTGTGTTTGAAAAGGACAGAAACAGGGGCTCTAATGTGCCTTCAGCCCCTATCTCTTTCCTTTTCTAGTACATACACTCAAACGGGAAAAGAGCGAGAGAGACTAATTACTGCGTCCGCCATTGTTAACGAGTAATAGCAATCAACGAGGTCTACCAATAGAGATGCCGATACATGTTAATAACATCGCTCTCCTTAAACAGTTTATGACACTGTCGAATTTTCTATTCGATTAATCGAATCGATTATTCATCTCTACCCCGGTGTAGAGCGTAAGGCCGCCCCTTCTAGATGCTTTCATGATCAAAAATACGTCTCAGAGTATCCAAAAAGCCACATGAATTGAAGAAAATGTAGTGGGTTTTTTTTTTTTTCCAAAGACGCTCGAAAGGCATCTGGGCGTCAATAAGACGGCGGGGCTCCTGCAAACTTTTGCTATAGTGGATTGAAGAGTAAATTCTTGCATAAAAACCTGTAAAAATTACGATGAGTACACAAAAAATCATGAAGTTCACACTCAGAATCGGGCTTAACGGTGGAGAGACGCAAATATCATGAAAGATTCCGATCTTATTAAAATTGAGACATATCTCTGTGTTTCCGTAAAGAAAGTGGCAAATTAGACATCAGGAATATCTGCGTTAAACCGCCATAACGATCTTGCCGTTATAGCAAATACATGTGTTTATTACTGAATTTTAGACTTTCTTTGAGTGATTTTCACTGGTTTTTACATCAGATTGAACTATTAATTTGCTCACAGCGAAAGGTCGCAGGAGCCCCATTCTACAATCTTCGACTTGAAACTATTTTTTTTTTTAAAGCGCAGATATGACCTACCTTCTACTTCTAGATGATCTCATGATCAAGGTGACTTTTCTGACTATCCAAAAAGCCAAAAAAAAAATCGAAGAAAATATACAGTAGGTTTTTCCACAACGATGCTCGTAAGGCATATTGGCGTCAAAGCGACAATTCTACAATCTTCCACTCATACGACTTAAAATTTTTTTTTCTAAGAAACGGTGATATGACTCACCTTCTGGATGCTTCCATGATCAAAGTATCCAAAAGGTATGTCAAAATATCCAAAAAGCCCCATAAATCAAAGAAAGCGTAGTAGGTTTCGTATTGGGATTCATTTCTCAACTTGATACCCAGTCACACCTATCGGGAAATGTTTCCTTTGACGTGGCAACCCCCCCCCCCTCTTCTACTCTTTCTCGACCATCCCTTGAGACAAGTTGGGCGTTGGTCGCACGTCGGAACAGTCTTGACTTCATGATCATGACCCCGGACAACTTCCGATCTCTCGCACAGGCAATGTTGCAGGATTTCAGGTTAGAAGTGAATAAGCGATAAATAACTTAAGACTGGTTCTTATGGAAATAAAACAGTTTTTAACCTTAGATCTGGCAACACTGCGAACACGCACAAGAAGTAGGAAGGAGCGTAGATCACAAAAACCGCACCCTGAGAAGGATGCTGACTAAATCATGAGGTCTACTAACTCTCTTCTCAGTTCTCACTCTTTCGAAAGATCTTAGTAACCATCCCCTCCCCTTCCTCTCTCTCTCTCTCTCTCTCTCTCTCTCTCTCTCTCTCCCTCTCTCTGATGTCACTATCTCTCCGTACAGACATAAGTATACATATCCCCTCTTTATGCTTCTCTCTTTATGGGGCTCCAAACACTCAGAGTCAAAGAAGAGTTCTAAGTCACGTGCTTATTTACATCTACTACCAACTACCAGTAGCGCAACGAGAGTTTCTTCTTCTCTCTCTCTTTTCTCCATGAAAAAAAGTATGTTAGACAAGGATGGACAAGGGGATAAAACCCCCTCTTTCTGTCCTTTTCCTACTTATACAATCAAATGGGAAATGAGAGAGATGGAAGAGATCTTGATTGCGCCAGTGCCAACTACTATTCTTTACCTACACACTTTGGCGATGGTATGTTATGGTAGAGAGAAGAACCGACATTTCCAGAACTGGGTTTTCTTATATTTTCAACTGATTCCGAATCTAGATTGGTAAAAAAAAAATCCTGTGAAAACTAAATCGGTGAAAGCTCCGAATTTGTTTTCATCTCCAAATATGAACGATGTTGAATTCAGTCGTGTACAAATTAGTTGGTGCATAATGGGATTTTTGATAACTTTTGCTTCAAGCAATTGAAAAGTTAATAACTGCTTACAAACCAGCGAAAAATAACTATGAGCTCATTGAGAAATTACGAAATTTTCCCACACAAACTCCCAAAATGACTTAAAAGTTGAAGGTTTAATTCCAGGATTTAGAGAATATTTCTGAATAAGCTCCATCTAATTGAATAAAAAAAACGGAACGTAGGAAAAAATTGGGGTAAAAAGAAATTCTCTTTAAAATAATAAGAATTTTTATTGATTCAACCATTATTGATCCAACGATGCTTTCTTGCAATGGGTCTGTTGCAAACTTTCGCTACAACGATTAAGAGTGTGTAATCTAATGTGAAATCAACTGAAAAGTCCATTGGTGGCATCAGAAAGTCATAAAATGCAATAATAAACTCACAAGAGGCGTTTAATGAAATCCAAGATGGCGGAGAAATATCGAGAAACCTGTATGCATGCACCGTGAAAATCGAAGGATGGCCAACGTTGACAACCTCACTGGAGGTAGGGGTTATGTGTTTGTTTACGTTGTGATTGGTTGTGATCGATATTGTGAGGTTGGCTATCCTTGGATGTTCGTGGTGCATGCATACAGATTGCTCAATATTTCTCCGCCATCTTGGATTTCATTAAACTCCTCTTGTGAGTTTATTATTACATTTTATAACTTTCTGATGCCACCAATGGACTTTTCAGGCGATTTTACACTAGATAACCCACTCTTAATCGTTGTAGCAAAAGTTTGCAACAGACCCATTCTCCTGAATCACCGGAACGTTCAATGGAGCTGTTGCAAACTTTTGCTACAGGCTTATTAATAGTTGATTATGGTGTAATACCCTGTAAAAATAACGATTAGCGCACTAAAAAATCACGAAATCCACTCCTAAACTCACAAAATGCTTTTAAACGCGAGACCGCAATGGCGGCCGGGGCCGCGGTTTGCATTGGGTTTCCCTATCTTCAATCAGCGCCATCTACAGGAGGTAGTCTCGCAGCACCACACAAGAAGAAGAAGAAGCACACAATTGCCATAAGAAAACCGCGGCCTTGGCCGCCATTGCGGTCTCGCGTTTAAAAGCATTTTGTGAGTTTAGGAGTGGATTTCGTGATTTTTTAGTGCGCTAATCGTTATTTTTACAGGGTATTACCCCATAATCAACTACTAATAAGCCTGTAGCAAAAGTTTGCAACAGCTCCATTGGACCAATTAAAATTCTAATTATTTTAAAGGGAGTTTCTTTTTACCCCAATTTCTTTCTACGTTCCGTAATTTCAATCAGAAATGTTTCTCCGTGTATAGCTTCGTAACTTCACCCGGTGACGCATGGTCGTATTATATGACAAAAATGCAAAAGCATCGATTTATTCCATCCAACGGTGGCTCCGCACCAAACGAGTCTACCCTCATTTTCTTAGAACGGTTAACACCCCCCCCCCCCGCACACCGCCATTTATACCATACCCGTCTTTTCCATTGCATAAATGCATATTCTCCGTGTCAGCGAATCTTGTACCCACACACGGAGGAACATTTTCTCGCCCGCACGATTACCAACGAACCAAATCATGAACCGGCCCAGCAGCGCAACGAGAGTTTCTTCATCTCTCTCTTTCCTCCATTAAGAAACGTATGTTAGACAAGGATGGACAAGGGGATAAAACCCCCTCCTTTTGTCCTTTTTCTACTTACGCATTCAAATGGGAAATGAGAGAGCTGGAAGAGATCCTGGTTGCGCCAGTGAACCGGCCAATCCAATCCATCGATTGGAGGCCCCTGAGGGAGCAAACATTCTCCGTCTACTTTCCATGCACTTAGAACGTTTTATGTTTATGCAACCCGCATAACATAACCCACGCGGCGGCAATCGTCCAATCATGGGCGGCTATAGGAATTTGTCTTTCTATCTCTCTCTTCCCGTTTGATTGCATGTGTTAGAGAAGGATAAAATCTGTCGCTATCACGTGACTTTAACCTCTATCACCATCCTTTTCTAACACAGGCTTTTAAATGGAAGGAGAGAGAGAAATATGATCCCGATCCTTATTTACGGCGCAGATTTATTCCACTCTTACTTTATCATTTTTTATCGTTCGATGAAAAAGGCTCACGCTTTTGCGACCAAATCGTCCTTTTTTTATGACATTACCAGTTTTTACATCCTTTCAGAATAGTTTGAATCTTATATATCCTTACGAGCAATACAAGCCGGCATTTTTCCAGAAGTAGAGGGGGGAGTTCTGAGCTTTTATCCAGATCGAGGATAGCTTTGTTACGTTAACTTAGTGGCGTCATGCGTAATTTGACACTACTGCATTTCGTCAGTTGAAACCCATCCAAAATATCGATTTGAAAGAGTGCCTGACAGCCTGCGCACCTCCGATAGTTCGATATTTTTTGTGCGTTTCAATGGATTCAGCGTTGCCAGATTGAGGTAGGCGAATGCTGCGCGCTGGGTCTCTATTTGTCTCTGGTCAGTGAGTTTCACTACTGAGACTTTGCCAAATAGGGTAGTTGCAAGGGTCGTGTAGTCGTGTTGTTCCGGAGATGAGATTTTGGCCCAAAATACATTGTTTTAAACGGGAATTTCGTTCAGTGACGTCACTGAACACACAATTTTTAACAAATTTCCACGTAGTTTTTCTCCAAAACCAGGACACTTAAGAAAAAACCAACGGCATCATTGTTCTCAGCTCCTCGAGAACTATAATTTTTTTTTTTTTTTATTAAAAAAAAAACCAAAATTTCAGACCCTTGCAAAGTTGAAACTGCCCCATTCAATAAGGTGTTGTAAATTCAATGATGTATTTGTAGGTTGCATTCATAGAAGAAGGACGAAAAACTCCTCCCATCAATAAGGCTTAAGCCTTATTGTCAATAGTCTTAAGACAATGGAGCTCTTGCAAACTTTTGCTATAGGGGAATGAAGAGTTAATTCTTGCATAGTAACCTGTAAAAAAGACGATGAGTACACTAACAAATCAGAAAATTTACTCTCAGAATCGGGCTTAATGGCGGAGAGACGCAGGTTTCAAGGGATATTCCTATCTAAATTGAGACATATATCTGTGTTTCTGTAGAGAGAGTGACATAAAAGACAGGAATCTCCCGTGATACCTGCTTTGAACCGCCATTACGAACTTGCCGTTGTAGCAGTCATGTGAGTTTATTACTGAAGTTTAGACTTTCTTTTTGGGATTTTCGTAATTCCCGCTGGTCTATACATCAGATTTGACAATTTATTTGCGAAAAAGCAAAAGTTTGCAAGATCCCGGTTGTCTTATGTAGTAGTATATCGGTGCAAATAGTGTCTAGTGTAGCGCGGGCTGTTTGAAATTGAAGTGATTTCCTGAGTTAATGAGTGGATTTTGAACGTTTTTAATGTGCGCATCATTATTTTCGCCGAATTTTACATAAGAATCAAGGTTCTATTTTGTCGTAGCAAAAGTATGCAACAGACCCATTCGACCTTTTTCATGCCTTCAAATGGACAAAATTCAGCGTTTGCTGATCACATGCAAAGCGACGGCACTGTAACAGGCAACCATGCACTGGATGTAGATACCTTGCGATTCCATGATCAGTTACATTTGTAGAACGGTTCACCATTAGTACCCTTGCCTTAAATCAATGTGCAGGATTTTTTAATGAAAGATTCTCTTTCGGATGTGTTTGTGTGTTTTTATGTGTGTTTGTGTGTTTAAAGCATGAGTGAGTACCAGGTATATGTACATTTGTGTCTTGGTAATACGGTTGTATGTTTGGTTGAGTTGAGTGTCATTGCTTTAACTTGGTTACTCTTCGTCATGTATTCTGACGGCATCGTTCGAGGAAAAACCTTGCTATGAGAAGAGGAGAGAGGTAAAAAAGTAAATGAAACGGCGCACATGGACACACATGTTTGACTAAAAAAAGGCCAGAATTCTACTAAAAAGTTTCCGGACAGAAATTCTTGCTACTTTTTTTGAAAATTCTGGTCTTTTCAAGTAGAATTATAGCATTTTTTACCACGATAATTTGAATTTTACTATCACAGAGTTCTGGGGAAATTTTTTCAATATTTCTGGCCAATATGGCAAGGATCCCTGGTAAAACTGTGCACCAAAGAGCACCTAAAATTGTTCCAATGGAGCTGTTGCAAACTTTTGCTACAGGCTTATTAATAGTGGAATGTGGGATAATACCCTGTAAAAATAACGATTAGCACAATAAAAAATCACGAAATCCACTCCTAAACTCACAAAATGCTTTTAAATGCGAGACCGTAATGGCGGCCGAGGCCGCGGTTTTCTTATGGCAATTGTATGCTTCTTCTTCTTCTTCTTGTGTGGTGTTGCGAGAACACCTCGTGTAGATGGCGCTGATTGAAGATAGGGAGCCCCGATGAAAACCGCGGCCCCGGCCGCCATTACGGTCTCGCGTTTAAAAGCATTTAGTGAGTTTAGGAGTGGATTTCGTGATTTTTTAGTGCGCTAATCGTTATTTTTACTGGATATTACCCCATTATCAACTATTAATAAGCCTGTAGCAAAAGTTTGCAACAGCTCCATTGTCACCTAAATTAGGTGATCTCACCAACAATTCTTGGTGATATCACCTAATTTAGGTGACAATTGGAACAATGTTAGGAGCTCTTTGGTGCTCAGTTTTACCAGAGATCCTACTTGTGAATGGGGAATGGGGCAGTTGCAAAGGTCTAAAGTGTTGTGCTTTTACACAAACAAACAAAACCAAAATACATTGTTTTCAACGGAAAGTCTGCGTAGTGACGTCACTCCTCACACGATTTTTACATCTTTACGCGTGTGTACCTCCAAAACCGGGGCAATATAGGACAAAAACCATAGGCACCAGTGGCTGCAATTTGGCAACAATGTCATCCCTCCATTTGATTGCATGTAAAACAATCGATTCGAAAGTGAAGCAGCGCTTCATCGTCAATCGATTGTTAAACATAGTTTCAAATGGAGTGAAGGCATTGTTGCCAAATAGCACGAGCCGCCACTGATAGTCACCATTGCTCTCCAAGTACTAGCATTTTCATTATGACACAACATTTCAGAACCTTGCAACTGCCTCATTCTGGTCTTTGCAAGTAAAATTCCAGCGTTTTTGACCAGGATAATTTGACATTTCACGGAGAAAAATTTCTGGTTGAAATTACGAAACGTATTATTAATAATGGGGTAAAAAGAAATTCCTTTTAAAATAATAAGAATTATTATTGATCCAACGATTCTTTCTTTTGATCCTTCAGAATCATCAGAACGATCAATTGGACCAATGATAATTCTCGTTAAATCAATAAGAATTCTTATTATTGTGAAAGGAATTTCTTTTTACCCTAATTTCTTAATACGTTCCGTAATTTCAATCAGAGATTTTTCTCCGTGTTCTGTCCAGAATAATCTGATAAAAAGTGCCGATATTATACTAGCCAATATGGCAAGCATTACACCTGTAAATGAGGAATCGTGAATAATTGGATTGTGGAACTAATGGAATACACCGAGGAAAGATTAATTTATGGGAATGGATTGGATATCTATTTATTGAGAAAATTACAAACTTAGGATGGAAATGTTAAGATTTGGAAAAATCTCCACTCTTCAGGTTGGCTCCCAATCTCATCTCACAATCATTCACAAATCTGATCTTCTAATCATTAACAATTCCCCGTTTTCCAATTTCTTTTCAGAACTTATTTCCAGTGGCGAGGCGTGCGATTTGTCATCTTTCCTTTTTCCCCATTTAAACACATTAGAAAGGTCGAAATGCCTGGTCATCGCCGATGACTGAAGCGTTCGATTTTTTTGGTGATTTTAAATCAAGACAGTGCATTGTTGCCAAATTTCACGCTTCGCCACTGCTTATTTCAGTTGATCCTCGTCCTCTATGCATTTCAAACGACACATTTCAAGTCTAGAACGTTCCAAAGAGCACTCTAGGAACGTGTTAAAATTTGGCCCTTAACCCTCTAACGACCAGGTTAATTCAAAAGAACGCCATCCTTCCGTTTCTAGAGGGAAGGTAGGTAACTCTTCGTACTCGGGGGAGTTGGAATTGCCTATACGATGAATTGAAGGCACTTAGACTAGAGGAGAGAAACGAGTAGACTCGGGCTTGGCCCATGAGGGGTTAATGCCCCCAATAACCCGCGGACTGCCAATGCAACAAATCCAGAAAAACATAAATCTATGGTCCTTCGAGCGGCGGGTAGGATAGCGGGATCACGGAGAAAACAGGGGGAAGAGCTTGCACAATAACTTATATTCAATTTAAATAATTTACATCAAAGTTCGTAAAATAGGAACTCGTCGAAGTTTTCCTTTTTTTTAACCCTCCTATTTTTATTCTAACCCTCCCCCCCCACTCTTGACCCTCCCCATTTTTTTTCTGTCTCCATCGCGGAGAAAGGAGCATCAGACATGATTACTTTATTATTCCGGATGTTGCTGCCACTGCCAATTCGCGGATTATCCTTATTTCGCTCGATTCGTCTTTTTTATTCACCCTGATAGCAATTTTTCGGTTTATTCCGTCCTCTTTTCTTTTCTTTGCTATTCTTTTCTTTCCTTTTTTTTTTTTGGTCTCTAATCTCGTTTTTTTTTTTTTTTTTTTTTTTTTTTTTGGGGGGGGGGGCTTATTCAACTCTTTTTCACCCCCCCTACCCCCCTATCACCCCCACCACCCCGTTCGTCCAGTCCGATCCTTTTTACGCTCTAAATTTTTCTTATTTCTTTCGTACTTATTTGTCAGCTCAACCTATTATCTACATTTTTTTCTTCTCAAACTTATTTATATTCTGTTTATCCAATTTATTCTCTCTGAAAGCATTGTTGCCAAGTTTGGGGAAGATATCCCGAAACTCAAAGCTACAGTGCGTTGTTATTTTACACTGAAATAACACGCATTTACACCTTCAGCAAGCTTCGATACGAAGAGAGGTTAAGATGATTGAGTGTCATGGTGAAGATACGCCCATAATAGACCACAAGTAAGACAAGGACAAAACACAGGTCATCTTTCGATATAATTGTGATTGGTAAGTCACTTGTGATGTTTCATGAATTAAGTCGGAGTGAAAAGATACTTTAAGGTACGTAGAATCTAGCGGTATAATACAATTTGACAGAACTGGTTGTTCACTACCATGAATTCAAATTTCACGTAAGAATCAAGGCGCTATATTGTTGTAGCAGAAGTACGGCTGATTCAACGGCCTAGCATAAAGTGACTAAATGATAATGATAATGGCTAAATGATTCAAAGACATTCTGACATTAATAATGTTAACCGATAAGTTTTCATTTTCACTGATTACTGCAAATTATTCACTGAGCACAAAACATTAATTAAAAGGCCTGTCTACGTAGTACTGCGCCAGTCCAAATAATATACAGTGTAGCATGGGCTGGTCACAAATGAAAGTAATTACCTAAAGTAGTGAGTGGATTTTGAACGTTTTGCGCGCATCGGTATTTTTGTGGATGTACGTATAAGAATCAATGTGCGATATTGTTGTACCAAAGTACGCAACAGACCCACTAGCTCAACAAGTCAACACAGCAAGGGCGTTATCATATTTTTTTCGTGACGTCACCGTCACCGTTCGTGGTCTCTTTAATTAATACTTCTTCTTAGAGTAATGAGGATTTTGAAATTTCAATGTTCGCATCCTTATTTTGATGGAATTTTACGTAATATCATCAATGTGCTATATTTACGGAGCAAAGGTACAAAACAGGAAAATTAAACGGCACCATACAAATCTAAATGATTCGAAAAATTTCTGACATCATTAAACGGATATTCATCTCCGCTGATTGATGTAATAGTGTTGCCTGATTAAAACACGAATTAAAAAACAGGTGGCGTTTCCATTCAAATTACAATATCGTATTCCCAAACGAACAGATCAAATAAAACGGAGGAGAGAGAGAGAGAGACAGACATATTTCTGAATCCACCTATAATCCGTGCTGGTTTCAAGCTCAGTGCTCTATACAAAACGGTTTGTTAGTATAAATCGTCGTGACGCATTCCTCGCAATTCATCATTTACCTGCAGCTCAAAAAAAAAAAAAGAAGAAGAGGGGGGGGGGGAATATCGCCCAAAGTCTACGGATTAAAGGTTAGATAACTGGTTATAGATGCACTTGCGTTTCGGCGAAGAAGAAATCTACACATTTCCGAACGGAACAACGACCGAAGATGACTTCTTTGGTTTCGGATCCGGTGCTCTGGCTGGCGTTACTTCCGGTCTTCGCTATTGGAATGCATAACCAAAATGTCAGTATGAGACTAGTTTATAGTAAATCTTAAGACTATATACATATAAGAATCAAATATTGATAGGGTTCATGAATTCTCCCCCACTTCTCCTTTACATTGATACAAGGAGCCCCGCTAATGGTTCTGTTGCACGCTTCGGCAAGAGCATTTTAAAATATCAATTCAAACGTAAAAATCCGTTTCTTAATGAATTTTGGTGTTTTCTGATGCTGCCGAACTGTGCAACAGACCCATTTGAAGAAAATAAGAACGTAAATTGAAGTCGTGAAGTATCGAAAATCACCTCTTTAATTTAAATCGCGTAGCCAAATACCTCTGTAATTTGAAAAAAAAAACAAGCAGGGAAAATTCCAACACGCAGGTGTTGGAAAAGCGTGCCACTAAGGTCTGAACAGCTTTAATGATTTTCCTAGCAATGATAATAATTAGACAGTATTCAACATGGAGCTGATCTCGAGAAAATTGAGTCCAAAGTTGAAGAGCTAGCATTTAAACAAAAAACTTGGAATTACTTACGTTTTGATTTCATTCAACTACCGTGTTGTATTTTTGCATTTCAACACCGGAAAAGTGGAATTTACGATGTAGGATAGGTACTTAATTTTTAGCGTTTAAAGTGACTTGGTTCCTTTCTTCTTTTTTTTTTGGCATAATCACGAAAAACGAAACTCTAAGAGAAACCAAACGGCAGAGTTGGTTTACACTGTTGATTATTTTAAAATCCGTTAATCCGGACTTAAGTCCGTTCCCAATTCTATAAAAGGAACCGAGTCGGAGTTGGTTCCTTACGTGACTCGGATTAAGGTTTAACCTAATCAGAAAAAGGAACCAAGTTCTCATTTTATTTCATCATATGGACAATGACATCAATGAGGCTCACCAGCTTACTTTTACCTGGAATTTTGACGGGAAATAGTTGTTATTATAGAAGAAGCACTTGTTGCTTCGAGATTCAGTATTGCTAGCTCCATCAATCAATAACTCAATTTTATCAAAAATGTCACTCGGTTCTTTTGTGACAAGTGCTGTCCAATTGAGCTTCTTTGGTGAGAAATTATGAAAAAAATAAATTTAGATCAGATGTATCTATAAGGAGATGAGTCAAAGGCGTTGTTTTTTTGTGTTTGTTTTTTGTTTTTTGTTTTCAAAACTTTGGAGGGCTCTAGCTCAGAAGAGAAACATTTGCAGCACATACTCATGTAGGAAAATAAAGTCTTATATATACATATGTATGTTGACCCCAAAAATACACTCCATAAGATTGGCACTTAAATTTTGAAACACCCTGTTCTTGATATTTTGCTCCCCCCCCCCGCCCCCTTCACAAAAGACAACATCTTGACCATGCACATTTTTAAAATCACAGTTTGACTGTAGAGATATTTTCTCCCCCCCCCCCCCCCTAACGAAAAAGGGGAAAATGGGTCACCTATCTCCGATGTTCGTCGTGCGCGTGCACAGATTGTTCGGCTTTACGACTGCCATTTTGGCTTTCTATATAATGCGTTTTTTGGGTTTATTAGTGGATTTTATGACTATTTGATGCCGCCAATGTATTTTTCAGACAATTTTACATCAGAATCAAAACTCTATAGCACTGTAGCAAAAACTTGCAACAAACCCATTGAAAGCTGAAAAGAGAAAATTATTTGATAAGGCTCGATCTTTTTTACCCACATAAACTATAGACAATAGATATTTCTAAATCCCTCCACCTTTTAAACGGCTTGTTCAGGGATCAAACATGAGGTTGCGTTCTTTTGAAGTCGAAAAGTGTCATATTCGGAAAAGCCGTGATTCTAAATAATAAACAGTTTTTTTACCTTTTTTCCGTTTTAGGTGCTGTCAGCACTTATTGCGATTGTCACGATGTAGATACGTAATATGCATAAACGGAACACTTGCGAATTCATGAAAAAATAATCCTTTAATATACAGAGCTAGCCATTTCAAGTGCCCTTTACACATCAAGCATTCTAAGGGGTATAGATTAGTAGGTGTGGAGGTTTAAGACGTTTGTGGATTTTAATTCCCCCTCTCTCCATTTATTTTCTTGAAAAGTATCGAAAGTTTACTGTTAAAACTATGCCATTATTCATTATAACGCATTGTCATATTATTTTTTTTTTTCTGTTGCCGTCGGTCGATATCATTTTTCGTGTTGGAAAAGCAAAGTTCCATATGGACCTATAGTTTCCAAAATTTGAAAAAGCTTCCAGTGAAAAATACTTTGCACGCAACGAACTTTTTAGGATAGGTAAATAAGTTATTCCAGAGTCAATTCCATAGCCGCAGCGAGGAAGCTGTCCAGGGGTGGAAGACACGTGACAGCCCCTCTCACTTTTTAGAGCAATTAATGCGAATTTTACCCCTCTGGCTCCCTGTGTTCTGGATTTTAAACACCTATTTTTCAACAAAACGCCCAAAATGTCCTCAAAAATCCCTTGATTCCATAGACGCTCATTAATAGGCTTTCAATTTGCCGATCCCCCAGAATTTCAAATGTTTCCAATGAAAAGACCTGTTTAGTGTGACGTCATGAAGAAAATTGGTTCCAAACAAAGGCTCCGTCTCACTCGCTCTCGTGGGTTTTCCCATACGAAACACGGTCCAAATTTTTAAATACAAGTGCTAGTAAACAACACATTCTATACACCAGTTGTGTTTATCACACCATTGGGTTCCACGTCCCTTATAAAAATTTCCGATTGTTTCAAAAAATTTTCCGATTGGATATATATTCCCGCGCTTTATTTCCCATAGAAATAATCGAAATTCCATAGAGACAATCGGAATTCGTGTAGATTCAAGCGCGCTGATTGTAGCAACGATAGGTCTTATGATTGAAATAAGGCGAAATACATCTATGGTTCTATTCTTACAGTTTTAACACCTACTTTTTTCTCAGTGATAAAATATGAGAACGCTACACAAACTTTCTGAAACATCGCGCATCAATGCACAATCACAGTTATATCGAAGAAAGTCCTATGTTTTGTCCTTGTCACACTCACAGTTTCTTAAGAGCACAAAATTCTAGGATATAGGCTCATCAGCACCATCACGGCATGTGTTACACCTCGAACAATAGCTTCGATACGAAGAGAAGTTGGAATGATTGAGTGTCATGGCGGTGATACTCCCATTAGAGACCGTGAGTAAGACAAGGACAAAACGTAGAACATGTTTCGGTATAACTGTGATTGTAAATTCGCTTGTGATCTTTTAGGAATTATGTTACAGTGAAAATATACTTTAAGGCAAGTGGAATCTAATGATGCAATAAAATTTGAGAAAACTGTTGGTTAACTAGCATGAATTTGCGTTCGAAAATTTGGATCTGGTAAATCCACGAGAGTGAGCGAGATAGAGCATTTGTTTGGAACCAGTTCTGATCATGACGTCATCACTAAACAGGTCTACTTAAGGATATGAATGAGCCTCTCTCTTTTCTACACCCCTCCCGCTCTTCATCAATACCTCGTCGCTTCTTTTCGATGTACCCTCATCAAACAGATTTTGACACTTTTATGATGCGTCCCGAACGCTTAATGCACCGTGAAGAAATCTTGAGACCGGTGGAGCCCAAAGGCGAGGGGCAAAGAGGGTTTCTGTGAAGGATGTTTCCACCCCCCTCCCGCCTTGGAATTTCGACTTATAGGTTGGCACAAATGACTTAGGTTGCTGGACCTGTATAGGAATCTCGTTCAAAGGAATTCGACTTTGACGCTTAATAACTTATTGAAATTAACAGGAATACCAAAACTTTTACAATTTTAAGAAAATAGACGCCGAGACCTCCTGGATTGCAGCAATAAATTAACGATTAATGAAACCAGTTTTAAGAAAACACGTTTTTAATTTTTCAAACCTTCCCGCCAAAGGTTTTGCCATAAGCAAAGCATGCAACCTATATATTAGATATGAAAATGAAAACAAGAAGCGTACCGTATAAATACGGCACGCTTAAAAAAAAAAAAAAAAAAAAAAAAAAAAAAAAAACCTCTATAATTTGAAAGATCAACCGCGGAACCTCGATAAATTGAAGCGATGCCCGCTGGCATTAGTTAATCAGTCAGTCGGTGTGTTTACACGCAGTTGACAGTGTTTTTCATATACCGAAAAAAAAAGTGTTAAATTTACAATGGGGGTTGATAATTTTACAATCCAGTATCCTAAAAAATCGTGACAGCTATATGTGTTGTTGACTTTTGAAACACTTGGATTGTAAGATTTCCAAAATCTGGTATTGTAAAAAGTGCAACTCATAATGGAAAAACATAAATTCTTGGATTGTAAAATTTACAAAATCTTGATTGTACATTTAACAAAATCCGGCATTGTAAAAACTGCAATCCAGAATGAAAAATTATCAATATTTTGGATTGTAAAATTCCATATCATCCAGAACGAAAGATCGTTCAATTGCGCGCTCTGGTTGGCAACGTGTGAAGTACTCATTCGTTTTGGCTTCGTGTATGTACAAGTTACATTGTATTGATTTGATTTCACAGAGAGTATTACATATAGACATTATATGTAGGCATGGCACAGAGGTATGATGAATTAATGAGATGATAAATTCACCTGATGTCCCGGGATTTGAACCTGGGTAGCCGTGGTGATTGTCCAGCACTTTACCACTAGGCTATCACAGCAGATAATGATTCAGAGCATAAAATACGCATCTTAAGGCACAATTCCTTGCAAGCGTAAACTGCCGAGTGAGTACAAAACGGAAGAGTACTTCAAACTTTGTCAACCAGAGAGCGCAATCAAATGATTTTGCGTTCTAAATATAAATGTTACAATCCGAGAATTGATGAATTTTCATTCTGAAAAGCACTTTTTACAATGCCTGCTTTAGTTAATTCTACAATCAAGATTTGGTAAATTTTACAATTCAAGAAATTGATGCTTTTTCATTTTAGATTGCAGTT
This sequence comes from Trialeurodes vaporariorum, assembly GCA_011764245.1. NCBI lineage: Eukaryota > Metazoa > Arthropoda > Insecta > Hemiptera > Aleyrodidae > Trialeurodes > Trialeurodes vaporariorum. The sequence goes on along the minus strand of VMOF01000013.1, from coordinate 1,181,252 downwards.
TTTATAATGCCAAATTTAATTAATTCTACAAATCAAGGGGTTGGAAGTTTTACAATCCAAAAAATTGATATATTATCATTCTGGATTACAGTTTTTACAAACATTTAGAATGTGGGTATAACAAGGAGTGAAGAATGTCACTTCAGCAAAATTATTTTACAAGAATAACAATCCAAAATGCGAAAACAACAAAATCTCTAGCCAGCTAATTTAGCGACTAAGTGTTTAGCATTTCTAACAAAATAAAATTGTTCATTTACCTACGTACACGCTAAATTTTCCCAAAAAAGTAAATGCAAATTTTCCAAACAATGTTTTGTTATTCCAGCAATTCCCTTTTTTTCAGTGTACAGCTTGCATTAAACAAAATGAGTGAAAAAGAACGTCAAAATTATAAATCACAATTCACGATTCAATCAAACAGAGCTAAAGACTTTTTGGTTGGCTAATGGCATAACACACGGTTGTAAAGCAACCCTTTTTTGTTGTAAATTCACATTAAAACAAATTGGTTTTGTACTGATCAAACAATTGCATTTTCAAATCTTTGCGCTCAGGCAGACTTGCATGAATTGAACCTCGTCTTTGATTTGAACCATATCCTGAAACCTCCTTAATTTGAAAACCCATCTTTTTCCACCTTTCTAATTTGAAATCCTCGTTAATTTGAAACCCGGCTACATCGAGCTATTTTCTCGTTCTCTTCAGATTCAAATTAGTAGGGGTCCACTGTACATTAAATAAATAAATGATTTCTTACTAGGGTCACACGTTAAATCAAAGTAATTTCATCTACGTCTCGAAGTGCATCCTTCACATTGAAATTTATATTTTCAATCACTTTATGAGATCCTAAAACTAAAGTCGGCGAAAATGAAGCTCGATGCGTGAGAACAAAAGATGAAATCGCACACTTTGCCTTTAGATTTATCATCATTTTTATGAGTATCTAATAAATTCGGAAAAAACTAAGCTCAATGTTGGAGACTAAATATGAAATTGGACGAAATTCGCCTTGGAAGTATTGTTTTTTTGAGTTACAAATACAAATTGGCAAATGTCAAGCTTAATAGGGAGTCATAAAGTGAAAGGGGCTCTTGCAAACTTTAGCTGTGAGCCAATGAATAGTCCAATCTGTTATAAAAACCAGCGAAAATCACGAAAATCACACTTAGAAAGTCTAAATTTCAGTAGTAAACTCACATAACTGCTATAACGGCAAGTTTGTAATGGCGGTTCAACGTAGGTATCATGGGAGATTCCTGTCTATTATGTCACTTTCTCTACGGGAACGCAGAGACATGTCTTAATTTAGATAGAAATCTCCCATGATACCTGCGTCTCTCCGCCATTAAGCCCGTTTCTTGAGAGTGAATTTCGTGATTTTTTAGTGATCTCATCGTCAGTTTTACAGGTTTTTGTGAAAGAATCAACACTTCAATTCCACATAGCAAAGTTTTGTAATTGCCTCATTTGAACGAAGTTTGCCTTAAGTCTACCTTTATCCTACGATCTTCCCACCAAAGATTACTTATACATGTATTCGTGCGTAAGCAATCTTTGTAAGGTCAACCTAACCTTCAGTAATGCGTGAATTTTATTCTGTTCCGAACATAATTTCATCAATCTCAATAGAAAATTTCATCAGTTCAAGCTAAAAATACCGAGAGTTTCCTCAAAGCTGGGCGGCTGGGAAGATGATTTCATAAAGATGTAAACAAGAGGCGCACCTCCAGGCTTCATAGACCCTTTCTTCTTCTTCGTCAGTATTTAGCTGCCAATCAGAGATGGAACCTCGTATATGGCGAGACTCTTTCATACGTAGGGACTCTGGGTATATGGTGAGAGACACGTCCACCATTACACCGAAAGAAACAGAAAAAATGTTTCTATTGGCTCTTGTAAGAGTTTTCATTCTGAATGTATTACTATGTGCTTCTTTGGTTATAGCTCGTAGGTGGAAATGAAAGATGTATTATGATCGATACCAGCGCCACTAGAAAAAAAAAAAAAAAATCCATTCGCTCCTTACAGGAATTTCCATTCTGAATTTCCTTTCAATTTCAGCCGTTGCAGGGAGTGCCGCCACGAGGGCGAGGGCGAGGTAGAGGTCAGCCGGTGCAGGGAGTGCCGCTACTACAAGGTCAGCCGTTGCAGGGAGTGCCGCTACTGGGAGTGCCGCTACTACAAGGTCAGCCGATGCAGGGAGTGCCGCTACTACAAGGTCAGCCGTTGCAGGGAGTGCCGCTCGACGGCCAGCCAATCCCTGCCGTGCCGTTGGACCAAAATCCGCCAGGGCCTACACCCGAAGAGTTGATCCAACTTTCTCGGAATAGATTGCAGAATTTATTACTGACAGACCAGTGCCCTTGTATAGGTGCGCCTGGATTTGATAAAAACAGAGTTAAGGAGAAGGCAACGGAAGCTTGCAGCGACGCGATGCTTGATTTTATGGCCCTTCCAGCCAAAGAGAGAGTTCTGTGTCCCAGGATTCGAAGTCCCGATTGTCGTACTTGCGGAAAGGCTACAAAGCGCTGCTCCTTTATGTGTAAACCAAATCAATCGGAGGCGGAAGGAGCGTTTAGAAGGGGGCATTTTCCTAGCACTAGTAGTTGCAAACAACTTGTAAGCATCTTAGGTACGTATCCACTATCCAGGTAGGATATCTTATCATTTCTAACCCTTTGATTCAAGACCATCGAGGTATAGGTCAGTTGCACTGTCAACAGAATCGAATTATGATGCTTGATTCTTATAGATTTTGCTGAGAAAATACCAATGGGTTCTGTTCCATCGAAATCTGTTTCGAAAAAAAAAAAAAAAAAAAAAATCATAAATGATTTATTTTCAGTCTTTAGACCAAAGCCAATAACAAAAAAAAAAAAAAAATAAAAAAAAATGTTAAATTACTCAAATTACACATGAACTATACAAGACAAATTAAATAATTTAACGTAAAATTAACATGAAAATTAAAGACAGAAAATTCGGTACCACCTCCATAGGCTAGCCTGTTTTGGAGGTTACCTTCAATAAAGAAAATTAAGTAGAAAATACGCGAGAGAGTTTAAAAGTGAGGGAGGTAGTGAGCGAGATATAACCATTTGAAAATGACGGCATTATCACGGAGAAAAATGTCCAAATGTTCCAATGAATGTTCCGATAGTACATTCCCGCGCTTTATTTCCCAAAGAGACAATCGGAATTCGAGTAGATTCAAACGTCCAAACTGTTGCAACGATAGGTATTATGATTGAAAAAGGGGGAAAATGAACTACGGTTCTATTTTTATAGTTTTAACAGCCACTTTTTTCTCATTGTCAGTGTATTGCGTCATTTCGTCGTCAAGTTTGGACCGATTTGCATACTTGCAATACAGCTACGCAGACATGTGCAGTGCCGCCTACCGCTTTGCTCACGAAAGCTCGCCGCCAAATTTCATTTCATTGTTTATGTTCGTAGTTGTTGCTGTGTCCGTGGCTACAGAACCAAATAAAAAGCACAACACAACAACATGCAAAATAAAAACATTCGACAGCGCGAGTTAACCTTAATGTTTTCCATGCTTTGTTCACGTTTCGGCTGGCCACCGGAGCACCGCTGAATTTTTGCTTATTTGGATTGCATCACTGCGCGCTTGGTGGAAAGATACACGGGTGGCCGGTGGAGGGCAATCGCGGAAAACGACGAAATGACGCAATAATGTCGTCATTTTCAAATGGCTACGTCTCGCTTATTTCTGAACAGATTTCGATGGAACAAAAACCATTGTTATTTCCTCGGCATAATTTATAAGAATCAAGCATCAAAAGTCGATTCTGTTGACAGTGCAATTGACCTATAGGGACGGAAAGGCTGATGCATTGTAAGTAAAGAAGTCCATGAGTGCCCGCAGCGGGAGGAGGGGCAAGAAGGCACGGGGGGTAGCCCCCCTGACTCCCCCCCTGGATTTCCAAACAGTCAAAATGTCACGATAAAAAATGAAAATGAAACGTTAATCATAGGAGTAATAGTTGACGAAATGCATTACTATACTCTGTTCAAGATAAAAAGAAACTTGACGATTCAGGTAGAAACGTACTATTTTGCAACTCGGAACCTTTGAATCTAAGCATTTGCGCTCACGAGGGCTTTGTCCAACTCGAACCTCCACCGAGACGAGGCAATTAATGCCGAGAATCGCCTGACTTTAAATTGTATCCGTGCAAAAGTCTAATCAGAAACGCTTACAGATACGACAAAATGTCCGATGGATCGTAAGTCGACAAAATTAGTAGAAAATGACTCCTCATCAACCTCGGAGATTCAATTTTTCGAGAATCCAATCAAATTTAAACCATTAATAATTTTTTAAAAAAATGAATCTTTGAGGATGGTGAGGAGTCTACTTCGACAAAAATTGTGTCGACTAACGACTCTAAGAACCGAAATTTTATCCACTTTGTCGTATCTGTAAGCGTTTCTAATTTGACTATTATAGGAATAAAATTCTTAGTCAGGCGATTCTCGGTATTGCCTCGTCCCGGTGGAGGTTCGAATCGGAGAAAGCCCTCGTGAGCGCAAATGCTTGAATTCAGAGGTTCGGCGTTGCAAAATAGTGAGTTCATACCTGAATCGTCAAGTTTCTTCTCATCTTGAACTCAGTATAGTTTATTATGTAATTTTAATTCATTTTTGTGGCAGAGTTGGGCAACCAACTAATAGAGAAATAATGAAATGAATCCGGCAACACTGAAAACTGGGTTTGCTAACCAGGCTGCCGTTTTGCGTATAATCAATGCTATTTTTCTATTCACCGATGATTCCACCGGTTGAGAAAAGATTACAAAATTCAGTTCAGTGTATGACTGTAATGCACAAAGATACTCTGATCTGTAATCTTTCCTTAATCGGTGGAAACTCCGTTGATTAATTAAAATATCCGCAAGTTTCTTAAAGTCATTGACGACTTCACTGGTTGAGAAAAGATTACAGACGCGAGTATTTTAGTTTATTACAGTCATACACTGAACTGAATCATCGGTGAATTGAAAAATAGCATTGATTATACGCAAAACGGCAGCCGTGTTGCTAACTGAGCTGAGGAAAGGGAAATACACGGAAGGTATAGGTCAATTGTAGAATTATTCGTCGAATAATTCGATTGACTTAGCGTTGCCTGACTCACCGAATAATCTTCGAATAATTTTTTGCCCAACTCTGTTTTTTGCAAGGCACAGTAAAATTATACAACTTCCTTACTATAATTATCGTCTGTAGTATCTTCATTCATTATATCAAGCAAGTCAAAATCATTATTATTATTGGATACTCCTGCGATGACTTGATAAGTGTACACTATTTGGATGAAAATAAAGTTGTCCCTTTTTCCCCGGGAGGGGGGGGGGATCCCGTCGACCTTCCATTGGGGTTCAACAATTTTGCCTCCGCTTGGAAATTTTTCTGCGGGCGCCTAAATATAAGTCCCATCCAAAACTGTGACGGCATGGCAGTGGCGTAGCCAAGGGGGGGGGGGGGGGTCCAGAGGGTCTGGAACCCCCCTTTAAATTTAACCAAATAAGTATCTTTGGACCCCCCTGACAATTTTCGGACCTCCGACCCCCCCCCCCCCCCCCCCAGAAAAATTCCTGGTTTCGCCACTGCAGCATGGTCAATCTGTTTCTGGTTCGTTTGCCTCATATTTTTCAAAAATCAAAAACTGTAATTAATTTAGTGGAAATTGCTTTTGAATGAAAGTGCAAGTGTTTTAGAGTGGCTATCTGGACACAGAATTTTAAATACAACTATCCAGGTGAGAAAATTTTGCTGATGCTTCTGTCAATTTCTTTTTCGAGAAAAACCTTCCAAAAGAAACAATTACATCGATGTATGTGTCCAAAGAGCCACTATGAAACACTTGCTCCTTCGTTTCGAACCGTTTTCAAGTGGATCAGTCAGAATTTTTTCCCGCAAAATTGTTAACCCTTAACTGCAGATGAGCCCAGATCTGGAACAATTACTTTGAAGCCTTATCTAAAAGTAGGGGACTTGAGTTGTACTGTCGCTGCATGGTGGGTCACATGTGGAACAGATACTAAACGAGTAAGAATTGTCGATTTTGTCCTAGAGCGCGCACCACAGGATATAGAACATGCAGAGTGGTTGAAAATAGCTCACTGAAAATCTGATGGAGATTTTCCGATTTTCATTGTTATGTTCGGGAGTAACGCAGGGGTACCATATACAAAAAAAAACAACTATTGAAACTTACTAACTTATTTTTTACTACTTTAATTTTTTTTTTTTTTTTTTTTTTTTTTTTAGCCTGAAAACTTTATTTTCAGTTGCATGGATACCTAAATGCGGGTAAGGCCATATTTGGAACAATTAATATTCAGGCTCTTTACCATTGAAATATAATGGAAAGAATTTTTTCACTATTTTTCCCTGTCTCAAGGATCAAAATTGTACTGAAAAAAAAAAAAAAAAAAAATATTTATTGAGAAAAAAAATCATGCACACGGAAAAAAAACTATGGTGAAAATAACCATACGGATACCTGATTTTGGAACCCGCTAGATGTTATGGTAATATTAACCAGAAGTATACTATGTTTTGACTCGGTACTAGGTGATGTTACCTGATTGCATGTCGAACTTACTCAAAGTATCGGTAAATGTACCATACTTCTGGTCAAGTTTACCATAACATCTAGCAGGTGCCAAAATCAGGTATCCGTATAGTTATTTTCACTAATCTTTTTTTTCCGTGCAGTAAAGGGTTAAGCTTAAAAAAAAAAGAGGCAAACAAACCGAGCCGATTATTTATCATTTCAGTTTGGGTAATTAAGAAATTCTTGCTCAGATACCTTTCTAGTCTTCTTTTAAATATTTTTCCATTTTCCATCTATCTTTCGAGGTATACGGTAGGGCGTTGTAATACTTTTAGGCTTTCTTCAATTCCTCATTCATGCTATCATTTTCCCCTGCTCAGTGGCGTAGCCAGGGGGGGGGTGTCCCAGGGGGTCTTGACATCAACATTTGTCCAAAAAAAATGTCAATTTTTGCGTTTTCAGACAAACTTGACCAAATTAGTATCTTTGGACCCCCCCTTGACAATTGTCGGACCTCCGCCCCCCCCCCCCCCCCACAGAAAAATTTCTGGCTACGCCACTGCCCCTGCTACAATAGTTTTGATTCATATTCTATTGCGAGTATTGTATCTATGATTGCTTCCATATTGAATGTCTTGGATTGCGACAAAAAATCTTCTGAAATCGATGAGACATCGCAGTTTTATATCAAATACTGTTTAGCAAAGAAAACGATTTGAATTTTGTAGGAGACATTGGTAATTCATCGACCTAGGATTTATTATATAAAAAAAAAAAAAAAAAATTAATTTTTCTTAAATGTTTTGCAGGTCCGCGTTATTCGGTTAGAGGCTAGAAAGAAGCAGAAGTGGGCATAACAGGCTGTAAAGGCAGGCGGTTGCGGGTTGATCGAAATATAAAGATACCCACTCCCAGCCATTTTCCGGCGGATAAACATACGTTAATGCTCTACACAGAAGTTCTACAACTGGGTCCGATCACACTCACAATCAGACTTCCTAATAGATATATAAATGTTTTATTTTCAGTCTTTAGACAAAAACCAATAAAAAAATAAAAATAAAAAAATGTTAAACTACTCAAGTTACACGTAAGCTATACTAGACAAATTAAATAAACTAACGTAAAATGAAGATAAAAATTAAAGACTGAAAATTCGGTTCTCCATAGGCGAGCCTGTTTTGGAGTTTACCTTCAATAAAGGAAATTAAATAATAGAAAATACGCGAAAGAATATGAAGCCGTAGAAATATAACTCATTGTCAGTTATTGTATTACTATTTACTTCGCTGCTTAAAATATATGCTTACGAATTTCAGCGCAGTTCAATACAATTCATTCCATTGGCATATTTTGGTATAGGCTGTCCCAAGTGATTGGACTTGACAAACTGTAGCTTTTAATGAAATCATCAGCTTCCATCCTCAGATGGGGAAGCCTGATTGGTCTGGAGCCGTAAGAAGTTGATGTTTTCGTGAAAACCATAGAAGTGTCAAATCCAATATTTTCTGGGACAAGCTTTAGTACGGCAACGAAGTATGGTAAAATAGAGCGACTGAAACGTGTTATAAGTATTATCCTAAAGTGTCACAGCATGAACGGTCTGATTCTGGTCTGTTTGCCTCATTTATTTAACCTTCAAACAAGAATTGCATTTCAGTCAGAGGAACTTTGTTTTAAACTATGAAGAGCAAGTGTTTTAGAGTGGCTATCCGGACGAAGAGTTCTAATACACCCAGTGGCGTCGCGTGATTATTTGGCAAAAATGCATTCTACCCATTTAAACTCATGTAAAAGGTCGAATTCAGGGGGTGCACGGTGCGCAAAGAAAATTCGATTTATGTAAGGAGTTTAAATGAAGGAGTCGCATTGTTGCCAGATGGCACGCGACGCCACTGAATACACGTTTCTGGGTGGGAAAATCTGGTTTTGTTTCGGTCAAGAGTCAGTTTCTTTACCGTGCAAATATTTCCAAAATAAACAGTGTTATCATAATCTGTGTCCAGATAGGCACTCTTAAAACACATGCACTTTCCTTTAAAACTAATTTCTATAGAGGATTTGTGTGGTGGATCACGACTATACTTTTGAACATTTTCAGTTGAACTTTTTTTTTTTTAACAAAAACGAGGCAAACAACCCGAGCCGCCCGATGTGAAAATGTCCAAAAAAGGTTTCCATCATAACCAGTGTTGCCAGATCGAGGGTAAAAAGCCGTATTGTCCCCATTTAAATAAATGTAAAACGTACGGCTTTTTCACCCCAATCTGGCAACATTGATCACGACTTCCTCCGTGCTGCCTCGTCCCGGAATACGCCTCTATTTGCATAACACAGCAACAGAACAGTTGGGTAGAAAAATAATGTCATACGACAACTGACAACTAAAGGTTAGGCAACTAGCGATACTCTTTTAAGCAAAGACTGATAATGAGGGACAAAAATAACGCGAGACTACCCCTGAAGAAATGCCACTCGCATTACTCCTGTAAACGTAGACTCATTAGACCAGTTGGATAGAAAAACAATGTCAGACGACGACTGACAACTAAAGGTTAGGCAACTAGCGATACTCTTTTAAGCAAAGACTGATAATGAGGGCCAAAAATAATGCGAGACTACCTCTGAAGAAATGCCACTCGCATTTCTCCTGTAAACGAAGACTCATTAGACCCGTTGGGTAGAAAAACAATGTCAGACGACGACTGACAACTAAAGGTTAGGCAACTAGCGATACTCTTTTAAGCAAAGACTGATAATGAGGGACAACAATAATGCGAGACTACCCCTGAAGAAATGCCACTCGCATTACTCCTGTAAACGTAGACTCATTAGACCAGTTGGATAGAAAAACAATGTCAGACGACGACTGACAACCATTAAATTTAGGCAACTAGCAATACTCTTTTAAGCAAAGACTGATAATGAGGGACAAAAATAACGCGAGACTACCTCTGAAGAAATGCCACTCGCATTACTCTTGTAAACGTAGACTCATTACAACAGTTGGGTAGAAAAACAATGTCAGACGACGACTGACAACTAAAGGTTAGGCAACTAGCGATACTCTTTTAAGCAAAGACTGATAATGAGGGACAAAAATAACGCGAGACTACCCCTGAAGAAATGCCACTCGCATTACTCCTGTAAACGTAGACTCATTAGACCAATTGGATAGAAAAACAATGTCAGACGACGACTGACAACTAAAGGTTAGGCAACTAGCGATACTCTTTTAAGCAAAGACTGATAATGAGGGCCAAAAATAATGCGAGACTACCTCTGAAGGTATGCCACTCGCAATACTCCTGTAAACGTAGACTCATTAGACCAGTTGGATAGAAAAACAATGTCAGACGACGACTGACAACCATTTAATTTAGGCAACTAGCAATACTCTTTTAATCAAAGACTGAAATGAGGGACAAAAATAATGCGAGACTACCCCTGAAGAAATGCCACTCGCAATACTCCTGTAAACGTAGACTCATTACAACAGTTGGATAGAAAAATAATGTCAGACGACGACTGACAACCTTAAGTTTAGGCAACTAGCAATACTCTTTTAAGCAAAGACTGATAATGAGGGACAAAAATAACGCGAGACTACCTCTGAAGGTATGCCACTCGCAATACTCCTGTAAAAGTAGACTCATTAGACAGTTGGATAGAAAAACAATGTCAGACGACGACTGACAACTAAAGGTTATGCAACTAGCGATACTGTTTTAAGCAAAGACTGATAATGAGGGATAAAATAACGCGAGACTACCCCTGGAGAAATGCCACTCGCATTACTCCTGTAAACGTAGACTCATTAGACCAGTTGGATAGAAAAACAATGTCAGACGACGACTGACAACTAAAGGTTAGGCAACTAGCGATACTCTTTCAAGCAAAGACTGATAATGAGGGCCAAAAATAATGCGAGACTACCTCTGAAGGTATGCCACTCGCAATACTCCTGTAAACGTAGACTCATTAGACCAGTTGGATAGAAAAACAATGTCAGACGACGACTGACAGCTAAAGGTTAGGCAACTAGCAATACTCTTTTAAGCAAAGAATGATAATGAGGGACAAAAATAATGCGAGACTACCCCTGAAGGTATGCCACTCGCAAAACTCTTGTAAACGTAGACTCATTACAACAGTTGGGTAGAAAAATAATGTCAGACGACGACTGACAACCATTAAATTTAGGCAACTAGCAATACTCTTTTAAGCAAAGACTGATAATGAGGGCCAAAAATAATGCGAGACTACCTCTGAAGGTATGCCACTCGCAATACTCCTGTAAAGGTAGATTCATTAGACCAGTTGGATAGAAAAACAATGTCAGACGACGACTGACAACTAAAGGTTAGGCAACTAGCGATACTCTTTTAAGCAAAGACTGATAATGAGGGACAAAAATAACGCGAGACTACCCCTGAAGAAATGCCACTCGCATTACTCCTGTAAACGTAGACTCATTACAACAGTTGGGTAGAAAAATAATGTCAGACGACGACTGACAACCATTAAATTTAGGCAACTAGCAATACTCTTTTAAGCAAAGACTGATAATGAGGGCCAAAAATAATGCGAGACTACCTATGAAGGTATGCCACTCGCAATACTCTTGTAAACGTAGACTCATTACAACAGTTGGGTAGAAAAATAATGTCAGACGACGACTGACAACCATTAAATTTAGGCAACTAGCAATACTCTTTTAAGCAAAGACTGATAATGAGGACAAAAATAACGCGAGACTACCCCTGAAGAAATGCCACTCGCATTACTCCTGTAACGTAGACTCATTAGACCAGTTGGATAGAAAAAATGTCAGACGACGACTGACAACTTAAGGTTATGCAACTAGCGATACTCTTTTAAGCAAAGACTGATAATGAGGGACAAAAATAACGCGAGACTACCTCTGAAGGTATGCCACTCGCAATACTCCTGTAAACGTAGACTCATTAGACCAGTTGGATAGAAAAACAATGTCAGACGACGACTGACAGCTAAAGGTTAGGCAACTAGCAATACTCTTTTAAGCAAAGAATGATAATGAGGGACAAAAATAATGCGAGACTACCCCTGAAGGTATGCCACTCGCAAAACTCTTGTAAACGTAGACTCATTACAACAGTTGGGTAGAAAAATAATGTCAGACGACGACTGACAACCATTAAATTTAGGCAACTAGCAATACTCTTTTAAGCAAAGACTGATAATGAGGGCCAAAAATAATGCGAGACTACCTCTGAAGGTATGCCACTCGCAATCCTCCTGTAAAGGTAGATTCATTAGACCAGTTGGATAGAAAAACAATGTCAGACGACGACTGACAACTAAAGGTTAGGCAACTAGCGATACTCTTTTAAGCAAAGACTGATAATGAGGGACAAAAAACGGGGCCCCGAAGAAATGCCACTCGCATTACTCCTGTAACGTAGACTCATTACAACAGTTGGGTAGAAAAATAATGTCAGACGACGACTGACAACCATTAAATTTAGGCAACTAGCAATACTTTTAGCAAAGACTGATAATGAGGGACAAAAATAACGCGAGACTACCCCTGAAGAAATGCCACTCGCATTACTCCTGTAAACGTAGACTCATTACAACAGTTGGGTAGAAAAATAATGTCAGACGACGACTGACAACCATTAAATTTAGGCAACTAGCAATACTCTTTTAAGCAAAGACTGATAATGAGGGCCAAAAATAATGCGAGACTACCTCTGAAGAAATGCCACTCGCAATACTCCTGTAAACGTAGACTCATTAGACCAGTTGGATAGAAAAACAATGTCAGACGACGACTGACAACTAAGGTTAGGCAACTAGCGATACTCTTTTAAGCAAAGACTGATAATGAGGGACAAAAATAACGCGAGACTACCCCTGAAGAAATGCCACTCGCATTACTCCTGTAAACGTAGACTCATTAGACCAGTTGGATAGAAAAACAATGTCAGACGACGACTGACAACTTAAGGTTATGCAACTAGCGATACTCTTTTAAGCAAAGACTGATAATGAGGGACAAAAATAACGCGAGACTACCCCTGAAGAAATGCCACTCGCATTACTCCTGTAAACGTAGACTCATTAGACCAGTTGGATAGAAAAACAATGTCAGACGACGACTGACAACTAAAGGTTAGGCAACTAGCGATACTCTTTTAAGCAAAGACTGATAATGAGGGACAAAAATAACTTGAGACTACCCCTGAAGAAATGCCACTCGCATTACTCCTGTAAACGTAGACTCATTAGACCAGTTGGATAGAAAAACAATGTCAGACGACGACTGACAACTAAAGGTTAGGCAACTAGCGATACTCTTTTAAGCAAAGACTGATAATGAGGGACAAAAATAACGCGAGACTACCCCTGAAGAAATGCCACTCGCATTACTCCTGTAAACGTAGACTCATTAGACCAGTTGGATAGAAAAACAATGTCAGACGACGACTGACAACTAAAGGTTAGGCAACTAGCGATACTCTTTTAAGCAAAGACTGATAATGAGGGCCAAAAATAATGCGAGACTACCTCTGAAGGTATGCCACTCGCAATACTCCTGTAAACGTAGACTCATTAGACCAGTTGGATAGAAAAACAATGTCAGACGACGACTGACAACCATTAAATTTAGGCAACTAGCAATACTCTTTTAAGCAAAGACTGATAATGAGGGACAAAAATAATGCGAGACTACCCCTGAAGGTATGCCACTCGCAATACTCCTGTAAACGTAGACTCATTAGACCAGTTGGATAGAAAAACAATGTCAGACGACGACTGACAACTAAATTAGGCAACTAGCGATACTCTTTTAAGCAAAGACTGATAATGAGGGACAAAAATAACGCGAGACTACCCCTGAAGAAATGCCACTCGCATTACTCCTGTAAACGTAGACTCATTAAACAGTTGGGTAGAAAAATAATGTCAGACGACGACTGACAACCATTAAATTAGGCAACTAGCAATACTCTTTTAAGCAAAGACTGATAATGAGGGCCAAAAATAATGCGAGACTACCTCTGAAGAAATGCCACTCGCAATACTCCTGTAAACGTAGACTCATTAGACCAGTTGGATAGAAAAACAATGTCAGACGACGACTGACAACTAAGGTTAGGCAACTAGCGATACTCTTTTAAGCAAAGACTGATAATGAGGGACAAAATAACGCGAGACTACCCCTGAAGAAATGCCACTCGCATTACTCCTGTAAACGTAGACTCATTAGACCAGTTGGATAGAAAAACAATGTCAGACGACGACTGACAACTTAAGGTTTGCAACTAGCGATACTCTTTTAAGCAAAGACTGATAATGAGGGACAAAATAACGCGAGACTACCCCTGAAGAAATGCCACTCGCATTACTCCTGTAAACGTAGACTCATTAGACCAGTTGGATAGAAAAACAATGTCAGACGACGACTGACAACTAAAGTTAGGCAACTAGCGATACTCTTTTAAGCAAAGACTGATAATGAGGGACAAAAATAACTTGAGACTACCCCTGAAGAAATGCCACTCGCATTACTCCTGTAAACGTAGACTCATTAGACCAGTTGGATAGAAAAACAATGTCAGACGACGACTGACAACTAAAGGTTAGGCAACTAGCAATACTCTTTTAAGCAAAGACTGATAATGCGGGACAAAAGTAATGCGAGACTACCCCTGAAGGTATGCCACTCGCAATACTCTTGTAAACGTAGACTCATTACAACAGTTGGGTAGAAAAATAATGTCAGACGACGACTGACAACCATTAAATTTAGGCAACTAGCAATACTCTTTTAAGCAAAGACTGATAATGAGGGACAAAAATAACGCGAGACTTCCCCTGAAGAAATGCCACTCGCTTTACTCCTGTAAACGTAGACTCATTACAACAGTTGGGTAGAAAAATAATGTCAGACGACGACTGACAACCATTAAATTTAGGCAACTAGCAATACTCTTTTAAGCAAAGACTGATAATGAGGGCCAAAAATAATGCGAGACTACCTCTGAAGAAATGCCACTCGCAATACTCCTGTAAACGTAGACTCATTAGACCAGTTGGATAGAAAAACAATGTCAGACGACGACTGACAACTGAAGGTTAGGCAACTGGCGATACTCTTTTAAGCAAAGACTGATAATGAGGGACAAAAATAACGCGAGACTACCCCTGAAGAAATGCCACTCGCATTACTCCTGTAAACGTAGACTCATTAGACCAGTTGGATAGAAAAACAATGTCAGACGACGACTGACAACTTAAGGTTATGCAACTAGCGATACTCTTTTAAGCAAAGACTGATAATGAGGGACAAAAATAACGCGAGACTACCCCTGAAGAAATGCCACTCGCATTACTCCTGTAAACGTAGACTCATTAGACCAGTTGGATAGAAAAACAATGTCAGACGACGACTGACAACTAAAGTCTAGGCAACTAGCGATACTCTTTTAAGCAAAGACTGATAATGAGGGACAAAAATAACTTGAGACTACCCCTGAAGAAATGCCACTCGCATTACTCCTGTAAACGTAGACTCATTAGACCAGTTGGATAGAAAAACAATGTCAGACGACGACTGACAACTAAAGGTTAGGCAACTAGCGATACTCTTTTAAGCAAAGACTGATAATGGGGGACAAAAATAACGCGAGACTACCCCTGAAGAAATGCCACTCGCATTACTCCTGTAAACGTAGACTCATTAGACCAGTTGGATAGAAAAACAATGTCAGACGACGACTGACAACTAAAGGTTAGGCAACTAGCGATACTCTTTCAAGCAAACACTGATAATGAGGGCCAAAAATAATGCGAGACTACCTCTGAAGGTATGCCACTCGCAATACTCCTGTAAACGTAGACTCATTAGACCAGTTGGATAGAAAAACAATGTCAGACGACGACTGACAACCATTTAATTTAGGCAACTAGCAATACTCTTTTAATCAAAGACTGAAAATGAGGGACAAAAATAATGCGAGACTACCCCTGAAGGTATGCCACTCGCAATACTCTTGTAAACGTAGACTCATTACAACAGTTGGGTAGAAAAATAATGTCAGACGACGACTGACAACCATTAAGTTTAGGCAACTAGCAATACTCTTTTAAGCAAAGACTGATAATGAGGGACAAAAATAACGCGAGACTACCTCTGAAGGTATGCCACTCGCAATACTCCTGTAAAAGTAGACTCATTAGACCAGTTGGATAGAAAAACAATGTCAGACGACGACTGACAACTAAAGGTTATGCAACTAGCGATACTGTTTTAAGCAAAGACTGATAATGAGGGATAAAAATAACGCGAGACTACCCCTGAAGAAATGCCACTCGCATTACTCCTGTAAACGTAGACTCATTCGACCAGTTGGATAGAAAAACAATGTCAGACGACGACTGACAACTAAAGGTTAGGCAACTAGCGATACTCTTTTAAGCAAAGACTGATAATGAGGGACAAAAATAACGCGAGACTACCTCTGAAGAAATGCCACTCGCATTACTCCTGTAAACGTAGACTCATTAGACCAGTTGGATAGAAAAACAATGTCAGACGACGACTGACAACTAAAGGTTAGGCAACTAGCGATACTCTTTTAAGCAAAGACTGATAATGGGGGACAAAAATAACGCGAGACTACCCCTGGAGAAATGCCACTCGCATTACTCCTGTAAACGTAGACTCATTAGACCAGTTGGATAGAAAAACAATGTCAGACGACGACTGACAACTAAAGGTTAGGCAACTAGCGATACTCTTTCAAGCAAAGACTGATAATGAGGGCCAAAAATAATGCGAGACTACCTCTGAAGGTATGCCACTCGCAATACTCCTGTAAACGTAGACTCATTAGACCAGTTGGATAGAAAAACAATGTCAGACGACGACTGACAGCAAATTAGGCAACTAGCAATACTCTTTTAACAAAAAATGAAATGAGGGACAAAAATAATGCGAGACTACCCCTGAAGGTATGCCACTCGCAAAACTCTTGTAAACGTAGACTCATTACAACAGTTGGGTAGAAAAATAATGTCAGACGACGACTGACAACCATTAAATTTAGGCAACTAGCAATACTCTTTTAAGCAAAGACTGATAATGAGGGCCAAAAATAAGCGAGACTACCTCTGAAGGTATGCCACTCGCAATACTCCTGAAAAAGGTAGATTCATTAGACCAGTTGGATAGAAAAACAATGTCAGACGACGACTGACAACTAAAGGTTAGGCAACTAGCGATACTTTTTAAGCAAAGACTGATAATGAGGGAAAAAATAACGCGAGACTACCCCTGAAGAAATGCCACTCGCATTACTCCTGTAAACGTAGACTCATTCCCCATTTGGGGTAGAAAAAAATGTCAGACGACGACTGAAAACCCTTAAATTTAGGCAACTAGCAATACTCTTTTAAGCAAAGACTGATAATGAGGGCAAAAATAAGCGAGACTACCTTGAAGAAATGCCACTCGAAATTACCCCTTGTAAACGTAGACTCATTAAACCATTTGGGGTAGAAAAAAATGTCAGACGACGACTGAAAACCCTTAAATTTAGGCAACTAGCAATACTCTTTTAAGCAAAGACTGATAATGGGGGACAAAAATAACGCGAGACTACCCCGGGAAGAAATGCCACTCGCATTACTCCTGTAAACGTAGACTCATTAGACCAGTTGGATAGAAAAACAATGTCAGACGACGACTGACAACTAAAGGTTAGGCAACTAGCGATACTCTTTCAAGCAAAGACTGATAATGAGGGCCAAAAATAATGCGAGACTACCTCTGAAGGTATGCCACTCGCAATACTCCTGTAAACGTAGACTCATTAGACCAGTTGGATAGAAAAACAATGTCAGACGACGACTGACACTAAAGGTTAGGCAACTAGCAATACTCTTTTAAGCAAAGAATGATAATGAGGGACAAAATAATGCGAGACTACCCCTAAAGGGTAGCCACTCGAAAAACTCTTGTAAACGTAGACTCATTAAACTTTGGGGTAAAAAAATAATGTCAGACGACGACTACAACCTTTAAAGGTTAGGCAACTAGCGATACTCTTTTAAGCAAAGACTGATAATGAGGGACAAAAATAACGCGAGACTACCCCTGAAGAAATGCCACTCGCATTACTCCTGTAAACGTAGACTCATTAAACCAGTTGGTAGAAAAAAATGTCAGACGACGACTGAAAACCCTTAAATTTGGGCCAACTAGCAATACTCTTTTAAGCAAAGACTGATAAGGGGGGGCCCAAAAAATAATGCGAGACTACCTTGAAGGTATGCCACTCGCAATACCCCTTGTAAACGTAGACTCATTAACAGTTGGATAGAAAAACAATGTCAGACGACGACTGACAACCATAAATTTAGGCAACTAGCAATACTCTTTTAAGCAAAGACTGATAATGAGGGACAAAAATAACGCGAGACTACCCCTGAAGAAATGCCACTCGCATTACTCCTGTAAACGTAGACTCATTAGACCAGTTGGATAGAAAAACAATGTCAGACGACGACTGACAACTTAAAAGGTTATGCAACTAGCGATACTCTTTTAAGCAAAGACTGATAATGAGGGACAAAAATAACGCGAGACTACCTCTGAAGGTATGCCACTCGCAATACTCCTGTAAACGTAGACTCATTAGACCAGTTGGATAGAAAAACAATGTCAGACGACGACTGACAGCTAAAGGTTAGGCAACTAGCAATACTCTTTTAAGCAAAGAATGATAATGAGGGACAAAAATAATGCGAGACTACCCCTGAAGGTATGCCACTCGCAAAACTCTTGTAAACGTAGACTCATTACAACAGTTGGGTAGAAAAATAATGTCAGACGACGACTGACAACTATTAGGCAACTGCATACTCTTTTAAGCAAACTGATAATGAGGGCAAAAAAGCGAGACTACCCTGAAGATGCCACTCGCATACTCCTGTAAAGTAGATCATTAGACCAGTTGGATAAAAAACAATGTCAGACGACGACTGACAACTAAGGTTAGCAACTAGCGATACTCTTTAAGCAAAGACTGATAATGAGGGAAAAAATAACGAGACTACCCCTGAAGAAATGCCACTCGCATTACTCCTGTAAACGTAGACTCATTAACAGTTGGTAGAAAAAAATGTCAGACGACGACTGACAACTAAATTAGGCAACTAGCATACTCTTTTAAGCAAAGACTGATAATGAGGGCAAAAATATGAGACTACCTGAAGATGCCACTCGCATACTCTGTAAACGTAGACTCATTAACAGTTGGTAGAAAAAAATGTCAGACGACGACTGACAACTAAATTAGGCAACTAGCATACTCTTTTAAGCAAAGACTGATAATGGGGACAAAAATAACGCGAGACTACCCTGAAGAAATGCCACTCGCATTACTCCTGTAACGTAGACTCATTAGACCAGTTGGATAGAAAAACAATGTCAGACGACGACTGACAACTAAGGTTAGCAACTAGCGATACTCTTTAAGCAAAACTGATAATGAGGGCAAAAATAAGCGAGACTACCTCTGAAGAAATGCCACTCGCAATACTCCTGTAAACGTAGACTCATTAGACCAGTTGGATAGAAAAACAATGTCAGACGACGACTGACAACTGAAGGTTAGGCAACTGGCGATACTCTTTTAAGCAAAGACTGATAATGAGGGACAAAAATAACGCGAGACTACCCCTGAAGAAATGCCACTCGCATTACTCCTGTAAACGTAGACTCATTAGACCAGTTGGATAGAAAAACAATGTCAGACGACGACTGACAACTTAAGGTTATGCAACTAGCGATACTCTTTTAAGCAAAGACTGATAATGAGGGACAAAAATAACGCGAGACTACCCCTGAAGAAATGCCACTCGCATTACTCCTGTAAACGTAGACTCATTAGACCAGTTGGATAGAAAAACAATGTCAGACGACGACTGACAACTAAAGTCTAGGCAACTAGCGATACTCTTTTAAGCAAAGACTGATAATGAGGGACAAAAATAACTTGAGACTACCCCTGAAGAAATGCCACTCGCATTACTCCTGTAAACGTAGACTCATTAGACCAGTTGGATAGAAAAACAATGTCAGACGACGACTGACAACTAAAGGTTAGGCAACTAGCGATACTCTTTTAAGCAAAGACTGATAATGGGGGACAAAAATAACGCGAGACTACCCCTGAAGAAATGCCACTCGCATTACTCCTGTAAACGTAGACTCATTAGACCAGTTGGATAGAAAAACAATGTCAGACGACGACTGACAACTAAAGGTTAGGCAACTAGCGATACTCTTTCAAGCAAACACTGATAATGAGGGCCAAAAATAATGCGAGACTACCTCTGAAGGTATGCCACTCGCAATACTCCTGTAAACGTAGACTCATTAGACCAGTTGGATAGAAAAACAATGTCAGACGACGACTGACAACCATTAAATTTAGGCAACTAGCAATACTCTTTTAAGCAAAGAATGATAATGAGGGACAAACATAATGCGAGACTACCCCTGAAGGTATGCCACTCGCAAAACTCTTGTAAACGTAGACTCATTACAACAGTTGGGTAGAAAAATAATGTCAGACGACGACTGACAACCATTAAATTTAGGCAACTAGCAATACTCTTTTAAGCAAAGACTGATAATGAGGGACAAAAATAACGCGAGACTACCCCTGAAGAAATGCCACTCGCATTACTCCTGTAAACGTAGACTCATTACAACAGTTGGGTAGAAAAATAATGTCAGACGACGACTGACAACCATTAAATTTAGGCAACTAGCAATACTCTTTTAAGCAAAGACTGATAATGAGGGCCAAAAAAATGCGAGACTACCTTGAAGATGCCACTCGCAATACTCTGTAAACGTAGACTCATTAAAGTTGGTAGAAAAAAATGTCAGACGACGACTGACAACTAATTAGGCAACTGCATACTCTTTTAAGCAAAGACTGATAATGAGGGACAAAAATAACGCGAGACTACCCCTGAAAAATGCCACTCGCATTACTCCTGTAAACGTAGACTCATTAGACCAGTTGGATAGAAAAACAATGTCAGACGACGACTGACAACTTAAGGTTATGCAACTAGCGATACTCTTTTAAGCAAAGACTGATAATGAGGGACAAAAATAACGCGAGACTACCCCTGAAGAAATGCCACTCGCATTACTCCTGTAAACGTAGACTCATTAGACCAGTTGGATAGAAAAACAATGTCAGACGACGACTGACAACTAAAGTTAGGCAACTAGCGATACTCTTTTAAGCAAAGACTGATAATGAGGGACAAAAATAACTTGAGACTACCCCTGAAGAAATGCCACTCGCATTACTCCTGTAAACGTAGACTCATTAGACCAGTTGGATAGAAAACAATGTCAGACGACGACTGACAACTAAAGGTTAGGCAACTAGCGATACTCTTTTAAGCAAAGACTGATAATGAGGGACAAAAATAACGCGAGACTACCCCTGAAGAAATGCCACTCGCATTACTCCTGTAAACGTAGACTCATTAGACCAGTTGGATAGAAAAACAATGTCAGACGACGACTGACAACTAAAGGTTAGCAACTAGCGATACTCTTTAAGCAAAGACTGATAATGAGGCCAAAAATAACGCGAGACTACCCCTGAAGAAATGCCACTCGCATTACTCCTGTAAACGTAGACTCATTAGACCAGTTGGATAGAAAAACAATGTCAGACGACGACTGACAACTAAAGTCTAGGCAACTAGCGATACTCTTTTAAGCAAAGACTGATAATGAGGGACAAAAATAACTTGAGACTACCCCTGAAGAAATGCCACTCGCATTACTCCTGTAAACGTAGACTCATTAGACCAGTTGGATAGAAAAACAATGTCAGACGACGACTGACAACTAAAGGTTAGGCAACTAGCGATACTCTTTTAAGCAAAGACTGATAATGGGGGACAAAAATAACGCGAGACTACCCCTGAAGAAATGCCACTCGCATTACTCCTGTAAACGTAGACTCATTAGACCAGTTGGATAGAAAAACAATGTCAGACGACGACTGACAACTAAAGGTTAGGCAACTAGCGATACTCTTTCAAGCAAAGACTGATAATGAGGGCCAAAAATAATGCGAGACTACCTCTGAAGGTATGCCACTCGCAATACTCCTGTAAACGTAGACTCATTAGACCAGTTGGATAGAAAAACAATGTCAGACGACGACTGACAACCATTAAATTTAGGCAACTAGCAATACTCTTTTAAGCAAAGAATGATAATGAGGGACAAACATAATGCGAGACTACCCCTGAAGAAATGCCACTCGCAATACCCCTTGTAAACGTAGACTCATTAGACCAGTTGGGTAGAAAAATAATGTCAGACGACGACTGAAAACCCTTAAAAGTTTAGGCAACTAGCGATACTCTTTTAAGCAAAGACTGATAATGAGGGCCAAAAATAATGCGAGACTACCTCT
Source organism: Trialeurodes vaporariorum (assembly GCA_011764245.1). NCBI lineage: Eukaryota > Metazoa > Arthropoda > Insecta > Hemiptera > Aleyrodidae > Trialeurodes > Trialeurodes vaporariorum. The sequence continues at coordinate 1,159,142 of VMOF01000013.1, read as the reverse complement.
GAAGGAATGCCACTCGAAATTACTCCTGTAAAGGTAGATTCATTAGACCAGTTGGATAGAAAAACAATGTCAGACGACGACTGACAACTAAAGGTTAGGCAACTAGCGATACTCTTTTAAGCAAAGACTGATAATGAGGGCCAAAAATAATGCGAGACTACCCCTGAAGAAATGCCACTCGAAATTACTCCTGTAAAGGTAGACTCATTAGACCAGTTGGATAGAAAAACAATGTCAGACGACGACTGACAACTAAAGGTTAGGCAACTAGCGATACTCTTTTAAGCAAAGACTGATAATGAGGGACAAAAATAATGCGAGACTCCCCTCTGAAGAAATGCCACTCGAAATTACCCCTTGTAAACGTAGACTCATTAGACCAGTTGGGTAGAAAAATAATGTCAGACGACGACTGACAACCCTTAAAGGTTAGGCAACTAGCAATACTCTTTTAAGCAAAGACTGATAATGAGGGACAAAAATAACGCGAGACTACCCCTGAAGAAATGCCACTCGCATTACTCCTGTAAACGTAGACTCATTAGACCAGTTGGATAGAAAAACAATGTCAGACGACGACTGACAACTAAAGGTTATGCAACTAGCGATACTCTTTAAGCAAAGACTGATAATGAGGGACAAAAATAACGCGAGACTACCCCTGAAGAAATGCCACTCGCATTACTCCTGTAAACGTAGACTCATTAGACCAGTTGGATAGAAAAACAATGTCAGACAACGACTGACAACTTAAGGTTATGCAACTAGCGATACTCTTTTAAGCAAAGACTGATAATGAGGGACAAAAATAACGCGAGACTACCCCTGAAGAAATGCCACTCGCATTACTCCTGTAAACGTAGACTCATTAGACCAGTTGGATAGAAAAACAATGTCAGACGACGACTGACAACTAAAGGTTAGGCAACTAGCGATACTCTTTTAAGCAAAGACTGATAATGAGGGACAAAAATAACTTGAGACTACCCCTGAAGAAATGCCACTCGCATTACTCCTGTAAACGTAGACTCATTAGACCAGTTGGATAGAAAAACAATGTCAGACGACGACTGACAACTAAAGGTTCGGCAACTAGCGATACTCTTTTAAGCAAAGACTGATCATGAGGGACAAAAATAACGCGAGACTACCCCTGAAGAAATGCCACTCGCATTACTCCTGTAAACGTAGACTCATTAGACCAGTTGGATAGAAAAACAATGTCAGACGACGACTGACAACTAAAGGTTAGGCAACTAGCGATACTCTTTTAAGCAAAGACTGATAATGAGGGCCAAAAATAATGCGAGACTACCTCTGAAGGTATGCCACTCGCAATACTCCTGTGAACGTAGACTCATTAGACCAGTTGGATAGAAAAACAATGTCAGACGACGACTGACAACTAAAGGTTATGCAACTAGCGATACTTTTTTAAGCAAAGACTGATAATGAGGAACAAAAATAACGCGAGACTTCCCCTGAAGAAATGCCACTCGCATTACTCCTGTAAAGGTAGACTCATTAGACCAGTTGGATAGAAAAACAATGTCAGACGAAGACTGACAACTAAAGGTTAGGCAACTAGCGATACTCTTTTAAGCAAAGACTGATAATGAGGGACAAAAATAACGCGAGACTACCCCTGAAGAAATGCCACTCGCATTACTCCTGTAAACGTAGACTCATTAGACCAGTTGGATAGAAAAACAATGTCAGACGACGACTGACAACTAAAGGTTAGGCAACTAGCGATACTCTTTTAAGCAAAGACTGATAATGAGGGACAAAAATAACGCGAGACTACCCCTGAAGAAATGCCACTCGCATTACTCCTGTAAACGTAGACTCATTAGACCAGTTGGATAGAAAAACAATGTCAGACGACGACTGACAACCATTAAATTTAGGCAACTAGCAATACTCTTTTAAGCAAAGACTTATAATGAGGGACAAAAATAACGCGAGACTACCCCTGAAGAAATGCCACTCGCATTACTCCTGTAAACGTAGACTCATTAGACCAGTTGGATGGAAAAACAATGTCAGACGACGACTGACAACAAAAGGTTAGGCAACTAGCGATACTCTTTTAAGCAAAGACTGATAATGAGGGCCAAAAATAATGCGAGACTACCTCTGAAGGTATGCCACTCGCAATTCTCCTGTAAACGTAGACTCATTAGACCAGTTGGATAGAAAAACAATGTCAGCCGACGACTGACAACTAAAGGTTATGCAACTAGCGATACTGTTTTAAGCAAAGACTGATAATGAGGGACAAAAATAACGCGAGACTACCCCTGAAGAAATGCCACTCGCATTACTCCTGTAAACGTAGACTCATTAGACCAGTTGGATAGAAAAACAATGTCAGACGACGACTGACAACTAAAGGTTAGGCAACTAGCGATACTCTTTTAAGCAAAGACTGATAATGAGGGTCAAAAATAACGCGAGACTACCCCTGAAGAAATGCCACTCGCATTACTCCTGTAAACGTAGACTCATTAGACCAGTTGGATAGAAAAACAATGTCAGACGACGACTGACAACTAAAGGTTAGGCAACTAGCGATACTCTTTTAAGCAAAGACTGATAATGAGGGACAAAAATAACGCGAGACTACCCCTGAAGAAATGCCACTCGCATTACTCCTGTAAACGTAGACTCATTAGACCAGTTGGATAGAAAAACAATGTCAGACGACGACTGACAACTAAAGGTTAGGCAACTAGCGATCCTCTTTCAAGCAAAGACTGATAATGAGGGCCAAAAATAATGCGAGACTACCTCTGAAGGTATGCCACTCGCAATACTCCTGTAAACGTAGACTCATTAGACCAGTTGGATAGAAAAACAATGTCAGACGACGACTGACAACCATTAAATTTAGGCAACTAGCAATACTCTTTAAGCAAAGACTGATAATGAGGGACAAAATTAATGCGAGACTACCCCTGAAGGTATGCCACTCGCAATACTCTTGTAAACGTAGACTCATTACAACAGTTGGGTAGAAAAATAATGTCAGACGACGACTGACAACCATTAAATTTAGGCAACTAGCAATGCTCTTTTAAGCAAAGACTGATAATGAGGGCCAAAAATAATGCGAGACTACCTCTGAAGGTATGCCACTCGCATTACTCCTGTAAAGGTAGACTCATTAGACCAGTTGGATAGAAAAACAATGTCAGACGACGACTGACAACTAAAGGTTAGGCAACTAGCGATACTCTTTTAAGCAAAGACTGATAATAAGGACCAAAAATAATGCGAGACTACCTCTGAAGGTATGCCACTCGCATTACTCCTGTAATCGTAGATTCATTAGAACAGTTATGTCAGATGACTCTTGAAAGTATGCCACCAGCAATACTCTCGTAAATGTAGACTCATAAGAGCAGTTGGGTAGAAAAATGATGTCAGACGACAACTGAAAGATAGGCAACCTACAATACACTTTTAAAGCATAGACTGGTGAAAACAGTAAAGGTAAAGAAGAATGTCATCGAACCCCTGAAGCTTGGTCAACTGTAATCATCTTGTAAGCATAGACTCATAAGAATAGTTGGGTAGAAAAATAGTGTCAGACAATTACTGAAAGTTAGGCAACGTGCGATACACTTTAAAGCATAGACTAATGAGGACTAGTCGTACACGCTGAAAGTAAAAATCGTGAAATTAGCATCGATGAGCCAAGATCCACCACAAAACGGCAGGTAAGCCAACCGTTGCAGATTCCGTTGGTTAAATTGTTGCCAAACAACTGTGAAATTTGATGGCCCGTCAAGCTGCAGAGTTATTTGACGATGGGTGGTGGGTCATCTGTTCACTAATCTACTGTCAACAAAACAAATAAACCCCGTTTTCGAGGTGTTTCGGTCAAGGTTATGTTTGAGTTTTAGTAATGTCAAGTTGGTAATTCAACTGTTTGCGGTGGTTTTAGGTCACCGATGTCAACTTGACGATCCTAGCGTGTACGAAGGCATATGGAAACAGCGAAGGACAAGAAGAATGCCAGACGACTCCATAGGCGGATGCAGCAATCTGGCAACAGTGTATTCATCCCATTAGATTACATGGCAAATAATCGAGTAGTCGCGGGGCCATGGCCCCTTCAAGAATCGATTGTTTATCACATATTCAAATGGAAATAATTCGCAGTTGCCGGATTGCTGGATCCGCCTATGGACGACTCCTGAAAGTAGACTACCCGCAATACTCATTTCAATGAATGGGGAAGTTGAAAAATTTTGCTATGGGAGATTGAAGAGTTGCGATTCTCGCATAAAAACCTATAAAACAATGGCGATGAGTACACTAAAAAAATCACGAAATTCGCTCTGAGAATCGAGCTTAATGGCGGAGAGACGCAGGTATCATGGGAGATTCCTATCTAAATTGAGCCATATCTCAGTGTTTCCGTAGAGAAAGTAACATAATAGACAGGAATCTCCCATGATACCTGCGTTGAACCGCCATTACAAACTTGCCATTATTGTAGTTATATGAGTTTATTAGTGAATTTTAGAGACTTTCTTAATGGGATTTTCGTGATTTCCGCTGGTCTTGGTTTGTAATGACGTAGAAGCTACCCCGGAAGAGCAGAGGGGTTCCGCTGGTCCTTACATCAAATTGGATTAATGATTTGCTTTTAGCAAACGTTTGCAAGAGCCCCATTTAAGCACTGCAGATGACTTTATTTAGGCCAAAATCTAATCAGCCGTCTGATATTTTTTTTATTCTGAACCTTGCAGTGAAACTGAAATAAAGATACACGCGCTCAAAATTTTCCAAACCCAACTTAATAAAAGAGAAAAAAAACGTCTGTTGATCGAGAGCAAACAGGAATGTTTTATCGCGAACCTCTCTCGTAACCTTATTTGGATGCTCGCTTGAAGCGCTTCGTTAAAGCTGGTCTTGGGAACCGTATTTACTTCATTTGGTTCTCGGATCGTGTTTACTTGTAAACAGACTTTCACCAGCGGCGAATAAAGAGGCTACAGAATACAGATCAAAGCATTTTCGTACAGCAGAAACATACTTATTAACTAAGCTGCAAATAATCTTTTTGCTCTCTTACCGGTGGGATCAACGCCGAATTCTGACATGCAAATAGTATCCTTGGTGCATATATTATAAGTTTGAATGAGGTGAAGTCATGTCAAGTCGAGTTTTGAACTCAGGAAAAGAGATGGTGCCACAGGTCACAATCAAAACTAGAGTCCCTGTATATGAAAGAGTCAAGACACGTGAACAGAAGTGAGGAAGAAGAAGGTGTCTGAGGAGCCTGGAGGCGCGCCTCTTGTTTACATTTTTATCCAACGATCTTCCCGCCAAAGATTACTTATACATGTATTCGTGTGGAAGTAATCTTTGTTAGGTCAACCTAACCTCCAATACCCGTTGGCTTCACTACCTGTTATAAAAGTAATGCGTGAATTTTATTCTGTTCTGAACACATTTTCATCAATTGCTAATTCAACTTTCAGCAGTACAAGCAAAAAATGCCGAAAGTTTCCTCAAAGCTGGGCAGCAGTGAAGATTGTTCCATGAAGATGTAAACAAGAGGCGCGCCTCCAGGCTTCATAGACCCCTTCTTCTTCTTCACTTTTCAGCAGCCAATCAGAGATGGAACCTCGTATGGCGAGACTCTTTCATATATAGGGACTCTGATCAAAACAACCTTCTTTCAGGTGGATCCTTAGCGATTAGTTACATATTCTGCCACCACGACGCGAAATGGAAAAAAATAATGGTAAATGCACATAACTGGAAAATAAAATGCCAAGAAATGGAAAAACCCCAAACTCCAAATTTTTCATGATGACAATACTTCCCCTCCTTGGGGGGGGGGAAGTAAAAAAGGGATTGGATGACGCCTCGGCAGCAATCTAAGGAGCCCTTTATCACTCACAGTATGATGAATTGTTACAAAATAAGCGTGAAACTATTGAATTTTGGTAACCGCAATAAGATGCCATGATATAGTGGCCGATAAAGGAAGGTTTCCGAAATTCATTAGTTTCGAGCTTATTTCGTAACATTTTAACATATTGTTCGTAGTAACATGTTCCTTATAGATTGCTTCCGAGGCGCCATCGAAGCCATTTTTTCCATGTACTTGCGTTTACCATTATTTTTTCCCATTTATAGAACGTAGCTTTTTGTTAGTGGTGTCGCGTGCAATCTGGCAACGATGTATTTAGTCCATTAAACCTCGTGAAAAGAGTCGAAACATTGGGAGTGCACAATGCACTCCCTCGAATCGATATTTTACGTAGGATCAAACGGACAATATGCTGCGTTGGCAGCTTGCATGCGAAACCACTGCCATTTGTTGTGGCAGACTACGGAACTAATCGCTGAGGATACAACGGTGTCAAATGGGGCTGTTACAGGCAACTGAAGGGTCAAATCACATGTAAAAACCTTCAAAAATAACGATGGCACCACCGAAAACTCTAAAAATCCACTCTTGAACGAATAAAATGCTTAAAAACGCTTGACTGTATAATTGTATATTGTTGGAAACTGATGCATGAGCGATTACTGCCACTCCACCAAGGGTCCATGACCGAGTTAATTCAAGATCGGCACTCTTCCGTTTATACATGTAGGGAAGGTAGTTAACTGTTCGTACTCGGGGGAGTTGGAATTGCCTATACGACTAACTGAAGGCGCATGGCACAAGGTTAACTTGTAACTTGTAAGTTTCTTCATCTAAGTTGTTCCCGTCAGCGACTGCGAGTGCGAGAGCGAGACCGTTTTACAAAAAACGTCTCTCTCGCACTCATTGCGTCTTATGGCGGTTCGGTCCGTTTCCCAAGTTGTTCCCGTAAGCGAATACGAGTGCGAGAGAGAGACCGTTTGACGAAAAGGTTTCTCTCTCGCACTCATTGCGTCTTATGGCGGTTCGATCCGTTTCCCAAGTTGTTCCCGTAAGCGAATACGAGTGCGAGAGAGAGACTGTTTGACGAAAAGGGTTTCTCTCTCGCACTCATTGCGTCTTATGGCGGTTCGGCCCGTTTCCCAAGTTGTTCCCGTAAGCGAATACGAGTGCGAGAGAGAGACCGTTTAACGAAAAGGGTTTCTCTCTCGCACTCATTGCGTCTTATGGCGGTTCGGTCCGTTTCCCAAGTTGTTCCCGTAAGCGAATACGAGTGCGAGAGAGAGACCGTTTGACGAAAAGGGTTTCTCTCTCGCACTCATTGCGTCTTATGGCGGTTCGGCCCGTTTCCCAAGTTGTTCCCGTAAGCGAATACGAGTGCGAGAGAGAGACCGTTTGACGAAAAGGGTTTCTCTCTCGCACTCCTTGCGTCTTATGGTCGTTCGGTCCGTTTCCCAAGTTGTTCCCGTAAGCGAATACGAGTGCGAGAGAGAGACCGTTTGACGAAAAGGGTTTCTCTCTCGCACTCATTGCGTCTTATGGCGGTTCGGTCCGTTTCCCAAGTTGTTCCAGTAAGCGAATACGAGTGCGAGAGAGAGACCGATTGACGAAAAGGGTTTCTCTCTCGCACTCATTGCGTCTTATGGCGGTTCTATCCGTATCCCAAGTTGTTCCCGTAAGCGAATACGAGTGCGAGAGAGAGACCGTTTGACGAAAAGGGTTTCTCTCTCGCACTCATTGCGTCTTATGGCGGTTCGGTCCGTTTCCCAAGTTGTTCCAGTAAGCGAATACGAGTGCGAGAGAGAGACCGATTGACGAAAAGGATTTCTCTCTCGCACTCATTGCGTCTTATGGCGGTTCGGTCCGTATCCCAAGTTGTTCCCGTAAGCGAATACGAGTGCGAGAGAGAGACCGTTTGACGAAAAGGGTTTCTCCCTCGCACTCATTGCGTCTTATGGCGGTTCGGTCCGTTTCCCAAGTTGTTCCTGTAAGCGAATACGAGTGCGAGAGAGAGACCGTTTGACGAAAAGGGTTTCTCTCTCGCACTCATTGCGTCTTATGGCGGTTCGGTCCGTTTCCCAAGTTGTTCCAGTAAGCGAATACGAGTGCGAGAGAGAGACCGATTGACGAAAAGGGTTTCTCTCTCGCACTCATTGCGTCTTATGGCGGTTCGGTCCGTATCCCAAGTTGTTCCCGTAAGCGAATACGAGTGCGAGAGAGAGACCGTTTGACGAAAAGGGTTTCTCCCTCGCACTCATTGCGTCTTATGGCGGTTCGGTCCGTTTCCCAAGTTGTTCCTGTAAGCGAATACGAGTGCGAGAGAGAGACCGTTTGACGAAAAGGGTTTCTCTCTCGCACTCATTGCGTCTTATGGCGGTTCGATCCGTTTCCCAAGTTGTTCCCGTAAGCGAATACGAGTGCGAGAGAGAGACCGTTTGACGAAAAGGGTTTCTCTCTCGCACTCATTGCGTCTTATGACGGTTCGGTCCGTTTTCCAAGTTATTCCAGTAAGCGAATACGAGTGCGAGAGAGAGACCGTTTGACGAAAAGGGTTTCTCTCTCGCACTCATTGCGTCTTATGGCGGTTCGATCCGTTTCCCAAGTTGTTCCCGTAAGCGAATACGAGTGCGAGAGAGAGACCGTTTGACGAAAAGGGTTTCTCTCTCGCACTCATTGCGTCTTATGGCGGTTCGGCCCGTTTCCCAAGTTGTTCCCGTAAGCGAATACGAGTGCGAGAGAGAGACCGTTTGACGAAAAGGGTTTCTCTCTCGCACTCATTGCGTCTTATGGCGGTTCGGTCCGTTTCCCAAGTTGTTCCCGTAAGCGAATACGAGTGCGAGAGAGAGACCGTTTGACGAAAAGGGTTTCTCTCTCGCACTCATTGCGTCTTATGGCGGTTCGGCCCGTTTCCCAAGTTGTTCCCGTAAGCGAATACGAGTGCGAGAGAGAGACCGTTTGACGAAAAGGGTTTCTCTCTCGCACTCCTTGCGTCTTATGGTCGTTCGGTCCGTTTCCCAAGTTGTTCCCGTAAGCGAATACGAGTGCGAGAGAGAGACCGTTTGACGAAAAGGGTTTCTCTCTCGCACTCATTGCGTCTTATGGCGGTTCGGTCCGTTTCCCAAGTTGTTCCAGTAAGCGAATACGAGTGCGAGAGAGAGACCGATTGACGAAAAGGGTTTCTCTCTCGCACTCATTGCGTCTTATGGCGGTTCTATCCGTATCCCAAGTTGTTCCCGTAAGCGAATACGAGTGCGAGAGAGAGACCGATTGACGAAAAGGATTTCTCTCTCGCACTCATTGCGTCTTATGGCGGTTCGGTCCGTATCCCAAGTTGTTCCCGTAAGCGAATACGAGTGCGAGAGAGAGACCGTTTGACGAAAAGGGTTTCTCCCTCGCACTCATTGCGTCTTATGGCGGTTCGGTCCGTATCCCAAGTTGTTCCCGTAAGCGAATACGAGTGCGAGAGAGAGACCGTTTGACGAAAAGGGTTTCTCCCTCGCACTCATTGCGTCTTATGGCGGTTCGGTCCGTTTCCCAAGTTGTTCCTGTAAGCGAATACGAGTGCGAGAGAGAGACCGTTTGACGAAAAGGGTTTCTCTCTCGCACTCATTGCGTCTTATGGCGGTTCGGTCCGTTTCCCAAGTTGTTCCAGTAAGCGAATACGAGTGCGAGAGAGAGACCGATTGACGAAAAGGGTTTCTCTCTCGCACTCATTGCGTCTTATGGCGGTTCGGTCCGTATCCCAAGTTGTTCCCGTAAGCGAATACGAGTGCGAGAGAGAGACCGTTTGACGAAAAGGGTTTCTCCCTCGCACTCATTGCGTCTTATGGCGGTTCGGTCCGTTTCCCAAGTTGTTCCTGTAAGCGAATACGAGTGCGAGAGAGAGACCGTTTGACGAAAAGGGTTTCTCTCTCGCACTCATTGCGTCTTATGGCGGTTCGATCCGTTTCCCAAGTTGTTCCCGTAAGCGAATACGAGTGCGAGAGAGAGACCGTTTGACGAAAAGGGTTTCTCTCTCGCACTCATTGCGTCTTATGACGGTTCGGTCCGTTTTCCAAGTTATTCCAGTAAGCGAATACGAGTGCGAGAGAGAGACCGTTTGACGAAAAGGGTTTCTCTCTCGCACTCATTGCGTCTTATGGCGGTTCGATCCGTTTCCCAAGTTGTTCCCGTAAGCGAATACGAGTGCGAGAGGGAGACCGTTTGACGAAAAGGGTTTCTCTCTCGCACTCATTGCGTCTTATGACGGTTCGGTCCGTTTTCCAAGTTATTCCAGTAAGCGAATACGAGTGCGAGAGAGAGACCGTTTGACGAAAAGGGTTTCTCTCTCGCACTCATTGCGTCTTATGGCGGTTCGATCCGTTTCCCAAGTTGTTCCCGTAAGCGAATACGAGTGCGAGCGAGAGACCGTTTGACGAAAAGGGTTTCTCTCGCACTCATTGCGTCTTATGACGGTTCGGTCCGTTTTCCAAGTTATTCCAGTAAGCGAATACGAGTGCGAGAGAGAGACCGTTTGACGAAAAGGGTTTCTCTCTCGCACTCATTGCGTCTTATGGCGGTTCGATCCGTTTCCCAAGTTGTTCCCGTAAGCGAATACGAGTGCGAGAGAGAGACCGTTTGACAAAAAGGGTTTCTCTCTCGCACTCATTGCGTCTTATGGCGGTTCGGCCCGTTTCCCAAGTTGTTCCCGTAAGCGAATACGAGTGCGAGAGAGAGACCGTTTGACGAAAAGGATTTCTCTCTAGCACTCATTGCGTCTTATGGCGGTTCGGCCCGTTTCCCAAGTTGTTCCCGTAAGCGAATACGAGTGCGAGAGAGAGACCGTTTGACGAAAAGGGTTTCTCTCTCGCACTCCTTGCGTCTTATGGTCGTTCGGTCCGTTTCCCAAGTTGTTCCCGTAAGCGAATACGAGTGCGAGAGAGAGACCGTTTGACGAAAAGGGTTTCTCTCTCGCACTCATTGCGTCTTACGGCGGTTAGGTCCGTTTCCCAAGTTGTTCCCGTAAGCGAGTACGAGTGCGAGAGAGAGACCGTTTGACGAAAAGGGTTTCTCTCTCGCACTCATTGCGTCTTATGGCGGTTCGATCCGTTTCCCAAGTTGTTCCCGTAAGTGGATACGAGTGCGAGAGAGACCATTTTACGAAAAAGGTCACTCTTTCACACTCATTGCGTCTTATGGTGGTTCGGTCCGTTTCCCAAGTTGTAACCGTAAGCGTTTACGAGTGTGAGAGAGAGACCGTTGGACGTAAAGGCTCTCTCTCTCGCACTCATTACGTCTTAAGGCGGTTCGGTCCGTTTCCCAAATTGTTCCCGTAATTGAATACGAGTGCGAGAGAGAGACCGTTTTACGAGAAAGGTTTCTCTCTCGCACTCATTGCGTCTTATGGCGGTTCGATCTGTTTCCCAAGTTGTTCCCGTAAGCGAATACGAGTGCGAGAGAGAGACCGTTTGACGAAAACCGATTTCTTCTTCTTCAAATTCGCGCCAGAACGCCCTGGGTTCTTTCTAGTTACGGCTTTTCCGCCTGCAGAGATCCGAGCATTTTAAGCACCTCTCCTGGCTTACAACGTCGGTTGTTAGTGTTTATTTCACAGGACCGTCATCGAAGTATTTCTCTTTTTTCCCAGTGAGGTGTTAGGATTCTAACGATCACCGCGGGCTCACGAGATTTTTAAGACCTTCTCATTCCTACTCTTAATTTCTACTCTTAGTTTAGTCTTAGTTTCTCTTGGCTTTAACAATCACCGCGGGTTCGCGAGATTTTTAAAACCTCTTCATTTTCACAAGAGTTTTATTGTTTTTTTTTTTTTTTATACTTTCTTTCTGTTTTTCTCCTTTTTCTCTATTTCATATCATGTACCTGCTTGTGTTTTATTTGAGAGAGTGAATTTCAACGATCACCGCGGGTTCGCGAGATTTTCAAAACCTCTTCATTTCCAAAAATGTTTTTTTTTTCTTTTATTCTTCATTTCTTTTTTTATTTTTTTTTTTTATTCTCTTTATTATATCATGTACCTGTTTGTTTTCTATTTGAGAGAGGGAATTTTAACGATCACCGCGGGTTCGCGAGGTTTTTAAAATCTCTTCATTTCCACTAGAGTTTTTATTCTTACTTTCATTTTTTTCTGCATCTCAAATCGTGTATCCCCCCCCCCCCCAATGTTTCCCTTTTTGTTTTTTTGTGTTTGTGTGTGTTTTATTTCAGGCGGGACTCTAAGAGCAGGCGCCTCCTCGTGGCGAGTCCTGGGTACTTAGATTGAGCAACGGTTTCTATTTGGTGGGCAATTTCCCCTGGAATCCGTTGCTTAACCTATGCTAAGAGCTGCTCAAAATGCGCAGAAAAAAAATGTTTTAGATTTAAATTTAAAAGTATTGCATTCTATGACAAATAGACGTATTTTGAAATTGAAACTGTAAGTTTTGTTAACATAAAAAAAAACTATTCATTAGATCAAAAGCCACAGCATTTGGGACGCTGATTTCAAAAATTTCATCATTTTTTACTTAACTCGTCCGGCGATTCTACGCGTATTCAACTTTCAAACATTTTTCGCGATAAAGTTTAAATTTAAGAAAATCTAGAATCTTGAGATCAAAACTAAGGCCAAATTCGAACTCGGCAGGTCAATTAACGTGGGATTAGCCACCAATCGCGCTAAAGAAGGTCTAATTATAAGAAAAAATCCCATATTTGTGTCTACGGACCCTTGTTTTGTGTACATTGGGGGCGGACACCTATGTCGTTAAAGCGAAAAAATCCAATGAACGAGTAGATTAGCAAATGAAGCGACACTTGGTTTTCATACATTTTTAGAAACAGTATTTTTTTTTTTTTTTTTTTTCACCCCAAGTTTACCCTCGCTGGTTTCGTTCGTGCGGCTCTTTGTGAAATATTGAAACGCTACCGAAGCGAGGCAAAATGACTTTTTTCCTCTCTAAAAAGAAGAAAGTAAAAAATTGAATAAATGAATGAAACGAAATGATAAAGGACATTCTCGCAATACCATTGATATCGACAATCGAGTGTTAACTGCAAACGTTTGCGTTTAAGTTTTAATTAATGTAGACCGAAACCGCAGCGTGTGGAGTCCGACTCGGTGTTGTCAATTTTGGCGGGAATTTAATGGAAAAATTTATAAAATTACATACAAGAAGGCAAACTTGGTCTAACGAGACAGACGCTGCTCATATCCTAGAACGCGCGGTTGCAAGATGGCTAAAGAATTCCGATACATTGATACTCGATGGTCTATAGGTCGGAAAACACAGATCTCATTTCAATATCTGGTATTTATGGAAATCAGAAACGTGGTTAGTGACTCTAGACTGATTCAGTACAGCAATTTATCGTATCGATTGACGTCTGAGGCCCTCTGGTTCCAACCATACTCTGATTCAATATACTTTTCCCATAAGAGCATTTTTGAACGGAAATTTAGGCTATAAAATCAAAAAATGATTGCGACCTTTTTGCGTTTTTAAATGCGTCTAATTGCGTAAATTATGCCTGGTTCCATGGCTAAAACTGCCGAAAGGCAAAATCAACAAGAAATTACAGATTAAACGATGCATTTGGAGGTTGAAATCACTCAAATGTTATTGTTGTTGTTGTGGAATTGGTGGGATTTCGGGCGATTCTAACCTACAAATGCAACGTTTAATTTCTAATATCTAATTCGGCAGTTTTAGCCAAAGAACCAGGCACAATTAAGCATTCTCGAGGACGTAGAATGCCAATGCATAGTCGCAAGAACTTTGCAAATAATTGTTTGATTTAATAGCCTTTTCCGTTCAAAAGTTCGCTTATGGGGAAATTACATTGAACCAGAGGCCCTCAAACGGCAATCGATACGATGTAATGCTCTGTTAAACAGTCTATTAATTGTCAGCCATTGAAAGGTTTACCAGTGGCGTCGCGTGCAATTCGGCAACACTGCATTCTACCAATTTAAACTCATGTAAAAAGTTGAATTCAGGGGGTTCACAGTGCACGAGGAAAATTCGATATATTTAAGGAGTTTAAATGAAGAAGTCGTATTGTTGCCAGATGGCACGCTACGCCACTGAGGTGTACATTGGGCTGTTAAAGCTACGACCGATTAAATAGTCGATTCTGGTGTTGAAACCTCCAAAAATAACGATGGCAGCACTAACATAACTTCCGAAATCGGATTTCGGACTTTTCGGATTTTGAAGCAAATTCATTTCGCGTCCGCCATGTTGGGATATAGGATGTTTACATCTGGATTCGCGCGCGGAAAAAAGAAAAAATATAGGACATGATCCGCGAAATTTTCATTCTGAAATGCCACAAGAATAAAAGTGAGGACGGAAACTTAAGATTTCTTTCCAGAATTTACAGAAATAAATGAGTTTCAACACAAATCACACTCGTCCGCCATGTTGGGATATAGGACCACAGCGTTGCCTATTGGTGCCGTTAAATTCCAAACTTGCCTCCATTGGCTCTTATGGGAGTTTCCGTTCTGCTTGTATTATTCTTTGCTTTTATTAGCGTGAGCGTAATGGTGGCGTGGGGCAGTGAGTGATGATAGGAGATTCTAACCTACCTAACCTACCTCAATTTCGCCACTCTCTCTATACTGACAATCAGAGGATCAGCTTTTCGGGACACCCTATATGTTTAAACGAAAAATCTAGGGATTCATCGGCCCGATCTGCAAACACTGTCCGAACAAGCTGTCGACCGCTTCGCTAACCAGGAATGGTAAAATGATAATTTTTCTCTGTCGCCACGACCGATATGAGCATACGAGGAAACCGCATGACAGTTGGTCGGATAGGGTTCATTGCAATATTGCCAGTTTTACCTACAAATAGGGCTCTTGCTAATTTGCACGAAAAAAAAACTACGGTGAAAATAACCATACGGATACCTGGTTTTGGCACCTACTAGATGTTATGGTAATTTTAACCAGAAGTACAGGGTGTCCAGGACCACCCGTGTAGGTACTTTTTCTCGAAAACGGCTGGGAGTAGAGAGCTGAAACAAAAAAGTCAGATAGGGAATTGACCCCAAAGAATTCAATGAAAATATTTTCAAAGCCCCCCGGGGAGGTTTAGGGGGGGGGGGGTTTCGAAACACATTTTTTCCATTTTTGGCGGGAAAAAGCCTATAAAAGGTACACAAATAAGTTCTGATCCTGTAAGAACAACTCATTGCCGACATTTTTGTTCCAGTAAATTTTTCCAGAAAACCCCAATTTTTGGGGTTATGGGCCCTTTTGGGGGGAAATTTTTATTCGGCCACTGTGACCACACTATTCAATATTTTTCAAAAAACTAAAAATCATCTGAACCCCACCCAAAAGGGCCCATAACCCCAAAAATTGGGGTTTTCTGGAAAAATTTACTGGAACAAAAATGTCGGCAATGAGTTGTTCTTACAGGATCAGAACTTATTTGTGTACCTTTTATAGGCTTTTTCCCGCCAAAAATGGAAAAAATGTGTTTCGAAACCCCCCCCCCCCTAAACCTCCCCGGGGGGCTTTGAAAATATTTTCATTGAATTCTTTGGGGTCAATTCCCTATCTGACTTTTTTGTTTCAGCTCTCTACTACCAGCCGTTTTCGAGAAAAAGAACCTACACGGGTGGTCTGGGACACACTGTATATACTATGTTTTGACTAGGTTACTAGGTGATGTTACCTTATTGCATGTCGAATTTACTCAAAGTATCGGTAAATGTCCCATACTAAACTTATCGTCAAGTTTACCATAACATCTAGCAGGTGCCAAAATCAGGTATCCGTAGGGTTATTTTCACTAATCTTTTTTTTCCGTGATGGAGGGGGAAGGGGTCATTTTATGCATAATTGCCAAATTTCAGAGTGTGTAATGAAATCTCTCACTCCCGAGTTTGTAATATTTTGAGATTCAAGTTGAAACCTGGCAACTAGAAATTATAAAATGATGATAATGTTAACTAGAAGTATACTATGTTTTGACTAGGTACTAGGTGATGTTACCTTATTGCATGTCGAATTTACTCAAGGTATCGGTAAGTGTACCATACTTCTGGTCAAGTTCACCATAACATCTAGCAGGTGCCAAAATTAGGTATCCGTATGGTTATTTTCACAAATCTTTTTTTTTTCGTGTATACCTAATACTATAGGATAGTTGATTCTACAGTAAAATTCAACGAAAATGACGATGCCAATCATGAATGAATCACAAAATTCACTCGTGGACTCACAAAATGACTTTAAAGTTTAAGGCGTCGTGGCGGAGCGACGCTGATACCATGAGAGATTCGAGATTCCTGTCTCGGTGGAGACTTTCCTTTGTGTGTTTCTATAGAGAAAAAGACACATTAGATGGGAACTTCCTGTGATACCTGGATAGTGCAAAGCTCCGCCACAATTGCTCCGAATGGGTCTGTTGTACACTTCGGCTACAGCGTTTCAAAGTATCAATTCCTAAGTAAAAAGCTTCGAAAATAACAATGGCAGCATCAGAAAAACATTAAAATTCAGTATTAAACTCACAAATTGCAAAAAACACTAGACACTATTCACCCCTGTATCTTTCCACCACGTGCACGATATTTCGCGAAATTAGCGCGGCACATTCAAATAATCACGGCCGACTGTCATCACAGCTGACTTCATAAACAAATAAACAGTAAACACTGACGGCGTCTGTTCGAATTCTTACGTTTCAATATCCTCAATTCCTCACAAAAGGTTGTGAAAGGTACGGAAACCGATATTTGTGTCCGTAGCGTTCACAAGTGAAAATAGCAAAGAGGAATCGTAAAATATTATAAACGAAAAGTCAAAGACTATGTAGATAAAATTCCGATCAACAATATTTTATTGTTTTGAAAAGAGGGTCGTCCTAAGCACTCGGACTTAGGGCATTCGCGGATCACGGGCCACGAGATCCACGACCTGAAAAGAAAAGATTAATAATGACATGAGAAAAATAGAAATTTTGAATGTAGCCGAATGCTTAGTTATTTATTAAGAGGATTTTAAGAATGTTTTTAATTTAGAACGAGGATAGTATTTATTTTTAAGAATGGCAATTGAAAATTATTATTAATATCGAAAAGAAATATTATTTATCGATTATTTATTAAAGATTAAATAGGGAAAATTTAGAAGTTTGAATATTAAAGGCAAAAGACGAATTATCGATTTATTATTAGAGATCAAATAGGGAAAATTTAGATGTTTAATTTATTAAAGGCAAAAAGAAAGAAATGTCGATTTATTATTAGTTTATTTAAAGAAAGAAAGGGAAAAGACGTAGGCAAGACTCTACGCTTTTTATCAAGTGATTATTTAGTAGGAAAATGAGAAGATATTTATTTTAAAGAAGAAGAAGTTTTATTAGAGGTGTGTAAATCCGGACCGATTCGGTCCGAAGGAACGGATCCTTCAAAGGAACGATCGGAACGGGTCCGGTGACGCAAAAAGATTCGGTCCGGAGCCATTTTTGGGTTGTTTTTTAACTGATTTAATTTCCAATAACCTCTCTCTGTTTTCACGAAACAACCTTAAAAAATACGTCTAAAATAAAACGATTGCTCAAAACTCGAAACTGGGACAGAGGACTCACAAAGTCAGAGGAGGAAGCGAAGGAGTCGCGTGAGCCTAGTCTATGGTGCCGGTACCAATGTGGCAACGACTTCGCAGTGCATCCACACCATAACAGATCCAGGTCCGTTCCACGGGTCCAGGACCTGAAGGACCTACGATCTGTTTCACGGGTCCAGGACCTGAAGGACCTGCGATCCGTTCCACGTGTCCAGGACCCGAAGGACCTGCGATCCGTTCCACGTGTCCAGGACCTGAAGGACCCGATCAGTGATCACCTGATAGCTAGGGTACCTATATTAATAGCTACCCTCGCGTGATGGCTTGAAAGTACGGATCCGTTCCGGACCTCTGAAGTAATCTCTCTCTCTGGCTTGATGCTTGATGAGCCTGAAACTGAAAGAGGTCCGGACCGGCCGTTGCCGTTCCGCTGTGTTTGTTACTTTCTTTACTTTACTTTACGTAACCTCTATAAGTTAAACCCAAATGAAAATAAATAATCATCTATCAATTATTATTATTATTGGAGACGGATCGGTCTCGATCGGATCCGTCCGGCTCCTCGGATCCGACGGACAGAGACAAGCGAGAGGACCCAAAGGACCTGAAGGAACGAATCCGGTGAGCGGATCGGATCCGACCAAGGAACGGATACTACCCATCTCTAAGTTTTATATTTTAGAGAAGAGAAAGAGGGCAAGAGGAAAGATACTTCTGCACTTTCCTATGAATACTTACTGGAGACTAGCCTCGAAAAAGACTGTTTTATTTTGCATACGAAAAATAGGATGAACTAATCGATGCCTCGTATTAGCCGAACGACATATAGCAACTGTCACGATCTGTATGCTCGTATCGACAAGCATGTAAATTGGGTAGGGCTCCAGAGGGGATGCCACTAAGAAGAAATTGGTTTGCATATGCGCGAAGTTGAGATTTGGAACGGAAATTAAAGGTAGTTAAATTATAGATAATACTAATATGAATAAGTTTATAAGTAGAACTGAATGCGTTTAAGACGCTAAAAAATAAAGAACAAAGAAAAAAGGTGAATACAATAATAAAGACGAGGATAAATGAATATATTTTATGCGCGATGGAGCGCGCGCCATCTAACGGTGCGGTAGCGCAACCGTAGTCGCGATGGAAAATGCGACCGCGTCTGCGCTGTGTTCCGATAGATCGCGCTGAAGCTGTGAGCCCGGCGAGAGCCGAGATGACTCCCGAATGTTGCGGCAAGTGGCGCGAACAGTGTCGAAAACTTATCAAAGTGAAACAATAACTCATAGGAGTTCCAAGGATGATTCCAACTTCGATCATCATGCTTGGAACTCCTGTGTGTTATTGTTTCATTTTGATAAGTTTTCGACACAAATATCGGTCTCCGTACCAATCACAACCTTTTGTGAGGAATTGAGGATATTGAAACGTAAGAATTCGAGCAGACGCCGTCAGTGTTTACTGTTTATTTGTTTATGAAGTCAGCTGTGATGACAGTCGGTCGTGATTATTTGAATGTGCCGCGCTGATTTCGCGAAATATCGTGCACGTAGTGGAAAGATACAGGGGTGAATAGTGTCTAGTGTTTTTCGCAATTTGTGAGTTTATTACTGAATTTTAGTGTTTTCCGATGCTGCCATTGTTATTTTCTCGGCTTTTTACATAGGAATTGATACTTTAAAACGCTGTAGCCGAAGTATCCAACAGACCCATTAGCGCAGCTACGCATGACATGCTTCACGGGGATCCCTGGTCTAATGTGTGTGTCTCTCTTACTTAATAGAAACACACAGAGGACAGTCTCAATTTAAAAAAAAAAAAAAAAATCTTTTTCTTTTTTGCGATAATAAAATAGCTATGATATTAACTTACTCTATAGAAACACACAGAGGACAGTCTCAATTTAAAAAAAAAAAAAAAAAAAAAATCTTTTTCTTTTTTGCGATAATAAAATAGCTATGATATTAAATCTACTTATTCTTTAAACTACTACAATTTTAATTTTTTCTTCATTTAAATTTTTATAGTATTAGACTTTTAGTTTCTTTAAAAAAAAAAAAAAAAAATTAAATGATAAAAACTACGGACCCAACTATCTACAAGCACTGAGAGAAACAGAGACAGATAGAGACGGAGCACTAAGCTTTAATATACATGGGGAAGCACTGGCGCAACCAGGATATCTTCCATCTCTCTCATTTCCCATTTGAATGTATGAGTAGGAAAAGGACAGAAGGAGGGGGTTTTATCCCCTTGTCCATCCTTGTCTAACACACGTTTCTTAATGGAGAAAAGAGAGAGATGAAGAAACTCTCGGTGCGCTACTGTGGGGAAGAATTGAGGCATGCCAAATTCTCGCGGATCCACCAAAATCGTCGGCATGGTGTTGAACGGTGAGCACTGTTGATGGTTGAGCACCCTCAGCTTCACTTCCCAGCCACGCCCCGCGTATCCCCCCGTGTTTACCGAATGTCACCGTTCAACACCATGCGACGATTTGGATGAATCCGCGACAAACAGACGTGCCTCTGCTGCAGCCAGTTAGTGCTCCGTCTCTATTTGTCTCCGGAGAGAAATATCACTTCTTTAAAAACAAAGAGACACCTTTACTTGCGAAAGTTTTCCTTGCGCGAAGTAAAGTTCTAGTGCATGAAGGAGAATCACAGTCACAACGAGGAATCTTTTACTAGTAGCAGCAGACACTTTCCTTGGGTTAAAGGGATTCCTGGATTCCCCTTTAGTCAATATTTTCACTGTGCAGTTTCTTTAACACAAACGAAATACACCCCTTTAGTCAATATTTTCACTGTGCAGTTTCTTTAACACAAACGAAATACACCCCTTCAGTCAATATTTTCACTGTGCAGTTTCTTTAACACAAACGAAATACACCTCGGATTAAAACAAATTATTCGCTCAGTGAGGAGACGAAGCAGACAGGAATCCTCCCAAGACACCTGCGTAGCTCCGTCATTTATGAGCAAACATGGCGGGGCTGTATATTTGGAGATTCGTATACCTAATGTGCCACTCTTTCTATACAGGGTGTTGAAAAACTGTTCCCGAATATTTCAGGAGCGGATTCTACAGATCAAAATAAGACCTTTTTTTCCGATAAACATGTGTCCGAAAATGCCCCCCTTTTGAGCTACAGCCCCCCAAAGTTTTAAAAAATTTACGGTTGTTTTGGAATAGCGACCACTATTATGAACCAAATGTCTTAAAACTTGGTGTCATGAGGTAATTTCACGCGTAGAATCCATTAATGACCTCGAAAAATTCAGAAATTGAGTCTAACTGTACTTTTCACGCAATCTTGTACCTTTAACGGCACGAATTTTATGTTACGGATTAAAATTTTGAAGAATCATTACCAAAATCAGATGCGGAAAACCCTTAGAAAGATTTTTAGTCCTTCTTGTTTCTTTCGATACGACGCGTTTTAAGCGAGATAATCGCTGCACAGTGTGGAAAAGTCAGCGCTTTTACCATAGCGGCCGGCCCGTAGAAGCAGCGGAGAGGCGGGTTGCATACTCACTGCCGTTTTTCATGGTAAAAGCGCTGACTTTTCCACACTGTGCAGCGATTATCTCGCTTAAAACGCGTCGTATCGAAAGAAACAAGAAGGACTAAAAATCTTTCTAAGGGTTTTCCGCATCTGATTTTGGTAATGATTCTTCAAAATTTTAATCCGTAACGTAAAATTCGTGCCGTTAAAGGTACAAGATTGCGTGAAAAGTGCAGTCAGACTCAATTTTTGAATTTTTCGAGGTCATTAATGGATTTTACACGTAAAATTACCTTAGGACACCAAGTTTTAAGACATTTGGTTCATAATAGTGGTCGCTATTCCAAAAAAACCGTAATTTTTTTAAAACTTTAGGGGGCTGTAGCTCAAAAGGGGGGCATTTTCGGACACATGTTTATAGAAAAAAAAGGTCTTATTTTGATCTGTAGAATCCTCCCCTGAAATATTCGGGAACAGTTTTTCAACACCCTGTATAGAGAACCGTAGAAGAACACTTCAAATTAGATAGGTTTCACCCATGGTACTTACACTTGCGTAGCTCCGCATTTACATCTTAAACTTTAAAGTCATATTGTGAGTCTAGGAGTGAATTTCGTGATTTGTCAATGTGCTCATCGTAATTTCTTCCAGATTCTACTCAGGAATTAGCTACTCAATCGCGTACAGAAAAAGTTAGCAAGTGCCCAAATGGGACATTTCAGACGGAATATTTTGTCAGAAATGAACTTACGAGTCACTGAGAACGAAGCACTTTGTACGAACTTGATAGCATGAGAACAATAGTACTATTGACGAATTAAAGATTGTCGGGAGATTTTCATACAATTTCAGTTACGGGTGTGAGTGTGGGACTGATCTGAGGAGTATGAAGAGTGGCCTAACCAGAACTTTGAAGGCAAAACTTAGCTCGTGAAAATGTCACGACAATCTTTAATTCACCGATAGTACATTTAAAAGAAAAAACGAGATAAACGAAACTAAATTCATCATAACCAATCTTGTATTAAAATTAAACTGACTTTCCTACATAAAAGTCGCCACAGGCCTTTCAATTCAAAAAATCATCAACAGTAGAAAATTTTAAGAAAAAAACAAACAAACGCAAACAAATTAATGACAAAGCAATATAAGCGAGCGTAAACTATAATAAAAACAATATAATGCAATATATTAACTAAACTAAAGCAAAAGAAAAACCAGAAGCAAAAGCAAAATAGGGAAAAAGTCAAGAGCAAGGTGGAATGAGAATAAAAAAGCTTTTACTTTTGCTTCTGGTTTTTCTTTTGCTTTAGTGTTGTGAACATCTTGCATCAATCTGTTTTTAATAGCTTACATTTTTTTTTATTGCTTTTAGTTATTAATTTTTTTGGTTGCTAAACTTTGTCATTGCTGATGACGATCCTTTGGATTGAAAGGCCTTTGGCGACTTTTATGTAAGTCAGTTTGATTATAATACAAAATTGGTTATTATGAATTTAGTTTTTTTTTTGTTTTGTTTTGTTTTTTGTTTTGTTTTTTTTCTTAATTCAATACATCTTGTTCTTTGCGATGTTTCAATGGTGCATTTTGGCTATTAAAGTTTAAAGTCATTTTGTGAGTTGGTGAGTGAATCTCGTAATTTTTCAATATGCTCATGAGAATCAACTTTTCAATTACTTACAGCAAAAGCCCCACAATCAACTTTTACAGCAAGTCAAACGGGGAAAGTCCTATAATTATCCGGGAAAATTGCAACACTGATCCATTGGCTGAAGCTTTCCTAAAAAAATGACCCGATTCATTTTTCTCTCTGTACAAACCACAAACTTGTGGAAATGGGGTCGGAAGAGAGAGAGAGAGAGAGAGAGAGAGAGAGAGAGAGAGAGAGAGGGGGGAGGGATCGAGTGGTATTAAAAAAAAAAAAACGCGAACTGTGTTCAACGATCCATCCATCGTTTCGGTTATCATTTGCAACAGAGAACTTCGGTGATTGGTGAATATACGTATGCATCAATAACAGGCATCAATTTTTAAAACAAAGGACATTTCGATTTAATGTATACTCAAGAGGATTCTCGGCTCGGTGATGACAGCGAATAAAAGGGCTGGGAAAAAAAAAAAAAAAAAAAAAAAAAAAAAAAAGTTTCTCGCGTGTGACGTTCGATTTTACATCTTGGGACGTTTTGTCCCCATCCATACATATTTGTTTATTTCGACGAGGATTAGCTTGAAGAGGCGAAATCCCATGTTGAAAAATTTACAATAGGTGGTTAAAACAGAAAACTGCATTCCCTCCCTCATTTCAGTTCATTATAACTCAGTAGCGGCCCGTGAGATTTGGCAACCATGCATTTTTCCTACTTAAACTTAGGTAAAAAATCGATTCAAGCGGAGGCTGGCAGCCTCCTCGAGTTTCGATTGTTTTCCATGTATTCAAATGGGATAAAAACACTGTTGCCAAATCGCACGAGCCGCCACTGTTATAACTGTGTACCATTTCTGCCACCAGATTGCTACCATTCGACGAATGTCAAATTACAAGCCAAAAGTAATTTGATTTACGAAAACGGAATGTCAGTTACTAGATAATCATCTGAAAAACGTCTCTCTGCAAAATAGCTCGTCAATAACTTCAAAGATACGGCTGAAAGGAAAATCGCCAATCGATTCTTGTATCGAAATGCGATATTTCATTTTTTCGTACTTTCAGCCTTCGTTTTGAAGTTATGGACGAGGTATTTTGCAGAGTCGTGTTTCAGATGATATATAGTAACTGACACTCCGTTTTCTTAAATATAAATTACTTTCAGCCTTTGATTTGAAATTAATCGAACGGTAGCGCTCTGGTGGCAGAAATCAGCATTGAAACGCTGAAGAATCACCGTATAACCTTCTCCTCTGAATTAAATACATGTTTTTAATTTTTATTCCTCATTATTTTATCAACAAGTTTGAAAAATGTATTACCTAGATCAACGAGGGGTACCATTAGAAAGTATTTATGGGACGTGATTTTGATAACACACCAAAGCAGAAGCCATGATGGAAATCGATTATGGACATTTTTACGAAGGCTCGGTTTGTTTGCCTCATTTTTACTTTCTCACAACTAACAAAAATAAAAATTGTGAAAGTTTGTTTGGCGATGGCGCATATGTTTGTCTGTCTGTATCCCAGCATAAATTTTGAACCAATGTTCCACATACATTCAAAGTTTGCAGATAAGTTGCTTTTACCATTCCCCAGAGGAACTTTTTTTTTTTTTTTTTTTTGGGTTTGTTTTGTTTTTCTTTTCGAAATTTTGAATCTTATGAGCAAGTTAAGGAGGATAAGAGGTTTCCATTAAAGTCAATGGGGAAAAAGGGTAAACTAAGGGAAAATCGAAATGTTTCAAAATAGCTGTTTGAATTTTACACATGCAATATAACACAACAATGAGGTTAGGGGCACAGCGAAGGCTACAGTCCCTTTCTTAACAGTACCAACATAATCTATTCAAGCTATCTATTCAGTACCATGTTTCTGCGATAAAAAGAGGTACAACAAATGTTCAACAAACCCCTTCAGTATAAAGTAATTTCTGACAGTAATGAAGGTTAAAAACCCCTTTAAAGGTTCAAATGTTGACGTTTTTTTCTGATCATTGCATGCTTAATTTTCTCGTTTTGAAATTATGGCCTTCATACACAAAACGGTAGCTCCACGGGGGGGGGGGGGGCATGTTTTTCGACTTCGACATGACGCTATGCTCATTGCTTATTGAAGTGGAGCACGGACGTTATAGAAGAGAAGCAGAATCGGATCCAGGAATTTGACTTTCTCTCTCTCTACGGTCATTTAAACTCGTGTATTAGAAAAGGACAGCAGATGGGGCCATCACGTGACTTTAACCCCTAACTATTTCTGTCATTTTCCAACACGCGCGTTCAAATGGAAACATGGAAACACACAGGGAGAGAGAGAGAGAGAGAGAGAGAGAGAGAGAGAGAGAGAGAGAGAGAGAGAGAGAGAGAGAGAGAGAGAGAGATAGAGAGAGAGAGAGAGAGAGAGATAGAGAGAGAGAGAGAGAAGGAGAGAGAGACAGAGAGACAGAGAGAGAGACAGAGACCAGAGAGAGAGAGACAAAAGAGAGAGAAGAGAGAGAGAGAGAGAGAGAGAGAGAGAGAGAGAGAGAGAGAGAGAGAGAGAGAGAGAGAGAGAGAGAGAGAGAGAGAGAGAGAGACGAGAGACAGAGACAGAGAGAGAGAGAGAGAGAGAGAGAAGAGAGAGAGAGAGAGAGAGAGAGAGAGAGAGAGAGAGAGAGAGAGAGAGTGTGTGAGAGAGTGTGAGAGAGACAGAGAGAGACAGAGAGAGAGACAGACAGACAGACAGACACGTTCCTGAATCCGCCTGTTAAAAGGAGGAAGGAGGGGGAACGTTGAGACATCATATTTCGTCATTGTCATCGTCAAAAAACCGACGATTGTCATTATTAACGATAACTTCGCCAAGGGAGGCGGGGCGCGAGGCGGGTTTGCGTTGAGCATTGCATATCTTATCTCGTGAAGGCGCGGCAAGGTGAGGTAGTACGGTGGATCATGACGCCAGCAAACAGTGGGTAAAAAAAATTCCAATTTGGCGGGTAAGAATCACTAAGTTAAAATCTTCGTAAATAATCGGTCATCTTGTGATTTTGTTTAAACGCATTGATTGAGATGGGGCTCTCGCAAACTTTTGCTATGAGTAAGTGGAAATACATTCAGATGTAAAAACCAGCGAAAATCACGAAAATCACACTGAGAAAGTTTAAAATTCAGTAATAAACCTACATAACTACTTAAGTGGCAAGATCGTCATGGCGGTTCCACGCAAGTATCATGGGAGATTCCTATCTAATATGCCACTACCTCTTTAGAAACACAGATATGTCTTAATTTAGATAGGAATCTCCCATTATACCTGCGTCTCTCCGCCATTAAACTCGATTCTGAGAGTGAATTTCGTGATTTTTTAGTGTACGCATCGTCATTCTTACAGATTTTTGTGCAAGAATCAACTCTTCAATCCCCTGTAGCAAAATTTTGCAAGAGCCCCATTGTGAGTCAATTTTGAAACGTTTGAAGGCAGATAACGTTATGTCCACGAGTCTAGTTATTTACACTGACACAAATCCTCTCTAAAGCTGAAGAGACAGTCCAATTAGACCCATTAAACTCACTAGTTTAGTTGGAATGTCATTTATTCTTAAGATTCTTGACTTCGTTAATGAAATTATGTCCGGAAAATGTTATTCGAGAAAATCGCATTATGAAAGCATCAACACGTCCCAAAATCTACCCACAAACTCAGTAAATGCGTTCGACAAATTCAAAGATGACGGTCGAATGAAGAATGGTCACACAATGGAATAGTCCAATACAATTGGTCTGTTGGAAACTTTTGCTCAAACGATAAAGAGTGTTTAATCTGATGTAAATTCGCCTGAAAAGTTCATAGGGGGCATCAGAAAGTCATAAAATGCAATAATAAACTCACAAGAGGCGTTTAGTAAAATTCAAGATGGCGGATAAATATCGAGCAATATATATGCATGCACCGCGTGAACATCCAAGGATGGCCAACTTTGACAACCTCACTGCAGGTAGAGGTTATGCGTTTGTTTACATTGTGATTGGTTGTGATCGATATTGTGAGGTTGGCTATCCTTGGATGTTCGTGGTGCATGCATACAAATTGCTCGATATTTCTCCGCCATCTTGGATTTAATTAAACGCCTCTTAAGAGTTTATTATTGCATTTTATGACTTTCTGATGCCACAAATGAACTTTTCAGGCGATTTTACATTAGATTAATCTATCTTAATCGTTGTAGCAAAAGTTTGCAGCAGACCCATTGCATCGAATTGCACCTTCCTCTATGACGAACCACTTTTCTCAGCATAGAAAGTTGCGATTAGATGGACATCTCCTTCAATCGACCGCCATATTTGAACAGCGATAAACGCATTCATTGAGTTTTTTAGTGGATTTTGAGCCTTCGCAATGCTTTCAATATGATTTTCGCGCGATTTGACAACGGAATTGAGCCTCCATAACGCTATAGCCAACTTTTGCAACGGAACCACCATTTCATAAATAATTGTTTGTGTCTATAACTGTTGGCCTCTAATTACATAACCACTAAAGAAGGAACAATAACCATTAGATCATTTTGAAGCTGCACGGATTTTAGACTATCCGTGAGAATCCGCTAACTAGAGGCATTCCAATTAGAGGTGGTTCAGGCAACGGGCTATAGCGATACAGAGGTTTTGTGGGGCGAGCTTCCTGTGGGGCCTGGGCCCCACAAATCCTTTCTCTTACTTTAGCTACAGAATACTCTCATTCATTTTTTTTTTTTTTTGGTTAAGCCTTTTCACTAGGCTTTTGGCCTTTGTGCCTACAGACGACAGCCACTAACTAAACTCAGATAGATAGTTGGGATCACTGCTGGAGATCATTTCCCGGGAAGATTGAAGAGAAAAGAGGATAGGATAGACGAAAGAGAAGAGAAACATCCTTGTCTATCCGGAGTGACAAGATCTGAGACCATCAAATCTTATCGCCCCGGCCGGGATTCGAACCCCGGACCTCTGGGTTGGTGGCTAGTTGCGCTAACCACCAGACCACGGAGGCCGACTCTCTAATTCATTTTGAAACATTATTAAATTTACTTCGGGTCGTCATGTTGGGAAGTGAGCAATCGCCGGGTTGTGATTGGCCGTGCGTCAACTTTGGTTGTAAATATAACCTGAAAAATCAAGTCCGCTTTCTTGAGCAGTGAGCAGCGACAGTTGCAAGTTGGTGCTGGCAAATTCCAAATCTTGTTTCCATCGACTCTTATGGGAGTTTCCTGATTAGAGTATTCTGTGGCAACAACTCTTTGATTTTCTCATACATTCATAAGTCATATCTCTTGTATCTCCTGACGGGCGTAGGAGTATTTATCCCCAAAAACATTTTCGCGTTCTTGAATATTTGAAAATCGATTTTGGTTGATTTTCCAATTTAAACTCGAAACTCCTATTGAGCGGTTTATGGTTGGAAAGGGCGTAAAAAATAAAGAGTTTTGGCTGAAACCAAAGGTCGAAATCGCATTTTTATGCCGAGTTATCAAAGATTATTGTATAAAAAAGGTTTGACTTCAAAATGTTGCTGGATAAAAATGTGCAACATTGTGCAAGTTTTAATTGCAGAAACTATCTCCCAAGAAGGTTTTTTTCATCCTCCTTTTTTTGGTTTTGTCGGGTTTTGCCCCGAATGTATTTAAAATTACCTTTCTCTATTTACGAAGTCCCTGAGATTGGATTTTTTTTACGTCAGTTTTTAATGAGTTACAGAATGGTCTTTAATGCATGACAGAAAAAACATTTTGGTATGAAAGTGAGTGCATACCTTCAAAAACATCACCCAAAATTGCCGAAATTACTGGATGCACCAACGCTTGTTCGTGATGGAAAATGTTTACCTATTTAGAGCACCGAGCGGTGAAAAATAGAGGGTGACTTAGACACTCACTTCCATAATGTCCTATTCGACAGTAGATCAACTTTGGGGTCCTGACTTATCTAGTACGCTACAGGGCGGTTACTTAGCACTAGAAACCGTATACATTTTCCTGTTTTTTTTTTTTGTTTTTTTTCTTTCTTTTTAGGAAGTTTTAATTTTGGGTTTTTGGCGACGTATTTGAGGCAAATACTCCAACTTGTGACGTGTATCATAGCCGTATGGATTCTATCTCCAAATCGATAAACAAATAAATAAATAAATAAATAAACAAATTATTTTAGATCAACTTTGGGATCCTAACTTATCTAATACGCTACAGGGCGGTTACTTAGCACTAAGCAACCGTTTACATATTCCTGTTTTTTCTTTTGTTTTTTTTTTTTAGGAAATTTTAATTTTGGGTTTTTGGCGACGTATTTGAGGCAAATACTCCAACTTGTGACGTGTATCATAGCCGTAAGGATTCTATCTCCGAATAGATAAATAAATAAATAAATAAATAAATTATTTTAGATCAACTTTGGGGTCTTGACTTATCTAATACGCTACAGAGCGGTTACTTAGCAGTGAGAAACCGTATACATATTCCTGTTTTTTTGTTGTTTTTTTTTTTTAGGAAATTTTAATTTTGGGATTTTGGCGACGTATTTGAGGCAAATACTCCAACTTGTGACGTGTATCATAGCCGCACGGATTCTATCTCCAAATAGATAAATAAATAAATAAATAAATAATTTTTGGTCGCGAATCGTTCCTTTTCGCCCGCTGTGCGCCGCCTTGTGCCAGGCATGGCATCGGTAGGTTGCAATCGCAAATGCCATCTGCTGCTGCAAGAGTCACTACTCTCAACCCCCCCCTCCTTACTCCACCCTCCTTTCCTTCCCACCTCCAAGTCCTCCGTGCAATAACTTTCGGTTGCAATGTGCAATGTGCGATGTGCAGTGTCGTTGACTCGAAACATTTCGTGGCTCCTGCCGCCAGCGAGCGCCGCCGCGCCGGTGGTTCGGTGGCATGCAACATCGCGTTAATCATAACTAATAAAAGACAAGACCCGAAAAGGAATCGGAACACCGTTGTCAAATCTATCGTGGAAACGGGTTATTCGCTTTAATGGGTCTGTTGCGTACTTTTGCTACATCAATATAACTCATTGTTTCTAACGTAAAATTCGGCGAAAATAACGATGCGCACATTAAAAACTTTCAAAATCCACTCATTAGCTCAGAAAATACCTTCCATTTCAAACAACCCGCGCTACACTAGACACTACTACCGAATTATAACTACATAGATGGAACCATCTCGTTCATGCAAACATGAACAGAACTTACAAACATTGGAATGTTCCGTTTAGATGCGTACATTTCTTATATTATTTTGTAATCTTTGATAAACCGAAAAGATCAGACAGAAAATGCAGCTTATATTTCACGTATTAAAAAAGAAATTCCATAATTTTGTAGTTACGATGTTGTTAACTTATGCACGGTGGTTCCGTCTATGTAATAGTATACCGGTGCAAATAGTGTCTAGTGTAGCGCGGGTTGTTTGAAATTGAAGTGATTTCCTGAGTGAATGAGTGGATTTTAAATGTTTTTAATGTGCGCATCGTTATTTTCGCCGAATTTTACATAAGAATCAAGGTTCTATATTGTTGTAGCAAAAGTATGCAACAAACCCATTACTGCACAGAAGGATCCATTATTGTACTTGGTGAGAGGTCAGTTGGTCCCGATGAGCTATACCAACCATAGACATTAAGCAAACTTCAGCGACCGAATATCATTCACCGTCGTATGATATTCGATGGATTTGCATTTTATTTTGATGATATTCGATTGTTTCGTTGGTCTCACCGGAGACCGTTGAGTTCCAACAATTGGAAATTTTGAATTCACCTCCGGAGGTAGATTCGATTTTCGAATTGTTGCGACCGTTGTCAGAAATCTCATCATCTATCCTTTTTGACTCCTTTCGCCACGATAATTTCGGAAATGACGAACTTTTCGAATAAAGTTTATTGTACAGACCATGCGTAGAAGTCATTTATCTATGAAACAAACATAATTTTAGCTTCAAAAACGCCAGTTTTTTGTGTTAAAAATGGCCATGTCATCCAGAGCTGATTTAGAGGTTATGTTATGGAATATTACTATCGCAGTTTTCATTTGCACGAGAATATCATTCAGAAGTTTATTCTCGACTCTCATTGGCTAGATTTTTCACCGATCAGCAGCATCAGTTAGCAATCAACAATTCTTGCAGTGAATGACATTCGATCGCTAAAATTTGCATAATATATAAAAGAGACCACGCACTATCTATCTTGTCTATGTTTCCGCGCGGTGGCAACTTTTTTTTGTCGGGGTGTCAACAGAACACCGAAAAACATGGACCATACGTTGACTGATGAGAAACGCCGTTGATATTTTTGCCTCGTGAATCCGAAGCACCAAAATTGCCTCAGTCAACGTATGGACCATGTTGGATGGTGCTCCTTCATGCTCCTTACCAGTGGCGGATCCAGAAAATTTTTCTGGGGGGCACGCCTGTGAAATTTTGAATTTTGAAGCGTTGGTGGAAGCAATTTCGGGCTATTTTCTACAGAATGGCCATGGAATGCCGGCTCGTACATAATTTCCTTAATTTCAGAGTCGAATTTCCGGCTTTTAGCCACTTTTTGGCAATCTAAGACCAAAATAATACTCCTATGAAACGGATAATGTCTTTAAAGAAACTAATAAAACTTCAAAAAAGGACAAAATAGGACAAATCTGTTGAATGTATCTTGTTCAGAAAAACACGAGGAACATTTTCCTGTGACGCTTTTTTTCGGGAAACTTCGGGAAAGTATTTAAAAGTCCATGTTTAAAATTTTTTTGTTCAGATTTTCGTGTACTAAACTGCTATTCTTGTAAGTTCAAAAATGGGGCATAAAGGGTTAAATTTTAAATATATGAGGGTAGAAGGCGATTAATTATACCTTACTGATTCTTTTCCATGCCGCAGTTTCGCCAAAAGAATAAAATTACATCTTTGGGCACTATTTTTACATTAACTCCGTTGAGCCAAGATTTGGAACAAGTTTACTTTTTTCCAATTTGATAAGATTCAACTGGTGATATCAGATACTTTCCGCTATCAGATGAGGCTAGGTCTGAACATTCTAGACTCTTCGAAAGGTTTAGAATGCCGCTAGATACCTCATTTTCCTCAATTCCAAAGTCGTTTTTTTGATTTTTGGCCACGTTATGGCGATCTCAGACCATAGTGCGGGGGATCGAAGCGTTAATTCTTACATAAAAACCTGTAAAAATGACGATGAGTACACTGAGAAATCACGAAACTCACTCTCGGAATCGGGCATAATGACGGTTCAAAGTAGGTTATCCTGAGAGGTTTTTATGTAACAGGAGACATATCTCTGTTTTCCCGTAGAGAAAGTGACAGATTAGACAGGAATCGCCCATGATACCTGCGTTGAACCACCATTACGATCTTGCCGTTACAGCAGTTATGTGAGTTTATTACTGAATTTTAGACTTCCTTTTAGTGTGATTTCCGTGATTTCTACTGGTCTTTACAACAGATTGGACTATTTATTTACTCAGAGCAAAAGTTTACAAGAGCCCCATTAATGCTGCCATCTTGCGATTATGAATTTAACGTCTTCAAAAATGCTTATTTCCGGCTGGTTCCTTGAATTAAACTGCCGAGATCAGCAAGACATCAATGGTTAAACGGTGTATTCGGAGGTTGGGATTCCCGAAATGTTACTGTTGTTGAGGAATTGGCGACATTTTGGGCGATTCTAACCTACAAATGCAACGTTTAATCCAAAGAGTAAACAAGAGTCGCAGTTGCATTGAAAGCCAGCGTGGTCAATGCTGATAAACTGAAAAATGTTGACAACGAGCACCTAGATTGCTCTGCAAAAACCGAGATAAAACCTAAGTCATTTAGCGAATTAAAACTTTTCTACCAAAACATACAGTCTGTCAGCAACAAAATAATTTTACTGGAAGATTTTGTTTTAAGTGAGATGCCAGACATAATCTGCCTTACTGAACACCACCTCAAGGTTGAAGCTATAACGCAACTAAAAATTCATCCAGAATTCAATGTCGTTTCTCACAGTTGCAGAAATAGATTTAAAGGTGGCGGCACTGTTGTTTTGATTAAAAAACAAATTTTATCAAACCCAAACTACACTTTCACAGAGCTCATAAAGGATAAAGACTTAGAGTTTGCTGCTTGTAAATTAGAACTGCCTGTCGGAAAACTCAACATTCTGTGTATTTATAGGTCCCCAAGTGGGAACATCGACATTTTCTTTACGAGTCTAAAGAAGATCTTAGATAAACTAGATCCTGAGGACAAAACGTTAGTTGTAGGTGATTTTAATATTGATCTGGACAAAAAAAATGGTGACTCAAGAGCTGAAGAGCTGATAAACACCTTTAAAGCCATAAATCTGACCCAAAGAGTTCACGCACCGACACGAGTAACGGAAACCAGCAGTACTTGTATTGATAATTTATTCACTAACTTTGAGGAAAAAATATCCTCATGCATTGTCCTTGATAATGCCCTATCTGACCATTTTGGTATATCCTTCTCTGTAAACATGACCAAACAAAATATGCTTGAAAAATGTGGCACTATGAGGAGAGACCACAATGATCTTTCCTTGTTACAGATGAAGTCTTGTGTTAATGACCTCGTACATGCTGATAGAACTAGTTTTAATTCTGAACTGTTTTTATACAAAATCATTAACTTACATGAAACAATCTTTCCACAGAAATTTAAGCAAATAAAAATAGTCAACTCAAAAACGATCAGCAAGCAAGAAAAATTTAATCATTATAGGACCATGAATGAGTTAACAGGTAAAATGAAAAAAACGAAAACCGTGCAAAGCTTTGATCGAGAAGAATATTTAAGATTAAAAGGGAAAATTAGACATGAGAAAAACGAATATAAAAACAAAATACTAAAAATTAAATCAGAAGATATAAATAATAAACTAAGCAAGGCGGAAAATATTTCCAAAACCTCTTGGAGTATCATTAATAGGCAAAGGGCGAGTAAACGGAACAGAGATACAATAGAGGCTGTCAGGGTGGGTAATGTAGAATTTTCAGAGCCATTAGACATTGTTAACCAGATGAACAGTTATTTTATATCTCTCACGGCAAGCCACGCCAAGGCTAACATTAAAGATAATCACTTTGATTATTTAACGGATAGTGAGAATGTTTTTAATTTTAATCCTGTAAATACTCACATAATTACTAGAGCTATTGATTCTTTAAAAAACAAAACATCAGAGGCTCACGACGGGCTTTCCAATAAATTATCAAATCTATCAAAAAAGAAATTGTACCAATCCTAAATGCAACTGTAAATAATTTTTTAATTACTGGCATTTTCCCTGAAATTCTTAAAATAGTGAAAGTGATGCCATTGTTCAAAGCTGGCGAGGCTAAAGACATAAGTAACTACCGACCACTAGCTTTAGTATCTCCTCTATCGAAGGTGTATGAACTAATATTATCAAATCAAATAGATACCTTCTTAAATATAAACAATCTACTCTACAAAAATCAATTTGGTTTTTGCAAAGGAAAAAACACGGACTCAGCAATCAGAAGTTGCTATGAGACTTTTATAGGAAATAAAAAACACTTTACCGTTGCAATATCTATTGATTTAAGCAAAGCTTTTGACTCAGTAAATCTAGAAATTCTGAACGTAAAACTGAAAAAAATTGGATTTAGTAGGAAAGCTTTAAAATGTCTAAACAGTTACTTGTATGGAAGAAAGCAGTACGTTCAATTTGTAAAAAATGGAGTTAAAACAATTTCTGATGTGCTTGAAATCCTAGTAGGAGTGCCTCAAGGTTCAGTGATAGGTCCACTATTGTTCTTAATATTCATTAATGATGTTATAAAATACTTAAAAATTAAAACTAGAGGAGTACTCAGTTCGATGTTTGAGAGGAGTATTCAGACGACGTATTGCTTATTATCAGTAACAAATTATTAGAGCAGCTAGAAATTGATTCTTACATCCTCCTTAATATGTTTGAGGAATGAAGTCTGCTGAACTTATTAAAGATAAGCAAAGGGAAAACAAAATTTATGATTTTACATAAAAGAATGCACAAAAGCGTTCCTTTCAATTTCACAAATTATTTAAATCTCAACTTATCTATTAACGAGGAGGTAATCGAAAGAGTAGAGAGCATGAAACACCTAGGTATAATTTTAGATAACAAACTAAATTTTGAAGAGCACATCAAAAATCTTTGCAGCAGACTCCATTCCTCAATTTTTGTGCTTAAGATGCTAGCAAAATATTGTAACACCCAGATTCTCCTTCTAGTTTATCACTCAATGATACTTTCTCACATTAATTATTGTATTAATATCTGGTCTAATTGCTCGAAAAATCTAGTTAATAAAGTATTCATCACTCAAAAAAAAGCTATCAGAGTAATCTTCAAACTGCGCAGAGATGATTCTTGCAAGAATATTTTTAAAGAAAATAAGCTTTTTACTTTACCCGCTCTTATAATCTTCAATAAAATCAAACTCTTCAACAATGAAATGACAAAGCCAATTCAATTCAGTGATAATATGCAGCGAAATACCAGGCATCAAAACATAACCAAACTTATTAAAGAATCTGAAGAGCTAAGAAAATGTAAAAAATATTATGAAAAACTGCCAACTGGCATAAAAAAAGAGTCAGCAAATAAATTATTTAATAACTTGGTAAAAACGTATCTCTGTATCCAATGTCCATACTCCGTAGAGGAGTATTTAGACGCTTAATTTAAGCTTAATCTTATCTTTATCTTTACCTTTATCTTTATTTAATATTTCTTTAATAATCTTCCTTTATAATCTTTATTTCATATTTGAGTTCCATCCTCATGTAAACTGACATATTTGTTGAAGCCTCTGTGCAACATTACACAAATAAACTATTATTATTATTATTATTATTATTATTATAAGAGTCGACGTCTGATTCGCTGGAAATGGAGGGAAATCGTGGTGCAAACTGTTTAAGGCCTTATGGAAATTAATTAACACGGGGTTTTCGTTCCGGGACGTTTATCTCGAAACCTGTGCAAAATTACCTTTAAAAAATTAATACGAGTCGATTTAGCAGAATTTTCCGAACAAATTGATAGGTCACAAGTATACCAGTACAATGCCAATTCGAGAAGACTGTCTCAGTTGAAAAGTACACATAATAGTGAGTTACTCAAACACACGCCAAGCATGTAAACACACTATTGTGCATACTTTTCAACTGAGACAGCCTTTTCGAATTTGCAATAAAGTGGCACTTATGACCTATCAATTTGGTGACAAAATTTTTCTAAATCGACTCGTATTAATTGTTTAGAGGTAATTTTGCACAGGTTTCCGGGCAGATGAACTGAACTGCCCGGAACGAAAACCCCGTGTTAATTTCCGTAAGGCCTAAAACAGTTTGGCACCACGATTACAGCCAATCAGAGGCCAGCCCGCGTTTCCGATCCTTTATCTGCGTTGACCACGCAGGCCTTCCATTCCATTGCGACTCTTGTTTACTCTTTCGTTTAATCTGTAAAATTCAAAAATCAAAAAAATCATCAAAATTTCCGTTCAAAAATGCGCTTATGGGGAAACTACACATTACAATTATGGAGGCCTCACTTTGAGATGGGACAAAAGACAAATACTGACCCCTCACCAAATAGCTCGTTGCCTTTCGTACATGGGTTAAAATATTTTATTTTTTTCTCAAAATCCTTAAAATGGGTCTGCCTCCTAACCAAAAGCTGTCAAAAGAACTTTTAGTTGATTGCTTGCCCTTAAAAATCAAAGTTTTTCAGCCTTGGTGCTTTGTTTCCTTTTCATTTATAATCTCTTATAGTATATCGTATTAATACATCTATCATTGGACATTTTGTCATGGCGATCCTGTTCAAAATGAATGGTTTCTCGAAACTTACACAGTACACATGCCTCGGTAAGTAAGTTATCCCCTTTTGAATCAGGGGCGAATCTTTTACTTTGTATTTATCTTTCTAGCTCCATCCATTTGTAGAGAACGGAAGAGAGAAAGGGGGACGGGAATAGAGATGGAGTAAGAGATGCAGAGTATATTTTTGAAAGAGAGGGAGATAAAGAGAGAGAGATTTTCGGATCCGCCTCCTCCTTAATTCTTGAATACGCGGTTAAAAAATTAATTACCCAGCTCCCTGCTTACTCATCGATCGTCGTTAAGAGACTGACTCTAGACAATCACAGCTCAAATTTTTGATCCGACCCCAGTTTCCCCCCCTTACCCTGCTCACTCCCTCCCACACATACGCGGAGGCATGATGATGCATCATCCGTCTAATTTCAATTGTGTTTGAGCTGGAACCGAAATTACTCCCGGTTAACTCGGTCACACAAGATAAATGATTTATTTTCCAATCAAGAGAATTGCTCGTTTGCCAGAAGCGGATTCAGAAATTTCCCTCTCTCTCTCTCTCTCTCTCTCTCTCTCTCTCTCTCTCTCTCTCTCCCTCTATATCTCCGTTTATTTCCCTCACTCCCTCTCCTTCTCGCAACCCCCCCTCACTCTCTCTCTCTCTCTCTCTCTCTCTCTCGATCTCTCTCTCTCTCTCTCTCTCTCTCGATCTCTCTCTCTCTCTCTCTCTCTCTCTCTCTCTCTCTCTCTCTCTCTCTCTCTCCCTTCTCTCTCTAGTAACCACCCCCTCACTCTCTCTGTCTTCTCGTCCCCATTTTAATTGCAACCAATGCGTTAGAAAAGGATGGAATGGAAGGGACTTTCAGAGGACTTTCGCGTCCTTTTCCAACACACGCGTTCAAAAGGAAACAGAGAGAGGGAGAGAGAGAAGGAGAAAGTAAGAGAGAGAGAGAGAGAGAGAGAGAGAGAGAGAGAGAGAGAGAGAGAGAGAGAGAGAGAGAGAGAGAGAGAGAAAGAGAGAGAGAGCGAGAGAGAGGGCACAGAGAGCTCCTACTGGGGCTCTACTAGCTGAAGACAGCGACTCAATTCAAAACACATTAGACTCTTACAATGGGATATCCTTTAAAGATGCGACGATACGAGCATCAAACCTTTTAATTGTGTTTTCCTCCGAAGGAAAGATTAAAGGTTATGTTGTCTCAGATGAATGATGTTCATCAGCCAAGTTCTTTCCGATGTGATGTCGCGGTTTTCCGTTCGGGGAAGAAAATTAATTGCTCGCGAACTGTATGTAATGTGTACATTGTATGTGCTCGTCGAAAACATGTTTGACTGGAAAAATGGGCGTGAAACGTGCTCTGTTCGGGATTTTACAGGGTGTATCAGAAATATATGTCGTCCTTGTATCCACGTATTTCAAAGGTCAAAACAAAACTATTTTTGCGTGTAAAAATGTGTCCGAAAATCCCCCCTTTTGAGCTACAGCCCCTCAAAGTTTTAAAAAATGTATGGTGTTTTTGGGAATAGCGACACTGCGACCACCATTTTGAACCAAATGTCATGAAAATTGATGTCGCCTGGTAATTTTACGAGTAAAATCCATTACTGACCTCGAAAGATTCAGAAATTAGGCCTGACTGTACTTTTCAGGCAATCATATATCTTCCGCAGCACAAATTTTATGTTACGGATTGGAAATTTGAAAAGTAAAAACTGTTATCAGAAGGGACAAACTCTTAAAAAGATATTTGGTCCTCTTTGTTTTGGTCGATACGACGCATATTAAGAAAAATAATTCCTGCGCTAGGTGAAAAAGTCAGCGCTTTCACTGTAGCGCAGTGGCGGTTTGCATACTTCCTGCGGTTCTTTGTGGTAGAAGCACAGAATACTCTAATCAGAACGGAAACTCTAATTCATTTTGAAACATTCTTTACTTCGGGCCGCCATGTTCCAAAGTGAGTATCTTCGGCAATCTTCGGCAGATCTTCGGCAACTGGCCGAGTTGTGATTGGTTGTATAGCCTGAAAAAGCATGTCCTCCATTTGAGAAGTGAGTAGGCACAGTTGCCAGTTTGTGCCAGTAAATTCCAAATCTTGTTTCCATTGGCTCTTATGGGAGTTTCCCTTCTGATTGTATTATTCTGTGGTAGAAGCGCTAACGTTTCCACCTTGAGCAGCGACTATCTCGCTGAAAAGCGTCGTATCGACCAAAATGAAGAGGACCAAATATCTCTTTAAGAGTTTTTCCCATCTGATTTCAGTTTTTTTTTTTTTTTTTTTTTTTTTTTTTTTTTTTTTTTTTTTAAATTTTCAATCCATAATGTTTCCATACATGGCTACAAGGACGACATACATATGTTTCTGATACACCCTGTAGAGTTTAGAAGTCAGAGCCTAATTAATGAGCCCAAAGTATAAAGCGAGGACCCTGTAAGATATTTTTCGAGGAAATTGAGATAAGAGTGCATGAATGGGTGGATGTCGACTGAATTTATGGTTGTTTTGATACATACTGCTCCTTAGAGTTAAAAAAAAGGGTCCGCGAAATGAAAATTTTGCGTCATTTATTCATGATGGGGACATTGCTTATAGCGAATACATGTCAATTCTTTCGTGAAGACCAGCAAAAATGACGATGCGTATTCTAAAAAGTACGGTACGAAGAAGAAGAGGCACCGATAATAATGTCAGGCCTAGAGCGCCGCAAAGGGTAAATCCGGGTCTGCCTCCCATGCTTCACATCAGTGGCGGCTCGTGAAATTTGGCAACCGTGTCCTCCTTCTATTTAACCAATGTAAAACAATCGATTCTCCCGGAGGCTGCCAGCCTCCGCAAGAATCGATTATTTTACCTACGTTTAAATGGAAAACTTGCATGGTTGCCAAATATCACGAGCCGCCACAGCTTCACATACAATCGCCTCACTTTTGGATAATCATCGCGATCATTGGTTTTGAAAGAAAAAAAAAGGGCTTAAGTGTTTTAGAGTTGCTATCTGGACATTCCTTCTCGAAGAATTATCACGATAAAGAAACGGACACATGTCGACAGAAACATGCACAATTTTTTCACCAGGATAGGTGTATTGGAATTCTATGTCTAGATAGCCACTCTAAAACACTAGCGTACATTCATTGAAAATGAACTTCCACAGAATTAAAACTTAAGTGGTCGGCTAATTTTTTCGGTCAGTTTTGTGTTTTTTTTGGAGACGTGCTTTGCCCTACTTAGCGGATTTTTGGACACTACAATCACTACATACCCATATACATTATACAACCCATAAACAAATTGTGTGGATGTTTTATAACGTCCGCTAGCTGGTTCCCAGATGATAAGTCTAAAATATGAATGTCCAAAACTTTTTCGTCCAGAAATATATTATGTCCAAATCATCTTAATGTCCAACACGCTTGCGTCCATAAGACTATAATGTCCAATTATAGACAAGTCCAAATAGAAAAGTCCAAAACCTATGAATTTGAGCAAAGTAATGTCCGATGTCTAGAAATTTGTTTTTCTTTACCTGTATTCGCTTCTATTCATTTTTTCTCCTGTAAATTGATCCACCCCGTCTCGACATGTATTATTAATAGAATGCAGCTCCACTCGACGGAATCATCTTACATACTTTATGAATAATAATTTTTTATGAACTAGTTTTCATAAGAAAAGCAGCAGTATCATGCATTTTTTTGTTCGTATTTTTGATTATTTCTAACTGACACTTCAAAATTTCTGCGCGCAACAGTTTAACTTTTCGGTCCTAATTTCAAATTACAAATTAGACGCAACGTGTTTGGACATTCCGTTAGTCTAACTTGACATCCGTTTATTTGGACATTAACGATTTGGACATTTCCTTTTGGACAATCAAGCTTTGGACGTATAATTTTGGACAATCAAGCTTTGGACGTATAATTTTGGACATTGCCGTTTGGACATTACGGTTTTGAACGTAACATCTGTGGATCCGCTAGCTTAATACACGAGCAGTTATGAATGATGCTTATAAACGAACTTGGCCGCCAATGGCAAAATCCATTTAGACGTTTATAAACGGCTTTGACCACTTAACCCCTTATGGACCAAGCCCGAGTTTACTCGTTTTTCTCCACCAGTCTATTTCACATAATTTTGGTCTTCATTCCATATAAACGCGACTATCGATAAAAACACCTACAAGATAAGTTCTCTTTGGGCGCCTACAATTTGTCGTATAGGCAATTCCAACTCCCCCGAGTACGAATAGTTAACTACCTTCCCTATATAAGCAGAGGCGTGACGTTCTTTTGAACTAACCTGGTCCTTAGAGGGTTAAGTGTTAATTTTAATGGGTCTGTTGCGCACTCTTGCTTCATCAATATAACTAATTGTTCCTAACGTAAAATTCGGCGAAAAGAACGATGCGCACATTAAAAACTTTCAAAATTCACTCATTAACTCAGAAAATACCTTCCATTTCAAACAACCCGCGCTACACTAGACACTATCACCGACTTATAACTACATAGATGGAACCATCTCGTTTAT
Source organism: Trialeurodes vaporariorum (assembly GCA_011764245.1). NCBI lineage: Eukaryota > Metazoa > Arthropoda > Insecta > Hemiptera > Aleyrodidae > Trialeurodes > Trialeurodes vaporariorum. The sequence goes on along the minus strand of VMOF01000013.1, from coordinate 1,118,130 downwards.
GTAAACATGAACAGAACTTACAAACATTGGAATGTTTCGTTCAGATGCGTACATTTCTTATATTATTTTGTAATCTTTGATAAACCGAAAATACCAGACAGCAAATGCAGCTTATATTTCACGTATTAAAAAAGAAATTCCATAATTTTGTAGTTACGATGTTGTTTACTTATGCACGGTGGTTCAGTCTATGTAGTAGTATACCGGTGCAAATAATGTCTAGTGTAGCGCGGGCTGTTGGAAATTGAAGTGATTTCCTGAGTTAATGAGTGGATTTTGAACGTTTTTAATGTGCGCATCGTTATTTTCGCCGAATTTTACATAAGAATCAAGGTTCTATATTGTTGTAGCAAAAGTATGCAACAGACCCATTGTTGATTTCAGGTTAGACAAAATGAGACAAAAGAACCAGAATCAGATCGTCCAAGCCACCCCACTTTAGGATAGGACTTAAAACATGATCAGCCTCTCGATTGCCAAAGCTCTTTGCAAAAATCATAATCTACTGGAAAGAATCGATCATTACGTTTTATTGATCGGACATCAAGATGACTGATATCCTTTTGCATCGGTCCAAATGAGAGAAACAAAAAAATAGAATGCGCGTGAGCTGCTCCTTCCTGCGTCATGTGTTTCAAGCTGAGCGAAGATTACGAGCTCATGTCGCTTTTTTTTATTTTACTTCCTTCGCCGCCTCGACACTCTCGACGAGAAACACGGAAGGAAGTTGAATTAAGCGAAAACAAAGTGTTTCTCGTCCGTCGGACTGTCGGTACTTCCTCCGTCCATCTCCAGTCCATTTGTTTCCGAAAGAGGAATAGCGATGAGGACTCAAGGAACGAAGGAATGAACTAACTAGCATGAGTTTTTATTTCCGGCAACCGGCGATGTTGCCGGACTTAAGGGCTGCCTCAACAAATATCGATTAGTGGAACACTAGCTGAAAGAAAGAAAGAAAGAAAGAAAAAAAAAACTGCTTTAACATTTTAAAATGTTAAAAAAACGTCCGAGAAGTTCTCAATGCTGATTTAACATTATGAAAACGCTGATTCAACATTTAGAAATGCTGATGCAACATTTAAAAATGCTCATTTAACCACGTCCATGGTTGAGTCAGCATTTTCACAATGTAAAATCAGCATCTAGAGCTTGTCGGACATTTTGTTTAACATTTTAAAATGTTAAAAAAACGTCCGAGAAGTTCTCAATGCTGATTTAACATTATGAAAACGCTGATTCAACATTTAGAAATGCTGATGCAACATTTAAAAATGCTCATTTAACCACGTCCATGGTTGAGTCAGCATTTTCACAATGTAAAATCAGCATCTAGAGCTTGTCGGACATTTTGTTTAACATTTAAAATGTTAAATCAGCAATTTTCTTTTTCAATGAAGAATGGGGCATTGCGGCCGCACTGCCTCATAGGAGTGCAAAAAACACGGGTGGCAACCCAGCAATTTGGCAACCATGAATTCATCCCATTCGAACACATGAGAAATGATGAAAATGATGAGAATGACAAATGATGATGATGATTATCAAAGATATTATATACTATATAGATACTGAATGAGGCCCTACCTTAGGCGGGGAAAATGGACCTGATAGGGGGTACACAAATTGAAAGATTCGCCGGCCATGTAGGCAGCGTGTTTTGCATAGGCAAACATTCTGTCTCTCTCGCTCTCATGAAGAGAGAGAGAGAGAAAAACTATGTTTGCCTATGCGCAATACAAGTTGCATACTTACAGGAATCGGGACCGTTTTATTCCCTGGCATTCGGTATCTATATAGTATATAATATCTTTGATGATTATAGAGAAGGGCATGGCGGCCTGGCGGCCTCACTAATCGACTGTGATATTATTTATTAATAATACCTTAACCCTTCACTGCATGAAGTTCCACCGGTGGAACAAATTCTTCAAACGCTCATATAAAATACAGGTTTTGAGATATGCCTTTGGCGCATGGTGGGTCAACGCGGGAGAAGGTATGTTTTGAGCTCACAAAAAAAAAAAAAAAAAAAAAAAAAAAAAAAATTGGCTGAAAGAAAACATCATGCAGTGAAGGGTTCGCGATCGAAATCATGTCAGGGGGAATTTACCCCCGTATCCAAACTGACCACATTTTGATTATTTTTATAAAGTTTCCGGCATTGGCTTTTTGAAAAATCCAATTAAAGTAAAAAAAAAAAAAAAAAAAAATTTAAAATTTAAAAAAATAAAAATAAAAAAAATTCCCGCCATTTCTTATGGTGTTATATCACTTGTAAAAAACGAGTAAAAAATAGAAAAAAGAGAATTTTGACCGAAAAACCGTCAAATTATTTTTTTCACTATTTTTCCCATGTATTTGACCACCTAATACATTGAAAAATCCACATTTGCTTGAAAAAAAAAAATCATGCAGTGAAGGGTTACATTATATTAGATATTTTTATATGTATATTTATAATTTAAAGGTTATTCTTTCTCCCAAGAATCAATGTATTCAATGGAGCTCTTGCAGGGTTTTGCTGTAGGCAACTGGAGTATCAATACCAATGTAAAATGCTGCGAAAATAGCGATGAGACCATTAAAATAGTCTATAACTCACTCCTCGCAGAGAAAACTTAACTTGAAATTTCGGGTGACCGCCCTTGCATGTATGCACCAACCTTGGATTCGAACCCCAATCAAAAGAATATAACCTACGAATTTGAACAAACAATGAGATTTATGAATTTGTTTTCAAAAAGTAAAGGACCTTATTCAAAATGGGCAAAATTGGCCCATGACGGATTTTCACCGGCTTTCAGTATGTGATAGAGGTACATCTCAGGAGCACGGAGATGGCAAGTTTTTTGCTGAACGCCGCCTGGGAGCAAGGGGGCAGGGGGTCAAAGTCAGATTCTTAATTCACCCATAACTTTTAACCGAAACACAAAAGTTATGGGTGAATGAAGGTTCTGACTTTGACCCCCTGCCCCCTTGCTCCCAGGCGGCGTTCAGCAAAAAACTTGCCATCTCCGTGCTCCTGAGATGTACCTCTATCACATACTGAAAGCCGGTGAAAATCCCTCATGGGCCAGTTTTGCCCATTCTGAATAAGGTCCTTTGAAGGAATTAAAGATCCATTTATACACATTTTGTCACTAGGAGCACGGTGGTAACTACAGAAAAGTTCTACGTTGCGTAGTAAACGAGGAAGACGGCACTTAATTTCATGTCCCTGTTCTTTTGTTTGGGATCCGAATCCAAGGTTGGTGGTAGTGGTTGGTGCCATATTTCATCCATAACTAACCTAAAAATTAAAATTTAAAAAAAAAAAAAAAACAAAAAAAGTCCCTCTGGAGAATGTTAAAAGCAACATCTCTGCAAAATTTGGATGCATATGGATCAATGGTTCAAAAGTTATGCTGGGTTTCACGTTCATGACTACAGAGAGACAGACAGACGCCACAGAAATTTTGTGTATTTACTCCTCCCTACCACATTATGGTTAAGAAATATTGAAATATCATGGATGGATGTTCTTTAGGATAGTATTAGGCATGATAAGAGCCAATTATTTTATAATTATCATGATTGACTTAGTCGCAGCGGGCCAAGTATCGAAACAAAATGCATCAAAAATCTCTGCGCCATTGCAATACTTTCTCAATTTTTCTAATTTCATTAGAGTGAGAAAGTAAAAATTATCTCAAATTATTTGAACTATCTGAAAATCTTAAGATGATTCTTCGCAGACACATCGTGACTCAATGCAGAAAGAATAAAAGCAGATCTTTTCACAATCACAATATATCAAACTTACCGTTATACACTGTGCCTAAAAAAAAAAAAAAAAAAAAAAAAAAAATGTATTAAATTTACTTCAGCTAACTCGGTAGCTTAACAGATGACAAAGTGTAAGGGTATTATTAAGTTGATTCCAAGCGAAACTATTCCAGATTTCAATCCGAGCGCCACTAGTCACTTTTGGGAAAAGTCGTGTTTTCGGCATTTTAAATCGAAACCAAAGAAAAAACGACAAATCCAAAAACGCCAGTACCTGCGAAATTTGAAATGGATTCTGTGAGCCCAAATCCAGCAAAATTGGTTAAAAATTAAAACCGTAAATTGAAATTTGTTTCGTCATAAGCTTAGTGAGTGCGAGTGAGTGATAGTGAGTCTGTCTGCCTCACTCGCGCTCATTGAGACTTATGTGAATTGTCATAATTCATCATACTCGGCTTCATTTTTGAGTATTTCAGCTTTAAACTTACAAGACATTTTCCTGGGGTGTGTTTGCGGGTGCTGACGTTCCTCAGATGTGTACTTGTGGCTCAAATTAATCTATTTCAGCCTAAAAATGTTGACTTTATCCAGTGGCGTTATCCATCAGAACGAAATCTGGACAAGTTTTGTCTTGAATCACCTCAAAGTTGCCCCCCCCCCCCAGTCCTTTGAGTTAACTGTTTAAAAACAAGTGTTAGACAGCTGTGTTCACTTAAACTAACATTCTCACCAGTTCGGTAAGCGAACTGTTTAAAAGCAAGTGTTAGAGAACTAAGTTCAATTTGACTAACATAATGATATCGATTGTTCGCTAGTAGCTTGTAAATATAAAATCCCTTAATACAATCTGACAACAATAGTCATGCGACTGAGGCTGGGTATACGGTTTGTGAATGGGAAGGGGTAGAGGGCGGATGGGGGGGGGGGGCTCAAGTCATTAAGAGACTAAGAGTGTACTTGTTGAGCGGATGAACACTTTTTCACGTTTTTTCCTCTCACCTCAATTACCCTCTTTCAGTCTTTCCGCATCAGTATACAGGGTGTATCTGAAACATAAGTCGTTCTTGTTACCACGTATTTTAAGGGTCAAAATAAGAACACCCCCCCCCCCCCCAGATAAACGTGTGTCCGAAAATGCCCCCTAAAGTTTTAACAAATTTATGGTTTTTTGGAATAGCGACCACCATTATGAACCAAATATCCTGAAAATTGCTGTCTCACGGTAATTTTACATGCAAAATCCATTAATGACCTCCCGAGAAATCCAGAAATTAGGTCTGACTGTACTACTAGTTAGTTACAAGTATCAATCTGTCTGTATTAATATTGAAAAGTTTAGTCACGACAAAATGAATGGTTGGTCTTACCAACACGCAACGCACCATATGCATTTGTAGAGGTATACTGTGCATTACGAGTTGCATATCCTGACCAGCGGGCCTACCTCTGAAATCATTAGATAAGGCTGCAGTTGACTGGATAAATGGATTGCTGCAACCGGTTCCTTTAAAGTGTTTATCAAAAAGAAGAGTTCTTGAACCAAGTATCTCTCCGCCACATTCGAAAAGATAACCGCTGCTGCATGAAACACGCCGATACCTCATCGAATGTAGCGGTGGGATACTTGGTTAAAGAGTTCTTCTTTTTGACAAACACTTTAAAGGGACCAATAGCAGACCTTTATTTACCCAGACTAGGATATGCAACACGCAATGCACAGTATACCTCTACAAATGCATATGGTGTTTTGCGTGTTGCATATCCTGACAAAGGTATGCAATACGCAATGCACAGAATACCTCTACACATGAGTATGGTGTGTAGCTCGTCCCATATCCTGAACAAGCTATGCAACACTCAATGCTCAGAATACCTTGATACATGTATGTGGTGTGTTGCGGGTTGCACGTCCTGACCAAGGTATGCAATACGCAATGCACAGTATACCTATACACATATACATGGTTTGCATATCATGGTTTGGTTAGTAATGCATATCCTGACCAAGGTATGCAACACGCAATGCACAGAATACCTCTACACATGCATGTGGTGTGTTGCTCGTTCCATATCCTGGCCAAGGTATGCAATACGCAATGCACAGAATACCTCTACACATGCATGTGGTGTGTTGCTCGTTCCATATCCTGGCCAGGTATGCAATACGCAATGCACAGAATACCTCGACACATGCATGTGGTGTGTTGCTCGTTCCATATCCTGGCCAAGGTATGCAATACGCAATGCACAGAATACCTCTACACATGTATACGGTGTGTTGCTCGTTCCATATCCTGGCCAAGGTATGCAATACGCAATGCACAGAATACCTCTACACATGTATACGGTGTGTTGCTCGTTCCATATCCTGACCAAGGTATGCAATACGCAATGCACAGAATACCTCTCCATATGTATATGGTGTGTTTGCTCGTTCCATATCCTGACCAAAGTATGCAATACGAAATGCACAGTATACCTCTATACGTCCACGCATGCAGATAGTGCGTTGCGTGTTGCATATCTTGACTAAGGTTTGCAATACGCAACGCACAGAATACCTAGCTACACATGTGTATAGTATGTTGGGTGTTTAGCGAATTGGGTACAACAGGCAGTCGGAATGAGATGGCGGCAGTGCTGACGGAGGAAGGGGGAGTTTATCGCGCCAAAATGAGTGCGAATGAGTCGTGCGCACAGAGAGGATGAAAAGCTGTTTCGCACCACACCAAGAGTCACTTTACGCCTTCAATGGCCTGGCAAGCAATAAAAATACTTGCTCGATTGCACCCCGCTGCCGCTGAGAGATGCAATTCCGGTGGCCATTGTCCGAAACTCATGAGGTGTAAACTACTCAGGGCGAATCGTTTAAGGGAAATAATCTTCAGCAACATCAGAAGAAGGCGGACGCGAGGAAAATGTCGATGTATTGTTCTGATATCGTCACATTGTTCGTCAAAGAGCAGTAATTCCGTTTTCTTTCTCCTATCTCCCCCCCCCCCGTTCTACCACTCCTCGGTCCATCTCGAGGTCATTTCGTGCATTCACAGTGCATTGGAGTCCGTGTATGAAAAACAATACCGACATCTCTTTGAAAGTTACGTAACGCGCGCGATAACGTGAAATCAAAGGCATCGAAGGAAGTTAAGAATAATAATGGTTCGGGGGTGCAATTGAACCCCCTGACGATCGATACTTTTCTTTAGTTTTAAATGGAGTAGACATCGATATATCGCACTCCACGAGCCGCCACTGGTCGTTTGTCAGCTGCGCATTTTGAAAAACACCGATCAAACAGTTTCAGAGCTCCAACTTGCAGCAGTTGTTCACCTACTGTTGGTTGAGGATTACGGTTCGATGATTGCAAAGGCGGCTCTTGCGATTCGGCAACAGTGTTTCCCCTGTATTTGAATCTATAGAAAAAAAATCGATTGCAGGTGAAGCGCCGCTTCACTATCGAATCGATTGTTTTCCATAGAATCAAATGGATGGAAAACATTGTTGCCAAATAGCACGAGCCGATTGCTATCCTCCGAGTTGAACGCGTGCGATACTAAGGACGGGGATTGGAGCTAAAGTCACGTTCTTGCTCATCAAAATGATCTTTAACCCAGCATTTAATGGGGCTATAGCACATTTTTGCTATAAGCGATTTAATAGTCGATTATGGCGTAAAAACCTCAAAACATAACGATGGCGGCACTAAAAACTTCCAAAATCCACTTCTAAACTCAATAACCGCAGTTATTTGCGCGAGCGTAATGGTGGCCGAGGGGGGCACTAACAATGGGAGATTCCTATCTTAATTTCGTCACTCTTTCTATGCTGACAAGGATGATTCACAGAGTAATTAGTCATCAGAGTAGTAATCCACATCCGATGAATGGTACCGCAACATCTAGTGACACCGGTGTCAAATGAAAGTAGGCTCTTATTGGTCACTTCTTGATGGAGTTTCAGAATTGTTATATGGGAATCTCCCATTGTTAGTGCCTTCGGTAACCTTTACACTCGCGCAAATAACTGCGTTTATTGAGTTTAGGAGTGGATTTTTGGAAGTTTTTAGTGCCGCCATCGTTATTTTTTGAGGTTTTTACGCCATAATCGACTATTAAATCGCTTATAGCAAAAGTGTGCAATAGCCCCATTAATCAAATAAAGTAAGTCGTTTTTGAAGGAAAGAGTCTGCAAATGTAATTAGAGTGTAACTTACACAATGTAGATGATCCGAGTAAACAACATATACATACTCTCGGTCTCGGTAAAAGGTGGAAAGTAACAATTTATTCTCACCTGCAACAAAAGAAAATACGCAAGAGCGTGTTAATTAAAGCACATTACCGCATCTGAATAGATAAACAACTTAAAAAAAGAAACGTTTTGAATAATGATACATGAACAAGGAAAAAGGAATATTATAGCTAATGAGTATAGGAATAGAGTACTGTTTTTCTACTATGACTGCAGGAAGCAGCCTCAGCGATTGATCCAGTGGCGTCATTTCAGGTCTTGCCTGGGGGGGGGGGGGGAGCAAAATAATCTAATGGCTTTTTTTTCTTCTTCTACTCATGCATTTGGTACATAAAACTCTGACCCGTGACCTCTGACCTATACTTTTAAACCTAACGGAATACTTTTAAATACATGTATAGAAGTACTAACGCAAGCTGGGTGGCTGGGTTTTTTTCCCGAGATTTAAGTGGCCAATGTTAACATTCAATAGAGGGTTTTAGTAATGGCGACTGCCGGTGATGAGCGTTCCAAACAAAGCTGGTTTGTCTCTTTCGCTCTCACGTGACCCCTATGTACTGCCATCTCAATCTAATTTCAAAAATCGTATATAGAGACATATTTTGTGAAATTTTATGGCAGAAATGAATTCCTCGAGGCATTTCAATGCGATTTTGATTATAATATGTCGTAAAACAAGGCCCTGTATACGTATTTCGAAACTAGAAAGGGATGGGTGTACATGGGGGTCACGGGAGAGTGAGTGAGATAGTTTGGAACGCTACGCTTGTGGTTGTTGGCTAACCGTTGACTTCGCACTAAAACCGTCTATGTATATAGGAGCCTACAGCCACCTATTGACAAATTGGGTTAAATATATGAGTCATTTTTCAGTTTATTGTCAGAAGACACCGGAGAGTTTAAACGTCCATGCTCTAAGCAACCAGATTTCCACTGTAATCTTTGTCGTGGACACACTTTTAAGGAGCTCGAGCGACAATTTCGGCTTATGCGACGTGAACAAAAATAGGGACTCTAGGGTGGACAAAAGCCGATGGAATAGTGTCTCGTAAAATAATTATAATTTGCGAGCAAACTATTAGAAAATATTGTATCATTATCAACAAAATATTTGAAGGGCTCAGCCAAGCAATGTTACACCTGCAACCTACTCAAGTTTTTAGGAGACAGTAAAAACGTTTTAGATAATGAAAAATTGATATTTAAAATAATTGTTTTATTATTATCATTATTTTTTTTTTTTTTTTTTTAAACTTCAATTTTTCACCGCCTAAAACGTTTTTTCATGTCTCCTGAAAAGTTGAAAAGGTTGCAGAAGTAACGTTGTTTGGCCGTGCCCTTCATTTAATGGCATCAATGATATATAAAAAGGGAACAGTACGTAATTTATTTTCAATGACGATATCTTTAAAGTGATAAAGTTGTAAGGCTTATTATTAGTGCGTGTTGTTTTATCATTTCGGATTGTTATTCTTGTCAACAAATTTTGCTACCATTACATATTACACTCTTTGTTATAGTTATACAGGGTGTTTCTAAAACTTATGTCATCCTTTCCACCACATATTTTTGAGGTCAAAATAAGACTTTTTTTCCCTATAAACATGTGTCCGAAAATGTCCCCCTTTTGAGCTATAACCCCCTAATGTTTTAAAAAAAATTTGGTTTTTTTGGAATATCGACCATAATTATGAACCAAATGCCATGAAAATTGGTGTCTCAGGATAATTTTACGTGTAAAATCCATTAATGACCTCGAAAAATTCATAAATGAGGTCTGACTGTACTTTTCAGGCAATCTTATACCTTCAACGACACAAATTTTATGTTACGGATTGGAAATTTGAAAAATGGAAAATGAAATCAAATGGGAAAAACTCTTAAAAAGATATTTGGTCATCTTTGTTTTGGTCGATACGACGCGTATTAAGCGAGATAATCGCTGCACAAGGTGGAAAAGTCAGCGCTTTTACTATAGCGGGCGGCTCGAAGTAGGAGCGGAGTGGCGGGTTGCATACTTACAGCCGCCCGCTATAGTAAAAGCGCTGACTTTTCCACCTTGTGCAGCGATTATCTCGCTTAATACGCGTCGTATCGACCAAAACAAAGAGGACCAAATATCTTTTTAAGAGTTTTTCCCATTTGATTTCATTTTCCATTTTTCAAATTTCCAATCCGTAACATAAAATTTGTGTCGTTGAAGGTATAAGATTGCCTGAAAAGTACAGTCAGACCTCATTTATGAATTTCTCGAGGTCATTAATGGCTTTTACAGGTAAAATTACTATGAGACACCAATTTTCATGGCATTTGGTTCATAATTATGGTCGATATTCCAAAAAAACCAAATTTTTTTTAAAACTTTAGGGGGCTATAGCTCAAAAGGGGGACATTTTCGGACACATGTTTATAGGGAAAAAAAGTCTTATTTTGACCTCAAAAATATGTGGTGGAAAGGATGACATAAGTTTTAGAAACACCCTGTATTCTACATTTTTGTAATTCTAACTGTACAATTGAAAAATGTTGACAAATCATGAATGGTAAAAATTCCAAAATCTTGGTTTGAAGAGTTAACAAAGTTTGGCATTGAGAAAACTGCTGTCCATAATGATAAAGCGTCAATTTCTTGGATTTTAAAGAGGCATTCCCTGAAGACCTCATCAATCGTAATAACTATATAAACAAGATGAACTTAGAGTGAGATAGCTACTCTGAGGGTGTTTACACAATTACTAATATAATTACTAATATAATAATAATGCTGTAATTAAACTGCTAGCTAGTTCAAGCAATGGCCGCTACGGAGCGCTGGTGCGAGACAAACGGCGGGTTCGACGCATTTGATTTCTTTTTATATTAAAAGTTTGTCCCCATTCCCTCAACAGCAACTGGTGGCCAAATGGCACAGTACTCGACCTGCGGCGGTAACACTGCGAGTTCGAGACTCGCTCGCGCTCATTCTTTTTTGCCATTCCCCAATTAACAAAAATGTTATATTGGTATCAATTTATAACAATTTATCCTGCACATCGATTATTATCTCCAGTGTTGTAAAAAAAAAGTAAAAAAAAGGGGGACGTTCAATTTTAAACCTATGTTTACATGATTTCGACGAACCATTGACGAACTCCGATTTATGATCAACAACAAAACGGAAAAAACTGTAATCCCCCCCTCCCCCAAAAAACCCCTTTTCCGAGTGCAGACAACCCCAAGTTAGATTATAAAAAAGACCGGGAGCGTGCGAAGCGAGCGGGAGGTGAACGCAGCGCAGAGCGCGCGTATTCGCCCGGAGGGCGTTACAATTCCTCTAAAATGAAATAGATTTCAAAAGAGAAGACAAGAGACAGAAAGAGGGGATAAAGAGGAAAATTACTCATTTGATAATTAAAAAAGACCGCGGTCATCGCTTACCGTACGCTAACCTAGCGCAGAAGCACCTCATAGCAGTCATCTTGTGAACTAGCTAGTAGCTAGCTTTTCAAACGCAGCATCTTCGCAAGATCAGCTCGCTAGTTTCTGAGAACGGAAAGGGGAAAGGAATTCATAGAAATGTTTCCTTTAAAAAAAAAAAAAAAAAAAAAAAAAAAAAATCAACAATAGGTTAGTAAATTGTAAGGAACCAACGACCACCACGAGCACCAACAAACACATTTGTATGTCTTGTTTGTCCCCTGTTAATTGTGTTACTATTAATAATTTAACGCAGTTAAACTTGTAGTAAGGCAGTTTCTGAGAACGGAGAGGGGAAAGGAATTCACGGAAATGTTTTGAAAATAAAAAGTAATGCAATAATAGGTTAGTAAATAGTAAGGATTCAAAAAACAAGCACCTGCGTCCTGCAACAACCACATGTGTACGTCTTTTTCTTCTTCTTTTTTTCTTGTTTTCTTGTTGATTGTGTTATGATTAATAGTTTTAATTGTACTTTAAGTTTAATGAAGTTTACTTCACCTTAAAACCAAAGAGAATATTTAATTTTAATTTTATTTAATTTATTTACAGATGTGTTTGTTAAACAGAGATGTCGTTAGCCTTGCATGTGCGGCTCGCAACTTTCTTTTATTCAATAATACTGTAGCAAGGATAAGTAAACAAAGCTTCTCCCCGAGTAGGATTACGGCACGAGTGGGGGGGGGGATTATTATTAATTTTTTAATTTTTCAGAATTAATTTTTAAAGCCGTATATGTCTATGCGATTCAGAGAAAAATAATGCAATTTATTACTGAAATTTGTTATCATCTCTCGGTCTGACACTCTTTCTGATGACGATCTGACAGCTCCCCTCTCCTTGACTTACTGGTGGGAGGGGGGGGATCAATTAACAACCCATACAAAGTTAGATGATGATTCCCATTCTGATAGACGTAACTTACCAATATTTCTCAAATTGCAATGATCTCTGTCGACTTTTGAACTTAAATAAAAGCGGTGTTCAAATATTGTCGCATTCTGCACTGAAATAGTTCCGTGATTTACAGTCCTGGATTTAAGCTCAGAGCTTCTACCAATTTGTGAGTATTCATAAACGAGGTACAGCAATCTAGAGGCTGATACATTTTGCAAGTCCTATCTCAAAGTGTGACAGCGCAGGGGATCTGAACCTGGTTTGTGTTTGCCTCATATTTTTTAACCTTAAATAAAAAATTGTAACTAGTTCAGAGGAAATTTGTTTTAAACGAAAGTGCAAGTGTCTAAGAGTGGCTAACTGGACTCAAAAATGTTATAAAAATTATCTAGGTGAGAAAATTTGGCTTCATTTCAGTCAAGTGTCAGTTTCTTTATCAAGCAAATCCTCTCATAAGAAGTTACATCAATTTATGTGTCCAGACAGCCACTCTAAAACACATGAACTTTTGTTTAAATCTAATTTCAAATGTCTGATACATTTTGTAAGTCCTATCTCACAGTGTGCCAGCGCAGGGGATCTGAGCCTGGTTTGTGTTTGCCTCATATTTTTTAACCTTAAATAAAAAATTGTAACTAGTTCAGAGGAAATTTGTTGTAAACGAAAGTGCAAGTGTCTAAGAGTGGCTAACTGGACTCAAAAATGTTATAAAAATTATCTAGGTGAGAAAATTTGGCTTCATTTCAGTCAAGTGTCAGTTTCTTTATCAAAGCAAATCCTCTCATAAGAAGTTACATCCATTTATGTGTCCAGACAGCCACTCTAAAACACATGAACTTTTGTTTAAATCTAATTTCAAATGCCTGATACATTTTGTAAGTCCTATCTCACAGTGTGACAGCACAGGCGATCTGAATATGGTTTGTGTTTGCCTCATATTTTTTAACCTCAAATCAAAAATTGTAATTAGTTCAGAGGAAATTTGTTCTAAACGGAAGTGCAATAGTCCAGGAGTGGCTAACTTTACTCAAAAATTTTATAAAAATTATCCATGTGAGAAAATTTAGCTTCATTTTAGTCAAGTCTTAGTTTCTTCATCAAGCAAATCCTCCCATAAGAAGTTACGTCGATTTATGTGTCCAGATAGCCACTCTAAAACACGTGAACTTTTGTTTAAATCTAATTTCAAATGGATAAGTCAAAACTTTTTTTTAGAGTTTAACCCTTTAATGCACACGTTTTGGGATTTGGCTTTTTTTAGACAGCTCAAAAGAAGACAATTTTCTAAAAAAAATTTGACGAGTCACACATTTCTTTTTACAAAATGTCGAATTAAATTCCATTGAATACCACGGTACATAAAATGGTACACATGTGTACCAGTGGCGAGGCGTGCAATTTGGCAACGTTTCTTTTTTCCCCCTTTAAAAACATTAGAAAGGTCGAAACATCTGGTCATCGCCGATGACCGAAGCATTCGATTTTTTTAGTGAGTTTAAATGGAGAAAGTATATCGCTGTCAAATTTCACGCTTTTAAGATTTCCATCATGGCTATCTCCTCGGAGTTTCAAAATCACGACCCACAAATCCTCTCTATTGCTATCAGAGCTGCCGTTTTGCGTATAATAAATCGTAATTTTCAATTTACCGATAATTTCACCGGTTAACAAAAGATTACACAGTTCAGTTCAGAGCATGACTCGCATTTGTAATCTTTTCTCAGCCGGTAGAGTCGTCGATGACTTTAAAAAACTTGCGGAAATTTTACTTAATCAATGGAGTTTCCACAGATTAAGGAAATATTACAAATCAGAGTATTTTCGTGCATTACAGTCATGCACTGAACTGAACTGTGTAATCTTTCCTCAACCGGTGGAATCATCGGTGAATAGAAAAATAGCATTGATTATACGCAAAACGGCAGCCCTGATTGCTATAACTCGTTGATATTAATCGATGTAAGACACTCATGTTAACCCTTCACTGCATGAAGTTCCACCGGTGGAACAAATTCTTCAAACGCTCATATAAAATACAGGTTTTGAGATATGCCGTTGGCGCATGGTGGGTCAACGCGAGAGAAGGTATGTTTTGAGCTCACAAAAAAAAAAAAAAAATTGGCTGAAAGAAAACATCATGCAGTGAAGGGTTCGTGATCGAAATCATGTCAGGGGGGACATTTGCCCCCGTATCCAAACTGACCACATTTTGATTATTTTTATAAAGTTTCCGGCATTGGCTTTTTGAAAAATCCAATTAAAGTAAAAAAAAAAAAAAAAAAATTGAAAATTTAAAAAAAAAATAAATGAAAAAAATTCCCGCCATTTTTTATGGCGTTATATCACTTGTAAAAAACGAGTAAAAAATAGAAAAAAGAGAATTTTGACCGAAAAACCGTCAAATTATTTTTTTCACTATTTTTCCCATGTATTTGACCACCTAATACATTGAAAAATCCACATTTGCTTGAAAAAAAAAAAAAAAAATCATGCAGTGAAGGGTTAAAAAATCGTCGTTTCTATATTGGTAGAAAAAAAGGTAATCAAAGTCTAAGGATTAAACGCTGGCTAACAGGAGTGGAATGAATGCAACTATCCTTTAGTGCAGAAGAAATCCACCAATTATTGGACTTCACTATACAGCCTAGAGATGACTCCGGCAATACCCACGCTAATCTTGCTTGCAATCTGTCCATTGTTTGTACGAGGAATGGCCAACTCTCAAAATGTTAGTATATAAATAATTAAAATAATTATACTGTAATAATCATGATTATAAAGCTCTAAGACATAGCAGGAGCCGATATAAATAGACCTACTTAGTGCGGCGCGTCAAGAAAAATATTGGATCCAAACAAATGCTCCATCTCACTAGTTAATAATACTAGTAGTAATTTTCGCAATCGAATATGATTAACAATACCTAACTTAACCTACACTGAAAAAAATAGATCTGTGAAATCAGTAAAATGAAGCAATGGCTAATTTTACCAGCCATTTTTGGTAACATTTACTTCACATATAGCTAATTTTACATTTTGGATTGTAACTTTTGCTTAAATTTTGTTAATTTTACGATTTGAATCAAGAATTTTACCATTCGGATTGTACATTGAACAATCTGAAGCGTTGTAATTTTTGCAAGTCGTATAGCTGTCACGCCAAGACAGCCATGTAATATGCAAAAGTCACAATGATTTGGATTGTAAAATGAACTATTTAGATTGAAAAATTTGCAATCCAAATAGAAAAATTATTAAAACCTAAGCAAAATTTACGATTCAAATCGTAAAATTAGCCATAAGTTTAGTAGAATTCACCAAAAATAACAAGTAAAATTAGCCTGTGCGTCATTTTACTGATTTTACAAAACTTAATTGCTTTTTCAATAATTTCATTTTTTTTTTCATTGTAATTTACATGTTACGAGAAAACTCACTTGTATTTGAGGTGTTTTCGAGGCACTGGCATTGATGGCATAGATTCGAATTTGAATTCACCTCCACACTTGAATTCCAAATCGAATTGATGTCGTCGGTGCCTGGAAACACCGAAAAGTTTGAAAAACACGATCCAGTTTCGTGCCATCCTCTGTTGTCCCGTCCACCTCGGTCCGGATAATCCTCGGACCGGTTTACTTTTAATGTTTCTTTATACATTTAGAAGCCAACAAAGGTCGAAAAGAGTGATTTAGAGAGTGATTTTCAGGAGTGTGCATCCCATAAAAAAGGTCATAACAACGACCAAGGTCGACTTTGACTTTGTCGGGAATATAATATAAATATGTCTTTTTCTGATTCAAATTTTGTGTGAGAGCTTGATGTCTTATCTCATAACTGACAATGGGTCTGTTACACACTTCGGCTAGAGCGTTGAAAGTATGAATTCATGCGTAAAAAGCAATAAAAATGACAATGGCAGAATCAGAAAACACCACAATTTATTAACAAACTCACAAATTGCGAAAAACACAAGACACAATTCACCCCTGTATCTTTCCACCCACGTGCACGATATTTTGCGGGGTTTTGGCATATTCAAATAATCATGGCCGACTGTCATCACAGCTGACGTCATAGACAAACAAACAATATAAACACTGACGGCGTCTGTTCGAATTCTTACGTCTCAGCTGCGGAGATAGTAGCCCATGCTTATTTGAATGTGCCGCGCTAACCCCGCGAATATCGTGCAAGTGCGGTGGAAACATACAGGAGTTGACACTTGAATAGTGTCTGGTGTTTTTCGCAATTTATGAGTTTAATACATATTGAATTTTTCTGTTTTCTAATGCTGCCACTGTCATTTTTACGGCTTTTTACACAATTGACACTTTAAAATGCTCTAGCCGAAGTGTTCAGCAGACCCATTAGCAGGAAGGACACCCCTAAATAATAAACAAATTTAGTTGGTTTAGGGTTAATAAAGAGATAAAATTAACTTTTGAACTAATCAACCGGCGTGTGTTTGCGTTTTAGGATATTGACGACAAGGCTTCAAGGGATCAATTAGCGGAGTGTGTAACAAATGATCTGTGCCATTGCTCTAATAACCCAATGGTCGGAGGACCTGAACTTAGATCGAGTGCGCTTACAAACTGCGAACTTGCGATGTACGCATATAAAACTCTACCTGCCGTCGAGCAAGTCATTTGTCCGAATATTCGAGCCCCCGATTGTCGTGAGTGTGGAAAGGTTAGGAAGCATTGCACCTTCTATTGTGATCCAAAACCATCCGAAATCCAACACGCGAGAAGACGAGGGCGACCGGTTCCAACATTCATTTGCAAACATCTCCGCAATCTCATCGGTACGTCACCTAACTGGTTAATGGGTCTGTTGCATAATGGGTCTGTTGCATACTTTTGCTACAACAATATAGAACCTTGATTCTTAAGTAAAATTCGGCGAAAATAACGATGCGCACGTTAAAACGTTCAAAACCCACTCATTGACTCAGGAAATCACTTCAATTTCATACAGCCCGCGCTACACTAGACACTATTTGCACCGGTATACTACTACATACACAGAATACTCTAATCAGAACGGAAACTCTAATTCATTTTGAAACATTCTTTACTTCGGGCCGCCATGTTCCAAAGTGAGTACCTTCGGCAATCTTCGGCAGATCTTCGGCAACTGGCCGAGTTGTGATTGGTTGTATAGCCTGAAAAAGCATGTCCGCCATCTTGAGAAGTGAGTAGGCACAGTTGCCAGTTTGTGCTGGTAAATTCCAAATCTTGTTTCCATTGGCTCTTATGGGAGTTTCCCTTCTGATTGTATTATTTTGTGCTACATAGACGGAACCACCGTGCAAAAGTAAACAACGTCGTAACCACAAAAAAGAAGAAGGGAATGCCATGGAATTCCCTTCTAAATACATGAACTATTGGCTGCATTTGCTGTCTGGTCTTTTCGGTTTATCAAAGGTTACAAAATAATTTAAGAAATGTACGCATCTAAATAACGAAACATTCCAATGTTTGTAAGTTCTGTTCATGTTTACATAAACGAGATGGTTCCACCTACGTAGTTATAAGTCGGTGATATAGTGTCTAGTGTAGCGCGGGTTGTTTGAAATGGAAGGTATTTTCTGAGTTAATGAGTGGATTTTGAAAGTTTTTGATGTGCGCATCGTTATTCTCGCCGAATTTTACATAAGAATCAAGGTTCTATTTTGTTGTAGCAAAAGTATGCAACAGACCCATCAGCAGCGTTGCCATTATTCGGATAATGGGTCTGTTGCAAACTTTTCCCACAGCGCTATAGAGTGGCCAATCTCATGTGAAATCACGTGAAAAGTCCATCGGTTATATAAGAGAAAGTCATAAAATGCGGTATGAAACTCACAATAGGCGTTTAACTGAAACCCAAGATGGCGGTGAAATATCGAGCGACCTGTATGCAAGCACCATGAACATCCAAGATGGCCAACCAACCTCACAACATCGATCACAACCAATCAAAACGCAAACAAACTCGTAACCTCCGATGCTGTGAGGTTAATGTTAACGTTGGCCATCATGGATGTTCACGGTGCTTGCATACAGGTTGCTCGATATTTTACCGCCTCTTGGGTTTCAGTTAAACGTCTCTTGTGAGTTTCATACTGCATTTTATGACTTTCTGATACCAGCAATGGACGTTTTACGCGATTTTACATGAGATCGATTACTCTGTAGCGCTGTAGCAAAAATTTGCAAGAGACCAATTAAACTATCCCCCCCCCCATTTGATTTAATGTAAAATTTGGTAATGGGTCTGTTGCTGCTACATTGTCTACAGCGTTTTAGAGGGCTGATTCTGGAGTAAATCGGTTTTCTCTTGCGATTTTACTTACTGTTCAGTCAATTGCCTACAGCTCTATCGAGCACAAGCAATTTCATCAGCGTATGCTACCGTGAATAAGGGGGGGGGGGGGGCTGAAAGGATTCCAAAAGGTGTTCTAGTATGGAGGCTCAATTCATTTTTTTTTTTTTAAAAACTTTCAAGTATATTTACAGGAGCGCCAATGGAGGGGGGAGGGGCATTGCTCTCCTCCCAAGGATTGGGAATGTGCCCAATAAATCAAGTCAGATAGCGGCAGAAGAAAAAGTGGTGGGGGGGGGGGGTTATGCGGTTGAATGCTGTAACTCGTTTGAAAAGAAGGCACGACAAAACAAAAAAAAATGGTCAACCGATATTTTGGAAGGCTTCCCCCCCCCCCGCCACAGAAGAATCTAAAAAAGCGCAACTGTATATATATATTTTTTTTTTTTTAACTTTTAAGTACGAGGGTCGTGTCAAAAGTAAGTATCATGTTTTTTTTTTTTTAAAAAAAAATCTATTAATGCTGAAATAAGTCGGTAAAAAGGTTTCGATGCGCAAAATCCTCAGCTTTTCAATGGTTTTTTTGGATTTTTGATATCTTCAAAATTAAAAAAATGGCGGCGGTTTTTCTGAGACAACCTACCGTTGTCGCGTGCCCAAAATTTTACGCACTCGGATAAATCGTTATTCAGACAAGAAAAATGGATTGTGTTGAAGAGAGCAAAAAGAACATAAACATAATAAAAAATTCTACTTAAAATGCGTCTAACCTTATTTTTCGACGTAGTCTCCGCCTCTTTTAAGACACTTTTGGTAGCGCGGCACCAACTTTCTTATTCCTGTGGAGAAAAATTCATTTTCTTGATTTTTAATCCAAGTGTCGACCGCGTTTACCACTACCGCATTACTCGCGAAACTTTTACCACCGAGGTCAAGCTTTAGACGCGGGAAAAGATGAAAGTCACTAGGTGCTAGGTCCGGAGAATAGGGGGGTGGGGAAAAATCTCCCATTTAAATGTCTGTAACAATGATTGCGTGGTTCCGGCAGTGTGAGGGCGCGCGTTATCGTAACATTACAGTAGCGTAACATTTTGGGCACGCGACAACGGTAGGTTGTCTCAGAAAAACCGCCGCCATTTTTTTAATTTTAAAGTTATCAAAAATCCAAAAAAACCATTGAAAAGCTGAGAATTTTGCGCATCGAAACCTTTTTACCGACTTATTTCAGCATTAATAGATTTTTTTTAAAAAAAAAACATGATACTTACTTTTGACACGACCCTCGTATTTTTAAGAATTTGTTGGTAATTAAGTGCAGCCTACAGAATGATTTAAGATCAATTACTGTTATCATACATTTATATCACCGATTTTTGGATATTTCTGAAAATTACTCTTCCAAAAAAAGGCAAACAATTCAAAAACAAAAGTTTCAGATGTTTGTTATTTACAGTTATTTACCATTAAAATATGCAGAATTGAACAACTGAAAAGTGATAAAATATCCTAAAAACCTTTTGCAGAATCGATTTTTATCCATAACTTTAAAAGTTTCAAAGGGCTAAAAATCTTAATTAGAACCACAAAATGTTTGTTTGAAAATCGTGAAAAATGTAATGGATGTAGCGTCGGCTTCATCGTTGTCTTACATGTCTACATTGTGTCCATTACCCCTTTCTATCACGAATTATGGGAGAAGTGTCACTGTAATCTGAAACTTCTACCATTAAATTGAACGAACTTTTCTCTTATGATTTCATGTGCGAGTCAGTTTTTCCGAATTTCCATAAGGCTCCATGTAAGATATCGTCCCTTATAATGCGGACACTATGATGGAGATGTTTAGGATTGGATACAAAAACTTTAGCCCAAAGAGCGCTCTTTTCGTTCCATGGACTTTTCTCCCATTGGCGGCTCGTGGATAAATGGCAATGACGCATTCTCCTTATTTAAACTTATGTAAAACAATCGATCTTAGGTGCTACTGCAACCTTGAGAATATCGATAAGTTTACAAGATTTAAACGGAAAAAAGCATCGTTGCCAAATTTCAAGAGCCGCCACTGCTTTCTCCCGAAAATGGCCTCAATTAATGAACTATTGACACGTTTTGCAGGTCCCGCGTATGGAGTGTAACCTGTAGATATCAATTCAAGACAAGACATGCTGTGGCCGTAATGGTGATCATTGCTCACTATATGCCAGTGGCGGCTCGTGCAATGTGGCAACAATGGACTCCCTCCATTTAAACCTATGTAAAATAATCGATTCTTTGGTGAGGCGCTGTGCCTCACCTAGAATCGATCTTTTAGCACAGATTTGAATGGCAAAATAGCACTGTTGCCAGATTGCACGAGCCGCTACTGCTATATGCCCAGCTACATTAAATGCAATTTTTTGTGTTTTTACGGTCACTAAATGCATTGTAAGGGTTGATTCTTGTAAGACATTTTACGAGAAAACCAATGCAATTACTTTGAAAATTCCACATTGCGTATTAACGGAGATACAACCATCTACGGTTTAAATCCGATCCCTACACCTTACTTGCTTCACTGTGCACAGTCAGACATCCCCAAGCGTTTCCAGATCGAGGGTAAAGAGCCGTATTGTCCCCCATTTAAATCAATGTAAAGCGTACGGCTTTTTCACCCCAATCTGGCAACACTGGACATCCCTGGTAAAAATCCTCATCAAAAATCACCAACAAAAATCTCAGCATGAGATTTGGAACTGCGGGCCGATCATTTTCTTTATCGATAGACCAATCGTTAAGACTGTATATGAGTGATTCTATTGGTCGAAAATTGTAAAACTTGGCAGTTGCTAAGGTAACCATGGTTATTGTGCCCAATCTTTAAAAGTTATCTCGTGCTCTACTTTTAACCGCCTTGTTCATTTGTAAATCATCAAATTGATGACGGCTATTGCGTGTCTTCTATTTGAAAAAGAGTCGGAACTAATATGTTCAGTGCACATGCAATTAGAGTTCGAAGCCCGTTGTTTATTTCACCGATTAATAATTTTGTTACTGGAAAAATTGTCTACTCTTATTTAGTTAAAAAAAAGTAAAAAATTAAATAGATAAAAAAATAAATAATAAAACAATTAAATGTTCAAATAAAATGTCTCCCATATGTAATGTTTGTCCAGTTTTTTTTTCAATTTTCTCGTAGCGATGAACTTCAACTCAAAATTGAGTTAAACGCAGTGGCTCCGCGTGCAATTTGGCAGCAATGTGTTCTATCCATTTAAACTCATGTAAAGGATCGAACTCAGGGGGTGCACAGCGCACAAGGAAAATTCGATGTATTTAATGAGTTTTAATGGAGCAGTTGTTGTCAGATGGCATGCGACGCCACTGGTTAAACGACTGCAGTGATGGGATAAAATCATTTTCCGAATGACCATGAATACTTGACTAAAATTGTTCGCATTATTTTCATGTTACTGCAATTAGTAAATCGAAGTTTTGACACTACCAGCGTATTCATCTGTCATGATAAGATGAATGACTAGTAGTTTTAAAACTTTGATTTATTGATAGGAATAACATGAGAATCCATCCATGTATATAAAATCGCTGTGGTACCGTCCGTACCGACTTTTTTCGACCATATCCAGATGAGCTAGAAACTTGAAATTTGGTGTAGATATTCCTGACAACCGCCCCTTTATGAGAAAAAATCTAAATTTCAAAAAAATTCACGGGGAGCCCCGCTACAGCCCATTTTGACGAAATTGCAAGACAGGAGGGGGGTGGAAACGTCCTCAGCAGATACCCTCTTTGCCCCTCGCCTTTGTGCTCCATCGGTCAGGAGATTTCTTCAAGGTTCATTAAGCGGTTGAAAGGAGGCTTATAATAGACGTTTGGCTTCGGAATGCCGACGAAGAGATGTTTGAGTGAGTGGGCGAGAGAGGGTGCAAGAGAGTTAGAGTGTCATCACGGGACTCGCAGGGTCCGAAGAGTCATAAAAGTGTCCAAATCCGTTTGACGAGGGTATCTAAAAGAAGTGACGAGGTATTGAGGAAGAGCGGGAGGGGTATAGAGAAGAGAGGGGCTCATTCATAACCTTAAATACATTGGAAACATTTGCAATTCTGGGGGATCGGCAAATTGGAACCCGGCCTCTATAAGTGTCAGTGTCTTTGCAATCAAAGGATTTTTGCGGAAATTTTGGGCGTTTTGTTGAAAAAAAAAATGTCACTCTCTCCCCCCCCCCTCCCCGGTCCCAAAAGATTTCTAGATCCGCCTCTATTTGCAATCAAAGTATCAATAGTTGTTTTCATTTTGCCTCAAAGATCCTTAAAGATCGAATAAAAACAAATTAAAATTCAGAAAAGGAGGGGGGGGGGGCTAAAATTTGCTTTAAGCTCTATAAAGTGAGAGGGGCTGTCACGAGTCTTCCAGCCCTGTCTTGGTTATTTTCAAACACATGTGTTTGAATGGACGAAGATATAGCAAGGAGAACAGGTCCTGGCTGTGGCTATGGAATTGACTCCGGAATACTTTATTTTTCCTAAAAAGTTCCTCGCGTGTTCAGTATTTTTCGCTGGAAGCTTCTTCAAATTTTTGAAACTATATAGGTCCATACGGAACTTTGCTTTTCCAACACGAAAAATGATATCGACCGACGGCAACAGGAGAAAAAAATATTGCAATACGTTGTAATGAATAATAGCATAGTTTTAGATACAAACTTCCACGAATCCACGAATGTCCTCCACACCTACTAATCTATACCCCTAGAATACTAGACGTGGAAGGTGCCCGAAGGGCACCTGAAACAGCTAGTCATACAAATAATTTTAGTGAATTATTCAAAGTTATTCAAACAATTAATTTATGCCCATCTTTATTCAGTTACAGCATGAGTATTTGTACTTTTGAGACACCCTTTACCAAATGAATAAAATAGTGCGACGTTTGCCGGTGCCCTATTCATGAATTCACGATGCTTCTATTCTAGTCGTTACTTTGCAAAGTAACGACTAGAATAGAAGCATCGTGGTTTGTGAAATATGACAACAACTAACTTTGTAGATACGCAGAGATTGTAAAAAAAAATACTGCTCACCCGATGAAAGGGCCATTCTGAGGCAACCGAATGGTATAAAGATAGTCTGAGAGGAGGTTGCGGAATGCGGAAGCGAGTAGAAAAAACGGCAACGTTGCCATTTCGCGTTTAATTTTTCGATTTTTTCTAAACGGAGAAAAAATACTGGTATAATTTACCATCATGATAGCTGATTTTGACCTTAGCAAAAAATGATGGTAAATTTCACCAGAATGATGGACAAAGTCACCAGTTTCTTAAGGTCAAAATCAGCTATCATGATGCGGTAAATTATACCAGTCTTTCTTCTCCGTGTATTTGACTCAGTGGCATTGCGTGCCATCTGACAACAATGCAACTGCTCCATTAAAACTCATTAAATACATCGAATTTTCCTCGAGCACTGTGCACCCCCTGAATTCGATATTTTACATGAGTTTGAATGGATAGAGCACATTTTTGCCAAATTGCAAGCGACGCCACTGATTTGACTCGACATAAACTTTGATAATTTATACAGGGAAATTTGGCAATATTGACGCACGGATCCCGCACTTTTATGAATGAGACATAAAACTTGAAAACCCGAGGGGAATGGGCAATTAAAAATCATTTATTCTTCATTCCAACGCCTTTAACATTTCAATCCTGTGCTCTTTTTCGCGCAGAAAAGATTACAGAATAATCTATAATATTTTTTGCACCGGTGCACCTTGATGATGAATTTTAAAACTCTACGACATTCGAATCCATCCAACGAGCCAGTGGCGTCGCGTACAATTTGGCAACAATGTATTCTATCCATTTAAACTCATGTAAAAGATCAAATTCAGGGGATGCACAGTGCACAAGGAAAATTCGATATTTTTAATGAGTTTAAAGGAGCAGTTGCATTGTTGCCAGATGGCACGCGACGCCACTGCAACGAGCTATAGCGATAGAGAGGCTGATACATGTTTTAAAAGTCCTATCTCAAAGTGAGGCAGCATGTGCGATCTGATAAGTCTTAAATCAAAAATTTTAATGTATCCAGTGGGAATTGATTTTCAACAAAAGTGCGAAAGTGTTTCAGAATGGCTATGTGGAAACAGATTATAATTAAACTATCCCAGGTGAGAAAAATATGCATATTTCTATTATGTGGCGGTTTCTTGCACAAAAAACACAAAATTTCAGACCCTTGCAACTGCCCCATTGTGTTTGCCTTAACGAGCTACAGCGATAGAAGGGGGTATACAATCATGTTATAAGTCCTATCTCAAAGTGTGACAGCATGGGCGATCTGAATTTGGTTTGTTTGCCTCACTTCTTTTTAACCTTAAATGAAAAATTGTAATTAATCTATTGGTCACTTGGCTTTAAACAAAAGTGTAAAAGTTTCAGAATGGCTACGTGGAAACAGATTATAATATAACTGTCCCAGGTCAGAAAATTATGCATATTTCTGTTACATGGCGGTTTCTTTATCGTGCAAATCCTTCATGAAGAAACAGTTATATCTATGTCTGTGCCTAGATAGCCACTCTTGAACACTTGCACTTTCTTGTATAACCAATTTCAAATGTATCGTCAATTTTTTTTTTTTTTTTTTTTTTTTTTTTAAAGTTTAAAAAAAGTGAGGCAAACAAACTGAGCTTGTGTGAAAAACGTCCATAAGAGATTTCGATCTTGGCTGCCTCCTTGCTGCCGCAACATATATAACGCTAGGCATATAGGAAACGCTCCATAAATATACTCTCGATCGCTACAGCTCGTCAAATCCATTCTAAAGAACACAGGTGATGCGCTACGAATTTATTGAATCTGTGAGCCGATTATGGTACTTTTTAATGCTTCCACCGTTGTTGTTTTACACCGAAACAGACCATCTCTATGATTGTAGCAATCATTTGCAACTGACCCATTATCGCACTGTATAAAAAAAAAAAAAAAAAAAAAAAAAAAAAAAAAAAAAAAACCTATACATTAATCGGTCCGTGTTGCTGTACATGATGACCGTATGACCCGATTAATTTTACTGTACGACTCAATTACTTATTGATACCGTTGATACATAATTATGAATAGGTTAGAAACTAAATAGGCTGGAAAATAGAATTCGATACATTAATCAGACTGTGTAGCTGAATATGATCATCACATGACCTGATTAATTTTGTCGTAAAGCTCAGTTACTTATTGATATCGATGATATAATAATGAATATGAGTAAGTAAGAAAATCGGCTGGAAATTGAATTTCATACCGTAATCGGACTATGAACCTGCATGGATATGATCATCACATGACCCGATTAATTTTACTGTACGACTCAATTACTTATTGATACCGTTGATACATAATTATGAATAGGTTAGAAACTAAATAGGCTGGAAAATAGAATTCGATACATTAATCAGACTGTGTAGCTGAATATGATCATCACATGACCTGATTAATTTTATCGTAAAGCTCAGTTACTTATTGATATCGATGATATAATTATGAATAGGTTGGGAAGAAAATCGGCTGGAAAATAGAGTTCGATACAGTAAGTAATCGGGTCGTGTTACTGTGGATGATTACCAACTAGGTTCCCCTATCCTCTTTCTCTCAGAATGGCGTCAGAAATAAGTCCTGTTATCGGGAATTTACCGAGAAAAATTTCCGATTGTTTCAATGAAGGTTCTAAAAGTATGTTCCCGCACTTTATTCCCCATAGAGACAACAGGAATCCGTGTCGATTCAAGCGTTCGAACTATTGCATATAGTGATAGGGCTTATGATTGAAATAAGGGGAAAATAACTATGATTTTTTTTCTGCTTTTAGCAGTGGCGTAGCCAGGAATTTTTCTAGGGGGGTCCGAGGTCCGAAAATTGTCAAGGGGGGTTCCAAAGATACTAATTTGGTCAAAATTGTCTGAAAACGCAAAAAATTACCTTTTTTTAGGACACATTTTGGTGTCAAGGGGGGGGGGGGATCCAGACCCTCTGGATCCCCCCCGGCTACGCTACTGGCTTTTAGTTATAACAGCCATTTTTTCTTAGTGTACCCGTCTACGTGCAGTGTTGCCAGATCGTAAATTACCAACTTTTAATGTAAGGTCAAATAAATTGGATAAACATTCGAAAAGTTACAACACTCAGTGGCGTCGCGTGCCATCTGGCAAAAATGCAACAGCTCCATTTAAATCTGTTAAATATATCGGAATTTCCTTGTGCACTGTGCACCCCATGAATTCGATCTTTTAAATGAGTTTAAATGGATACAATACATTGTTGCCAAACTGCACGCGACGCCACTGACAACACTGTCTGCATAACAAATAGAGTTGTTATTCGCAATACTAGCGTCAATAGACAAACAAACATCGTGGTTCAATGACCCCCCTCCCCACTCATCGCTGCTACCACATCTCAGCATTGTCCTCGGATCAAACCACATTCACGCGTGGACCATTTCAGCGCTTTATTGTGGTTTTGATGAATACCGACCTCATCATTGTGCACCGCGGAGCGGCTCAGAAGTCAGAACAGCCAATCAACACCTTAAAACCAAGCGAATCGAATCGACAAATCAAATTTCAACTTCAAATTATGGTCAGGTTTGTTTATTTGTTTTTTTGTTTTTTAAAGTTTAAGTGTCCTCTTCCACCAACTAGGACCAGTGTTTCCGCAAATTGGGGTGAAAAGGCCTTTTACCTTTTACAAAGTTTTACATTGATTTTAATGGGGACGATACGGCTTTCTACCCTCGATCTGGCAACACTGACTAGGACCCAAACAGCCGCAATGGAAGAGAGTAGAAGAAGAAAATACATCACTTCAGCCCCTGTTTCTGTCCTTTTCAAACACATGCAGTCAAATGGACAAAAAGAGAGAGAGAGATAGAGAGAGAGAGAGAGAGAAAGAGAGAGACAGAGAGAGAGAGAGAGAGAGAGAGAGAGAGAGAGAGAGAGAGAGAGAGAGAGAGAGAGAGAGAATACGATATCCATGCTTCAGATTCTGTCGATGCCTTGCCTGTGTATTTCTCATGGATCAAATAGAACACTCGAAAAACCAAATTTCAACGGAAAATCTAAACAAAAATTTTCATTCGTGTTCGTCAATGTTCGTCTGATATGACGTCTGATCTTTTTTGGGGACCCTCGAGAACTTTTATCCAGAATCAAACTACGTATTATTTCACGTATTTTTCCAGCACAATGGGTCTGTTGCAAACTTTTACTACAACGATTAAGAGTGTTTAATCTAATGTAAAATTGCCTGAAAAGTCCATTGATGCCATCAGAAAGTCATAAAATGCAATAATAAACTCACAAGAGGCGTTTAATGAAATCCAAGATATTGAGATAATCGATATTGTGAGGTTGGCTATCCTTGGATGTTCGTGGTGTATGCATACACATTTCTCAATATTTCTCTGCCATCTTGGATTTCATTAAACGCCTTTTGTGAGTTTACTATTGCATTTTATGACTTTCTGATGCCACCAATGACACTTGTACTCGTATTAAAACATCCTACAGCGGGCCCCTGCAGGCGCTTTCAATAACCGCGGTTTTTTGTTTTTTTGTTGTTTTTTTTTCAAACCGCGGTTTCAAATAAATAAATAATAAATAAATAAAGAAATAAATAAATAAATAAATAAATAAATAAATAAATAAGCTGCTGTTGATTTAATTTGTAAAAAGACCTTGGTTAAATGTTTATTTACCAACGGAAACTTTTCTCTTACCCGAACACGTTTAGTATTTACGGGTCTTTCTTTTTATCTCTCCAGCAATCGGTTTCACATATAAAATGGCACTCATCAGGACACCTTTACTGGAAGCCGTCGATTTATTGCTTTCTTCGAAACTACGAATAAATTGAGATAATAAAAGAACCTGAAAACATATTTCTGCTTATTGCTTTTGCTAATTTTGGACTTAAATTCATAAGTTAATAATCTAATTGGTGACTGAAGACGCACAAATCGCACTGTGTTCTGAGATTGAAAAAAAGGAATCAAAAATTATCGTTTTCGATCTTTTGATCTTAACCTAGAACTTACCAGTGACATGTCTAGGGTCAAACTACTTGCTCAAGGCCAAGGTTATACATTAAAGGGTTATACGCTCACCTGACTTCGCGGCACAAATTCAGAGGCGCGACGTTCAAAATCACTGCGGGTAAGATGGCCGACAAATGCAGAAAACGTTTCCTCTTTGCAGATAACATTGGGTTGTTTTCTGCTTTCCTGCAGAGGGCATAGTCCAATGTTTTCTTCAAAGAGTATACGTTTTCTGCTTTCGTCGGCAACCTTGCCTGCAGTGATTTTGAACGGCGCGCCACTGAATTTGTGGCGCCAAGTCAGATGAGCACACCTCTTTAATCTATAACCTAGGTTCAAGGTGTTCTCTGTGATTTAAATCGGTCTTGAAAGTTTATAAATGATTATTTGATGAGAGATTAACTTTCTGATTTTGGCCACTTTACAGTGGCGGCTCGTGAAATGCGATAAATTGATGACCAATCAATTTAAAACTATAGAAAAGTATCGATTTCTTGGGGGTTCAATTGCACCCCCTGACGACCGATACTTTTCTATAGTTTTAAATGGAGTAGATGATCTCAGACCATAGTGCAGTGGAGCGAGTCAATGGGAGGAGTCGGACATAGAATCAGTAGCGGCTCGTGAAATGCGATGCATCGAGTCCTCCACTCCATTTAAAACTATAGAAAAGTATCGATTTATCGGGGGTTCAATTGCACCCCTTGACGATCGATACTTTTCTACAGTTCTAAATGGAGTGGACAAAGTCGCCACACCATGTCCAGCCTCCACTATTCACTCGCTCCACTGTGCGGAGTGCTGAAATCTTTGAGCACGCACTCCAGCAGTGGCATCTCGATCCATGTGGCAACAATGTTTTCCTTCCATTTGATCTCATGTAGAATAATCGATTCGAAAATGAAGCAGCGCTTCATTAACAATCGATTGTTACTCATAGATCTAAATGGAGAAAAAATGACATGTTGACTGCATGCATTAGAACAGGACGGAATCAGAGGCTGAAGTCACGAGGCAGTCCCATATCGCTATCCTTCTTTAACACATGCGTTCAAATGGGCAAAAGAAAGAGAGAGATGAATGGGGCTCTTGCAAACTTTTGCTGTGAGAAAATGAATAGTTTAATCTCATGTAAAAACCAGAGGAAATCACGAAAATCACGGCAAGTTCCTAAAGTCGGTTCAACGCAGGTATCGTGAGAGATTCCTGTCTATTATGACACTTTTTCTTTGGAAACACAGAGGTATGTCTCAATTTCGATAGGAGTCTCCCATGATACCTGCGTCTCTCCGCCATTAAACCCGATCCTGAGAGTGAATTTCGTGATTTTTTAGTGTAGTCATCGTCATTTTTACGGCGTTTTATGCAAGGATCAACTCTTCATTTTCATACAGCAAAATTTTGTGTCAGAGTCGCATTTCTGGCTACGGTTATGAACCATGGCATGTACCAGCATCTACAAAATACCCGCACCTTTATGAAATCAGTAGCGGCAGTAGCGCAACGAGAGTTTCTTCATCTCTCCCTTTTCTCCATTCAGAAACGTATGTTGGACAAGGATGGACGAGAAGATAAAACCCCCTCTTTCTGTCCTTTTCCTACTTATACATTCAAATGGGAAATGAGAGAGATGGATGAGATCCTGGTTGCGCCAATGAGTGTCTCCGCCGCATATCTGAACTAGTTTCGGCAGTATCAGAGGCGTCAAGAAAAGAACCAAACACCCCCCCCGCCCCTTTTTAAGGTTTAGAAGACTAAACAATGGATACAATTGATTTTAGGGGAAAGAAAGTGTCATGTGGGGAAAATTATCTAATCTGGCGTGAAAGACAAAAAAAAAAAAAAAAAAAAAAAAAAAAAAAAAAAAAAAAAAAAAACGGGGATGGGGGTCAACAGGTTTTGAGTCCCTTCCTCACTCCCAAGAAAGTGGCACTTTGACGACCCTGTGGTAGTGTAATTGGTATTATGGGTATATTTTGGGTCAAAATCTCATCTCCGGAACAATGGAACTTAATTAGAAACCAAAGGCATGTTTGCTCTCAGCTCAACAATGGGTCTGTTCCAAACTTTTGCTACAACAATTAAGAGTGTTTAATCTAATGTTTAATCGTCTGAAAAGTCCATTGGTGGCATCAGAAATTCATAAAATTCAGTGATAAATTCACGAAAGGCGTTTAATGAAATCCAATATGGCGGAGAAATATCGAGCAATTTGTATGCATGCACCACGAACATCCAAGGATAGCCAACCTCACAATATCGATCACAACCAATCACAACGTAAACAAACACATAACCTCTACCTGCAGTGAGGTTGTCAAAGTTGGCTATCCTTGGATGTTCACGATGCATGCATGATATTTCTCCGACATATTAGATTTCATTAAACGCCTCTTGTTAGTTTATTATTGCATTTTAAGACTTTCTGATGCCACTAATGGACTTTTCAGGCGATTTTACATTAGATTGTACACTCTAAATCGTTGTAGCAAAAGTTTGCAACAGACCCATTCCTTTCATTTTCTTCATAAAAAAACAAAATTTCAGACCCTTGCAACTGCCCCATTGACTCACTTATAACTAAGAGGGTGGCTGAACTAGTTTGTGATTGGTGAAAATTTCTCAATGAAGCGTTCACTTGTACCGCCCATCATCAACCAATCACTGGTCAGTCCTCTGGCAGAATGCATCATGGGTAATTTTCTTACCTGAGCCTATAAATAGAAGGGGCGGAGCTGCGAAAGTTTTTCGCGGGGGTTTTTTTTTTTCGATTTTGGTTGAGTAAGTAGTAAATGAAGTTTATTTATTTATTCATCGGATTAATTTTAAGTGTTGTACTTAAGTGGTAAAGTTTTGTAAGTTCATGTTTTGTTTTAAATTCTTCACCTGTTTGTGACTTTGGTTAAAAGGAATGAGTGGGATTCGTACCTCATCAAAAGCGAAGGCTTGTAAGTTCATTTTTGCATTTATTTTATCCCCTGTTTGCCTGATCTTTGTTTAGGTTGAGATAGGAATTTTCCTCCTCATTTTTTTCTTCTTGTTTTATTTTTTTTTTTTTTTTTTTTGCTTTGATTTCTCATCTTTGCTAGTTCTTTATCTAGGTTCAGATTGAACCCAAAACAATAATTTATCCTCCACTAAGTGTAGCTAGTTTTTAAAGATATAAAGTTTCACCAAATTCAAAGCAATTACTGTCGCTGGTAAAAGTCTAATTTTTCAAATTCTTATTCTAAATCTAATTTTTAATTCTTAAATGTATAAATTTACATTCGGAAAATATTTTCGAGGAAGCATAGGCATATTTTTGCTTTAACTCATTTGGAACCTGTATTGAAAGCATAGGACCGAATAGGATATTGGTAAGATAGAACTTTTCCCCCTCGTGTCTTTATTTATTTATTTATTTATGTATTTACTTATTTATTTATATATTTTTATCACTTTTTTTTTATTTTTTTTATTTTTTTATTTTTTTTCATTTGTTTTTATTTTTTTTATTTGTTTATGTTTAAGCAAGGGTTTTTTTTTTTTTTTTTTTTTTTTTTTTTTTTTTTTTTTTTTTTTTTACATTTATTACGTTTGCTACAGTTCTTTACCTAGGTACAGACTGAACCGTCTGAACGCAGAGCAATCATTTATCCTCCACTAAAAAAAGCTAGGTTTTATAGATATTAAATTTCACCCAATACGAAGCTATTGTTGTCGGCGGTAAAAATCTATTTTTTAAGTGAATGTTTGTGAATGATGATGAATGATGTAATTGTGAAGACGTGTGTTACATTCATAACCATATATTATTTTAAACGCATTTGAGATGATGTTGATGAATGTTTGAGTTACTTCGAAGTCACCCGCCTGCAATCGATTTCCTCTGAATATTTTACAATTCCAAAACGACAACTATCTTTATTCAAATGTTTGTATAATTTTGATTTCACTTCACCAAACTCTTTCTCACTCTGTCCCACTCTCTCTGTCAGCTGGCTGCAGCTTAATCAATTTTTCCCTTCTTTAATTTCATTCAAACAAGTTATTAGGATATCAAAATAATGACCATTATTATTCTCTGTTACCAGGTACCAACAAATACGTCATCCGACCAATGCAAAGGCGAAAGAGTCTGGATCACCTGTAGCATTTGAAGGGACTCAGTCATCAACCTCGGCGCATTCACCGGGGCTATCAACTTTACCACGTACATGGAGTCAGCCGGTCCAGGCTCGCAGGGTTTCATTTTTTCGTTACATTTATTCTATTATTTCATGTCTCCAATGTTTTCTGTTGTCTTATTTATGTTATATGGTGGGTGTGGGGTGTATTTATTTATTTATTTATTTATTTATTTATTTATTTATTTTTGTTTTTGCATTCCATGGTTTGTTGGTTTTTTTGTTTGTGTTTGTTGTTTTGTTTTTGTTTTTTCGCAGTTATCACGGAAGGAAATGAGTGGTCGGTTTAGCCTCGGCGCGCAAAATTTCGCCTGGGCACCTATGGGTTACTAATCTATTTTTCTCTCTCTCTTTTTTTTTTTTTTTTTTTTTTTTTTTTTTTTTTTTCTATTTCAGGTGATGAGCGTCGGTTCCACGAGTCTAGCACTCGCCCGACGCTTATTAGGCTACTAATTATTTCTGATTCTAGTTCGCAGATATCATCGAAGGACGAGCGGTCAGTCTGGTGGTTCATCAAAGAAGGAAATGAGTGGTCGGTCTAGCCTCGGCGCGCAAAATTTCGCCGGGGCACCCATGGGTTACTAATCTATTTTTCTCTCTCTTTCTTTTTTTTTTTTTTTTCTATTTCAGGTGATGAGCGTCGGTTCCACGAGTCTAGCACTCGCCCGGCGCTCATTGGGCTACTAATTATTTCTGATTTTAGTTCGCAGGTATCATCGAAGGACGAGCGGTCGGTCTGGTGGTTCAGTTATCACGGAAGGAAATGAGTGGTCGGTCTAGCCTCGGCGCGCAATATTCGCCGGGGCACCCATGGGTTACTAATCTATTTGTCTCTCTCTTTCTTTTTTTTTTTTTCTATTTCAGGTGATGAGCGTCGGTTCCACGAGTCTAGCACTCGCCCGGCGCTCATTGGGCTACTAATTATTTCTGATTTTAGTTCGCAGATATCATCGAAGGACGAGCGGTCAGTCTGGTGGTTCATCAAAGAAGGAAGTGAGTGGTCGGTCTAGCCTCGGCGCGCAAAATTTCGCCGGGGCACCCATGGGTTACTAATCTATTTTTCTCTCTCTTTCTTTTTTTTTTTTTTTTTTCTATTTCAGGTGATGAGCGTCGGTTCCACGAGTCTAGCACTCGCCCGGCGCTCATTGGGTTACTAATTATTTCTGATTTTAGTTCGCAGATATCATCGAAGGACGAGCGGTCGGTCTGGTGGTTCAATTATCAAGGAAGGAAATGAGTGGTCGGTCTAGCCTCGGCGCGCAAAATTTCGCCGGGGCACCCATGGGTTACTAATCTATTTTTCTCTCTCTTTCTTTTTTTTTTTTTTTCTATTTCAGGTGATGAGCGTCGGTTCCACGAGTCTAGCACTCGCCCGGCGCTCATTGGGTTACTAATTATTTCTGATTTTAGTTCGCAGATATCATCGAAGGACGAGCGGTCGGTCTGGTGGTTCAATTATCAAGGAAGGAAATGAGTGGTCGGTCTAGCCTCGGCGTGCAAAATTTCGCCGGGGCACCCATGGGTTACTAATCTATTTTTCTCTCTTTCTTTTTTTTTTTTTTTCTATTGCAGGTGATGAGCGTCGGTTCCACGAGTCTAGCACTCGCCCGGCGCTCATTGGGTTACTAATTATTTCTGATTTTAGTTCGCAGATATCGTCGAAGGACGAGCGGTCGATCTGGTGGTTCAATTATCAAGGAAGGAAATGAGTGGTCGGTCTAGCCTCGGCGCGCAAAATTTCGCCGGGGCACCCATGGGTTACTAATCTATTTTTCTCTCTTTCTTTTTTTTTTTTTTTTCTATTGCAGGTGATGAGCGTCGGTTCCACGAGTCTAGCACTCGCCCGGCGCTCATTGGGTTACTAATTATTTCTGATTTTAGTTCGCAGGTATCATCGAAGGACGAGCGGTCGGTCTGGTGGTTCAGTTATCACGGAAGGAAATGAGTGGTCGGTCTAGCCTCGGCGCGCAATATTCGCCGGGGCACCCATGGGTTACTAATCTATTTTTCTCTCTCTTTCTTTTTTTTTTTTCTATTTCAGGTGATGAGCGTCGGTTCCACGAGTCTAGCACTCGCCCGGCGCTCATTGGGCTACTAATTATTTCTGATTTTAGTTCGCAGATATCATCGAAGGACGAGCGGTCGGTCTGGTGGTTCAATTATCAAGGAAGGAAATGAGTGGTCGGTTAGGCCTCAACGCGCGGCGGCAGCGGCGGCGCGATCTTCGGCGGCGGCGGCGCGATCTTCGGCGGCGGCGGTGCGATCTTCGGCGGCGGCGGCGCGTTTCAATGTTGCATGTTGTATGTTGTATGTTGCATGTTGCATGTTGCATGTTGCATGTTGCATGTTGTATGTTGCATGTTGTGTGTGGTATGTGGTGTGTTTGTTTGTTGTATGTTGCTTAACCACTAATCGCGTGTAACCGTTTTTCTTCAATTTTTTTATCTTTTTTTATCTTTTTTATCTTTTTTTATATTTTTTTATCTTTTTTTATCTTTTTTTATCTTTTTTTATCTTTTTTTATCTTTTTTTATCTTTTTTTATCTTTTTTATTTTTTTTTATCTTTTTTTATCTTTTTTTATCTTTTTTTATCTTTTTTTATCTTTTTTTTATCTTTTTTTTATCTTTTTTTTTATCTTTTTTTTATCTTTTTTTCATCTTTTTTTCATCTTTTTTTATCTTTTTTTATTTTTTACATCCGCAGTTCATCACACCCTCCAAACACTCCTCCAATTTTTTTTATTCGCTCGCTATCCGCGTCTTCCTGCCGCACTTCCCTAGATCGCGTTTCGGACCGCGTTCCGATACGGACCCGGGTTCCGTAAGTGAGCATAGAAGTATACGTATGGGAGGGGTTTTTTCAACAACTCAATTTTCCCCTCTGCTTAACAAAAAAAAAAAAGGGACTCTAGTGTAGCAACCTCCACGTGGTGAGTCCTGGGTAGATTGAGGCTGAGAAAACTAGAAGGTAAAATTATTCTATTAACTCGCCTCAATCGAGCTAAGAGCTGCACAGCGCAACTATCAACACACTCCTCTAATATATTTTTCTTTTTGTTCACAGAGACGAAGGAACGGAAGAATTAGAACACAGAGCTGAGCAACTTATTTGTCCGATTAGACCGATGGACTAGCAATCTGATGGAAGACTTGCCTCTGGATTCTAATACTGCAACCTCCACGTGGTGAGTCTTCGGTAGATTGAGACTGCAGAAATTCAATGTCCGAAAAAAATCACAAGAAACACCATTTTCAAAACATTGAACGTCCCACGGACGTCAAAAACAGAGTGAATGCAATCTTCATACCCATATTAGACAGGGGACGTTGGGAGGACTTTCAAAATTAAAGCCGCGAGGATTTTTAATGGGTTATTTTAATTAGTGAATGTCCAAAACAATAATAAATAAGAAACAGTTCTAGAATAATAAATTCACTCAGAATAATACACACTGTTTTGGACGCCCATGGGACGTTCAATATTTTGCCAAATGATCTTGATCTATGTTGACATTATGGGGACATGAGGAAGGAAATGCTCCTTTTTTGCTTTACATAGCTTATGGAGATTCTACTTAGTTTCAGATTTCTTAAAAGTAAGTCAACTTTCGTCTCTCGCATAATATGACTTCTGAGTCATACATTCCATGAGTTTACATTCCATTTTCTATGTTTAATTAAATTATTATATACTCCCTGACGATCATAATAATCGAGGTAAAAAAATGAAAATAATGTGAGAAATACAGTGGAGCACCGCGAGAAACTATACTGCATGCCACTTCAACCCCCCATCCCCCCAATCCTGAATAACCGCGAGACGAGGTGATTCCACCGCTGCTCAGCGCGGTGGTCCTGAGTGGGGTTTCGTGTTTGTGA
This sequence comes from Trialeurodes vaporariorum, assembly GCA_011764245.1. NCBI lineage: Eukaryota > Metazoa > Arthropoda > Insecta > Hemiptera > Aleyrodidae > Trialeurodes > Trialeurodes vaporariorum. Next base: position 1,081,310 of record VMOF01000013.1, on the reverse strand, counting down.
GGTCCACCGAATGGTAATGGTGGTCGAAGGGGGGGGGGGGGTTTGCGAGAGTGCGGGGCGAACCTCGAATTGGACCGAGATGAGGGGGAGGGAACATAGTTGGGGGGGGGGGGGGGAGGAGGCAAAGCGGGTTTAGTCCCCTCGCGAGCAATTTACAATTAGACACTTCGCGAAGTGGCGCACACTAGATCCGAAACATGGCCAAAGACGAATTTAGTGCGAAGTCAACGATTAGCTAAGAATTACAACAATGCACTCATCGGTTGTAATAGGTTGTGATAAAGAATGTTACACGAGAAAAAAAAGAGAAAAAAATATGGAAGAGGTAAATACCTTTAAATGGTTTCTATAGACGCATTTAGTGCGAAGTTCGAAGGAGAGGAGAGAAAAAGAGTTAGTGTAAAGTTTCCAAGTTCTTATACAGGGCCTTGTCCCACAAAATATGTATCGTTAGCAGGGCTGCCGTTTTGCGTATAATCAATGCTATTTTTCAATTCACCGATGATTCCACCGGTTGAGAAAAGATTACACAGTTCAGTTCAGTTCAGTGCATGACTGTGATAAACTAAATTACTCTTATCTGTAATCTTTTCTAAACTGGTGGAGTCGTCGATGACTTTGAAAAACTTGCGAATATTTTAATTAATCAACGGAGTTTCCACCGATTAAGGAAATATTACAGATCAGAGTATTTTCGTGCATTACAGTCACATACTGAACTAAACTGTGTAATATTTTCTCAGCCGGTGGAATCATCAGTGAATAAATAAATAGCATTGATTATACGCAAAACCGGCAGCCTTGAAGAGTTGATTCTTTCATGAAAACCTGTAAAAATGACGATGAGTACAAATTACTCGCTTAAACCTAACCTAAAAATCCCCCATGGTGGCTACACAGGTTACCCATTAAACCGCCACTCTAGATAAATGTATAGCTCGTTGATGAATACCTACAGTGGACTATGGTCTGAGATCGTCGAAAAAATCTTTGAAAAACCTTTTATTTGACAACTTTTACATGAATAAATTAAGTTCGATAAAATTTCATAAAAGAATAAGACGTCCGGAGGACATTCAAAGGAAACATTTAAAACATATCGACATAACATGTTCATATCGATTCAAACATCTTTTAAATGTTTCTTTTGAATGTCCTCTGGACGTCTTATTCTTTTATGAAATCTTATCAAACTTAATTTATTCACGTAAAAGTGACCTTGAAGTCATCCGGTTGTGTGAGCGTGTGAGTGTGAACGATATTCGTACGGAAGTAAAAAGCTTACCTTTTTTTTGTGCAGAACCTTTTTGTGTGTTTTTGTGTTTTTTTAAATTTTACATCCAATCCATAGTCAGAAGTAGCAAAGTTTTAAATTACCCTTAAAAAGTTGAAAACGATGATTTTTGATTGATTTTGTTCACTGACTTTTGCCACTTTTTTTCGATATCAAACCACAGCGCAGCGTTTTGGTTGATTAAATAATATAATTAAAGCTTTAAGCTTTTTTATGTTTTCAATTTTATGTTCTTGCAAAAGCTTCCAGTTTAGCTTCCACATTAAAACAAAATATTAGCAGAAGCAAGACTACATGTGAACCTATTTAAGAGAAGAAGACAGAGTTCTTGAAAATTTTTAAGACATTCTATTTCTAAGACTATATTCTGGTATTAATAGCAGAATTTTCTAGTCAAAGTACTAGACTTTCTGTGGTTCACATACTGTTGTGCTTCTGATGATATGGTTAAATTTATAGCTTCAAGCCTCCGTGTATCAGCGTGTGTCAGCGACCCCGACCCCGCTTCCCGCTCTCGAGCTCAAGGATCTGACTTTCTACCGAGTTTGTCAAAGTTTCTTTAACTAGCAAATCCTATCAAAAGGAACAGTTTTACCGATCTACGTGTTAATACAGCCGCTCTGAAACACTTGCACTTTCGTTTAGAACCAATTTCAAATGGATTCGTCACAATTTTTGGGCCCCTGGAAAATGACCATCACAGATTTCCACCATGGCTGCCTCCTTGGTGTTTCAAAATCGTGTCTCATAAATCTTCATTATTGGTATAACCTCGTTGAAATGGCCCAACGAGCTTCAGAAAAAAATCGGATTTTCTCGATAAAGCAATTGGCTCAAGAATAATAATTATCAAATAGCATCGTCCTTGACCTTTTAAACTTAATTTAAAACTTTCCTGTGACATTTCTAGGTTGAAATTACTTGTTACTTGTTGTGTTGTTCCATAGGCGGACTGTATCAGGGGCTAGTGAGGGCTATAGCCCCCCTCCCACTTTTTTTTCGGTGGAGGGGCTAAAAATCGGGAAAAAGACATCACTTGAGACGTGAGAAGCAAAAAAAGAAAGTCATCACTCATCAGCCCCCCACCACTTTTTTTGGTCATGCTCCGCCTATATGAAGTGTTTTCTGTGGTTGAGTGTGTGTGTGGTGTGTGAGTTTATACGTGAAAAGTTCATGAGAAATTCATTCACTGATTTTAGGCCATTTTTGGCCACTTTATGACCACCTCAGACCATGTTGCGATGTTTGATGGAGGGTGATCGGGAGGGATCCTTTACACCTAGCGTTTAATGCACTCAAAATGTAATTAACATAATTTTCCACTCTTGGCGCTTTGGCTACACGGGCGGATACAGTAACTTGTCTTTCTCTCTCTTTTTCCATTCAAACACGTGTGTTGGACAAAGATAGCAAAGGAGCCCATCACGTGACTTTAGCCGATGTCTCTATCCTTTCCAAACGCACGCTTTCAAATGGAAGGAGAGAGAGAAAGCAAAGTTACTATCCGCCCATGCTTATTAGCTATCCGCAATTCCGCATCAATGGAAAGAGGACCGATTTTCCACATTCTCTGGCCAGGGGAAGCACACATAATACATACCTGCATACAGCATGTCGCATATGTCGCTGGCAATTCACAGGATCGTGCAGTTTTGATGGCGCGGATTATAAAGAGCCTAGCCTATGTTTTAGTAGAGCGATATATCGTATCGATTGCCGTTTAAGGACTTACGGTTCCAAAAAAAAACTCTGATTGCTAAGTAACATGATACCACAGATTAAACGATGCATTTGAAGGTGTGAATCACCAAAATTTCATTGTTGTTGATGTTGTAGCATGGGCTGATATCCAGCGAGAATTCGATCTATTCTAATCGACGCACTATGGTCTGAGATCAATAAAAAAAGGCGAAAAATCGGAGAACCCCTTAAGCCTTCGACCCTTTAAGCCTAACTAAAAACTCTCCAGTGACATTTGAAGGTTTAAACTACTTGTTGAAAGTATTTTCTGTGATTGAAATTAATCTTGAGAGTTAATCCTAGATTCCTAGACCATACTGCTACGATGCGATTCAATCCATCGATATGATAAATCCCTCAACTAAAATAGTCTATTTTGATTCAGTCTAGTTTGTTTCGATAAACTATCGTCTACTTGAAACAAGCTGATAAAACCCGATAGCTTATCGAATGTAGCGGAGGGGTACCAATAGCATCAATAGGAACCAATAGCAGCTTTTCTTTTATCCAGTCTACCAGTTTTATTCACTGATTCCAAACATCGGCCAGCAGGCGCCGTTTAAAATAACATTCGAACAATAAGCTAACTATTCCTACTCTCCGAAGTTGGTTTTGCGTCGTTCCGAAATGAAGGCGCTTCTCGACTAGCACAGCGCACGGCATACTATTCATGCTGTTTTGAACGGTGCTTTCAATGATTGAGGAGATTGCTCTATATTTATCCGCCATCTTGGATTTCTTGTGAATTCATTATTGCATTTTATGACTTTCTGAAGCCACAAGACAAGACTCTCAAAATGAAGAAGAAGAAGAAGCGGATCCGTGGAGCCCCCAAGAGGCAAATTGCAAATGGCGGATGGCCATTTGTCATTTGTCCCTGCGCTGTTGCCACTATTTCGCTATTTCTTGTAGGTTAGGTTCAGATTCTCGACAATAACGGTCGTTATTGAAAGAGATAATGTTCTCCATAATAACATTCAAGCAGAGGAAAAATTAACAAAAATTACCGCGGTCACTGTTGCTTCAAATGTGCAATGAAAGCTAGTGTGCGAAAAGTAAACAAACTCTCCGCCATATTGCATTTGCCTCTTGGAGCTTTCTTGACAGCCTAAATCTGAGAGCCAATCAGAAATGGATTCAGCAATGGCGCAACTCTCATAGTATATAGGGACTCTAACGTCCACTAAACCTACAATTGCATCACAATTAAATCTAATAATTAACAATTCAATTTGCACAAATTCAACCCCTAAGGTAGTCCTGATGATGAAGACACTCTTCTAGATATTTTTACTGATATTCTTGTTGATATTTGCTTTAAGTATTCACGCTGCGGTGCCATTTCGTGCAATGACAGAATCAATGCGTAAATACATTCGCGTCAAAAAGTGAGCGGAAATGATAAACAGCCGATTTTCGACATAAGAAAGAGATGGCTATGCATGAGGGTTACTCGAGAGTGAGTGAGATAGTTAGGAACGCTACGTGAGTTTCGTGAAAGCTACTTGCGACCGATGAGAGCAATGTTGTGATTGTTGTCTAACCGTTGACTTTCCACCAAAATCGTAAATAGTTGATTGGGCAATCGGGGAAAGGGCACAAGTGCGTTTTTTCTGATTTTGAGTCTAAACTTTTATCACCACTTTTTTTAAGGCACGTAAAGTTGAGATAACTCAAATTCTTTTCAGGCCTTCTTTTTAATGAGTCTGTTGCAAACGTTTGCTACAATGATTAAGAGAGTGTACCCAGTTAATCAGTAATATTTTTAAAATATTTTTAAAACCTTGCCAGATTCGATCTTTTGGAATAATGCTTTTTAAATATTTTTTAAAATATTTTTAAAACCTTGTTCTAGAAATATTAGCTCGGAAATATAGTTAAAACAGAACAAAAATGTTAACTTGTAAATACGTTTAAAATATTTTATAGAAAGTCTTCTATAAATTATTTAAAAATTATTTAATTAATTTAAATTATTTAATTAATTTAAATTATTTAATTATTTAAAAAATATTTAATTATTTCATAAAAACAATTTGAATATCTTTATCAGAAATTTTTTCCAAATACATGAAAATATATTCATGACAACATCATGACAAGATTATCATGACAAGGTTTTAAAAAGATATTGGCAAGATTTTGCAATAAACACTTTTGAAGTCTTTTTATCAACCGTTGAAAAATATGTCAACAAAAATATTTGAAAAGTGTCTATATTAAAACCTTGCCAATATCTGTTTAAAACTCATGATGTCATAATGTTGTCATGAACATATTTTCAAACGAATTTGGGAAAGCTGAAAGCCGAGCGTGATTGCTCGAGTGAGAATCTCTCATTTTTGGAAACCTCTCTAAGGCTCAAAACAGGTCTTTGGTAAAGTTTAATGAAACAAAGTGATTCTCCTAAGTGCCTCCCACATGGTACCGCAAAAAAAAACCCAAAAATATAAAAACTCTAGAAGCTACTGTACTTTGAAGATCATCCAAAACCAGAGATCAAAATTTAAAATCTGATTGGTATACATACAAACTATACTTCTCTATTGGTATACATACAAACTATACTTCTCTCTACGTATCGCGACAGTGTTACGCTGAACTGATATCATAGCAGCGCAATAAGAAGGGTGGACTGTTCTACTGAAAGACATTCCCTTACGCCCTGGCCTGGCGCTACCACTAAAGTGAGAGGAGCGAGGAGGTATAAGGGAGATGGAAGAACAGTTGTCGCGGGAGATGGAGTACACGTTCTCGTCTTCAGTCTCTTAATGCTAACTTGCGCGCTACCATGGGCGGCGCGTGGGGTCAAAAAGTGGGGGGGGGGCTAAAAAGTGGGATGGGGGGCTAAAAATCAACAGTTTTTTTTTTCTTTCTTCTTTCTTCACCTTTTTCACAATAACGTTTGACGCAGGCGGGGGGGGATAAATAACCTTTTTTCTTCTTTTTTTCTTTTTCTTTATTTTTCCTTTTTTTCCCTTTTTTTCTCGAAACAAACATTTTTTTAGCCCCTCGTTCCCAAAAAAGTGGGGGGCTATAGCCCCAATAGCCCCTTATACGCGCCGCCTATGCGCGCTACCGTGCGGGGAGGAGATAGAGATGGTAGGGCGAGGAGGGGAGGAGAGGGTAGGGTGAGGTAGGTGGAGGAGAGGGAGAAGCAGCTTTCGAAAATACTTTTTATAAAATTTTGAAAATCTTACCTTGTAGCCTTTTGTAAATATTTTACAAAGGTTCTAAAAAGGTTTTTAAAATATCTCTGCAGGAACGTACTTTATTTTAAAAATATTTTAAAAATGTTTTAAAAAGGTTCTGAAAAGAAGAGAACCAGACTTTGACAAAGATTTAAAATGAAGGTTAAAAAAAACGTAAACACAGAAGAAAAAAAAATTAGAAAAAGTGATGAAAATATTTTAAAAAGGCTATAAAAAAGTTTTTAAAATATCTCTGCAGGAACGTATTTTATTTTAAAAATATTTTAAAAATGTTTTAAAAAGGTTCTGAAAAGAAGATAACAAGACTTTGACACAGATTTAAAATGAAGGTAAAAAAAAACTTAAACAGAGAAGAAAAAAAAATTGAAAAAGTGATGAAAATATTTTAAAAAGGCTATAAAAAGGTTTTTAAAATATCTCTGCAGGAACGTACTTTATTTTAAAAATATTTTAAAAATGTTTTAAAAATATCCAAAAAATTTTGCTGAAAATATTTCAAAAATATTTAAAATATTCCCATGTTAACTGGGTATTCTAATGTAAAATCGCCTGAAAAATCCATTGGTGGCATCAAAAAGTCATAAAATGCAATAAGAAACTCACAAGAGGCGTTTAATGAAATCCAAGATGGCAGATATCGAGCAATTTGTATGCATGCACCACGAACATCCAAGGATTGCCGCAACCTCACAATATCAATGACAACGTAAACAAACACATAACCTCTACCTCCAGTCAGGTTGTCAAAGTTGGCCATCCTTGGATGTTCGTGGTGTATGCATACACATTTCTCAATATTTCTCTGCCATCTTGGATTTCATTAAACGCCTCTTGTGAGTTTATTATAGCATTGTATTACTTTCTGATGCCACCAATGTACTTTTCAGGCGATTTTACATTAGATTAAACACTCTTAATCATTTGTAACAAAAGTTTGCGACAGACCCATTCTACTTAGCATCAAAATGAATATTTTCACATAAAAGCGAATCTTCCTGTACATGTGACATAGTTTTTTGTCTCTCCTAAAAATTCCGATATTTTTCAAAAGAGCCCTTTTCCCAGACGCCCATTAAGTTATAGTAGCGTTCTAGAATTCATCCCTTTATTGTCTTCATGCAGAGGATATAATGCATAGCAGTACTTTTCAATTTACACAGGATACTGTAATCTTTTCTGCACGGATGCAGTAAACCAATGAATTCTAGAACGCTTCCATGGCTCGCTGGATTCGATTCACTGTGCGCTGAGGTGAAATGAATCGTGACGCAAAAGAATTGACGAGGGTCAAGAGACAAGGGACTGGAACAAGGGACATATGACCACTGCTCTACGACCTTTGCGTGAAGTTGTGGCGGGAACGGGGAGGGAGGGAAGGAGGGGGGAGGGGGCACTTGGGAGCTTTGGGCATCAGGAAATTGACAGAGGTTTATTTGACAAATACTGCCTCCTTAACACTCACACTGACTCACACAGACGCACACACACTCAAACAAATGCACACACCAGGAGTGCAAGGACGCACGTCCGTCTACAAGGATTCGATATCCCCACGGAGACTTTTAAAAATATATCCTTGAGTGAAGATGAGAGATTGCTAGAGGCTTATGGAAACTGGGCTACACGGTGTTTCAAAAGTTAACGACTTAAAAAATAAACGCTCAAAGAACGCTCCGATTGCCATGTCTTTTATTTTTTAAGTCGTTAACTTTTGAAACACCCTGTAGCCCGGTTTCCATAAGTCTCTAGCAATCTCTCATCTTAACTCAAGGATATATTTTTAAAAGTCTCCTTGGGGCACGGAAAAAATTTGCGGTGAAAATAACCGTACGGATACCTGATTTTGGCACCTGCTAGATGTTATGGTAATGTTAACCAAAAGTATACCATGTTTTGACTAGGTACTAGGTGATGTTACCTGATTGCATGTCGAATTTACTCAAAGTATCGGTAAATGTACCATAATTCTGGTCAAGTTTACCATAACATCTAGCAGGTGCCAAAATCAGGTATCCGTATGGTTATTTTCACTAATCTTTCTTCCCGTGGGATATCGAATCCTTGTAATCGGACGTGCGTCCTTGCACTCCTGGTGTGTGCATTTGTTTGAGTGTGTGTGTGTGTGTGTGTGTGTGTGTGTGTCTGAGTGAGTCAGTGTGAGTGTTCAGGAGGCAGTATGAGCGTTCTTTGATATAAGGTCGTATCGACGAGCTAAAAAACCAAAGAGAGGCTTGGAAAAAAAAAATGTGAGGTATTGAATGGGTCTGTTGCGTACTTTTGCTACATCAATATAACTCATTGTTTCTAACGTAAAATTCGGCGAAAATAACGATGCACCAGGGGTGCAAAATATGCCCGATCTGACGACCGCGCGGTCGCGTGAAAATGTGGACGCCCGCGTGAAAATGTGGACGGCCCCCCAAAATGTGGAAGCGTAATATGAAGAATCTGATAGGTACACTGCACTGCAGAGGACTTTGGCATCGTATTCTCGGCTTTTCACGCCATGCGCTAGCGTATTCTACGCGCGGCGCAGCGCATAACATCGCGCTCTCAGACTGATTTCGTGAAAAGTACGTCCGTAAAACATTCGCGTGCGTTATTGGTACCGTTTCGCAGCCACAATTATATGCCGCGATTTTCGGGAAAACTCGTTATTTAAATAGAGCAAAATCAATTCTATGGAAACCTGGTTTGGGGAAATCGATTTTGTTGAAACCCATTTAGTAAAAAATCGATTTCCACAAAAAACGGTTTCCACAAAATCAATTTTCAGAAAAAAAGCAAAAATCGATATCCACAAAAAATGCAAAAATCGGTTTCCACAAAGACACGATATTCGGTTTCCACGAAATCGAATTTGTGGAAAAGTGAAATTCGATTTCCAAAGAAAACACAAACATTGGTTTTCACGAAATCATTTTCCCCAAAAAACGCAAAAGTCGGTTTCCACATAAAATATTGCAAACATACATGTTTCCACCAAAAGACACAATATTCGGTTTGCACAAAATCGATTTCGTAGAAATTTAGCGAACGAAAATTGAATTTGAGGAAATCTATATACTTTGCGGAAATCGATTTCTACAAAAATCAACAAAAATCGAACAAGTTTCCACAAAACAGATTTCCAATAAATAAGTTTGGCTTTCTGCATAAGTTGTTATTTTTTAAAATAACTGGGTAAATCCTCCTTTAAGCCAGAGAGCTGCCAATATACTGCATTAAATAGAAACTAGAGTTAACGGTTTTTTTCCTTAAATTTTTCTAAAAATGGAGCAAGCGCGTTGATTTTTTCCGAAAATGAAGCAAGCGCGCTGTTTTGAGCCAAAGAAAAGTTGATTTTTCTGAAATAATAAGTCAGTGCGTTATTTTTGTTGAATATTTAGTGAGCGCGTTGATTTTTCTGAAAATTGAGTAAGCGCGTTGTTTTGAGCCAAAATTTTTACCAGCGCGTTAAAATAAGAAAAAAAAAAAAAAAAAAAAAAAAAAAAAAAAAAAAAAAAAAAGGTCAGCAGATTTTGTGGACAGCAAGCAAATTGTGGACAGGTCCAGCTTGGTGGTCTCGTGAAAATGTGGACGCCTGGGCACATTTTGCACCCCTGCGATGCACACATTAAAAACTTCCAAAATCCACTCATTAACTCAGAAAATACCTTCCAATTCAAACAACCCGCGCTACACTAGACATTATTTGCACCGGTATACTACTACATAGACTGAACCACCGTGCATAAGTAAACAACATCGTAACTACAAAATTATGGAATTTCTTTTTTATACACACTATATCACCGACTTATAACTAAATAGATGGAATCATCTCGTTTATAAAGTCAATCAATAAATCATGTCCAACAAAATATCCGGGCCGAAGTAGAATTTTCAAAACCATGGAACTTAAAAATAGGAAACTTTTTGAATTCAACATTTCATTCCACTCCCCCCACCCCTTCTGGAACATTTCTTCAGGGGTGCAAAATGTGCCCGATCTAGCAATCCGCGGATCGCGTGAAAGTGAGGAAATTTCTGGAAAGTAGGGGAATTTGTCCAATTTTTTTTTTTTTTTTTTTTTTTTTTTTTTTTTTTTTTTTAAATAATGGCAATGAGGATGATCTCCCAGGAAAAAAGTGTGAACAATTGGGAAAATAACTGTCATTTTGCGAACATACGGTGTTGAAATTTTAATGATTTCTTGATTCTCCCGGACTGTAAATTTTTCTGATAAGCAAGTACACGAGAAAAAATACCACAAGGATCTGAATTTTGTTGTTTCTTATGAAACAGACCAAGTAGGCCTTTGGTTTGTTTCATTTTCATTTTTCCATCTGCTTTTCTCTTTACTCATTCGTTTATTCTTTTATTTTCAGTTTAGTTCCATGTTTCATTTATACAGGGCGTACATTGCCTACCGCTCCAAAAACCTGCCCATCCCTCCATTCTCCCAATAGAACGCGTGTGTTAGAAAATGACAGATCAGACTCATTCAAAGAGACGATTCGATACATCGTTTTGTGATCAAACAATCCACCCCCCCCCCCCCCCCCGCACAGCCGTAATGCAGTGAGAAGGTGGTTTGTTTGGTCACAAAACACGATTTATCGAATCGTCTCACTGAACAAGTCTATTCTATCCTTTTCTAACACACGCGTTCTAGTCTATAAGGACAGAGTGACGTGATTTTCGTCCCCTCTTCTGGGTCATTATTTTGTAACGAGTGGGACATTCAGACGACTTTGAAGTAATTATTTTTTTCAACTTTTTAATCATTTAAATGAAAAAATTATCCCACCAACAGAAAGGTCTTAACTTCTAGATAGTGATAGGATTTTCAACATTTAAAAAAAAATCTATCCAAAGCTGAGAAAAGAGGAAAATAAGGGTGTAACGGGTGGGACAGAAAATGGTCAAGGTTTTTGAATCACTTCAGAAAAAGTTGAAACTCAGTGAGTTTTGAAGAGATAAAAATATGGAAAAAATATATTTTAAAGGTGAGGGTATAAGTTTTGATCCTACGAAAAGTTTTTTTCATTTACTAAATTATTTTCCTCTAAAAAATTAAAAAGTAGCGTAACGGGTGGGACGCGCGTGATTTGGTCATTGAAAATACACATCAAACCTGCTGTAACATCAGCACGTTAGACCTTTTAGATAATATATTCGTCTCTGGTTGCACTTAAATGCAAAACAAGACTGCTAGGCACTAATTTTTAAATTTCAATTTTTGCATATCATGTCCAATTTACTGTAGAATGACCCTTCTATCCTTTTCTAACACATGCGATCACTGAACGGTCACCCTGAAGAGGTATGAATAGAAAAGGAAAAAAAGCTATCGAAAATGAGCCGGGGATTAAGTACTAAGACTTATGGATCATACTATATGAGGTACAAGAGTAGGACACACAAAATAAAAAAGAAAACAAACAAACAAACAAACAAACAAACACCACGGATAGATCAAATGAGGGATTGAATTTGAGATGAAAGGAGGAAGTGAAGGGGGGAGGGTAGGGGAGAGAGAGGGAGAGAGAGAGAGAGAGAGAGAGAGAGAGAGAGAGAGAGAGAGAGAGAGAGAGAGAGAGAGAGAGAGACAGAGAGAGAGAGAGAGAGAGAGAGAGAGAGAGAGAGAGAGAGAAGACGAGAAAGTTAAACACGCGAAGGAAATCGAGATCGGGAAACTGTTTGCCCTGACCACCGTGCATCACTGAATCTCAAACAAACAAGCAACGGTGACCTTGAAATACGCGTAGAGAATTCGGCCAAAGCTCATCTAATCGAATGCAAACCAAAAAACTTCACCCCCCTCTCCATCGGTCTAACCATCGCACACAAATTACATCTTCGAACTCTAGTAAATACACTTGTAGGAGATACATTATTCTCTCTTTCAATCGACCACGCAGCTAGTGTTTCCAGGTGGGGGGGGGGGGAGCCTTGCATTAAAAAATACTTGCCTCGTTATCAACGCAGTACGAAAGCAGGGCGCAGGTTAGCAGTGGCGGCTCGTGAAAATTGGCAACGATAGATCTCTCCATTTAAGCCCATGTATAATAATCGATCTTCTGCAGGTTTTTGAACCACCAAAGTAATCGATATTTTCACACGAGTTTAAATGACAAATGTTTGAAAATTCTGTGTCCATATAGCCACTGTTAAACGCTTGCACTTTCGTTTCAAAGCAATTTAAACTGGATTAAATTACAATTCATGACTTAAGGTCACTTGCACTTTCGTTTCAAACCAATTACCAGTCGATTAATTACAATTTTTTACTGAAGATAAACAAATTATGAGGCGAATGAATCACACTGAAAAAAGATTACCATAAGCATGGCAATATGTAAACCTACGTAAAGCCTAGTAAAAATTACCAGAATTCTAGTGTTTGTACCATATTTTTTGAAAACTTTTAGGAAATTCTAGTTTTAGGACCACGTTCTGGTATATTAACAAAAGAATTTTCTGGTGAAAGTACTACACACTTTCTGTAATTCACAAATCGTTGTGCTTCTGGTAATATTAATGGAATCTGGTATTATGACTATCACTTTTTTTCCAGTGTTCTTCATAGATTGTTTCAGAAAAGCGATAAATCGTATCGATTGCCGTCCAAGGGCCTCTGGTTCCAAACAAACTCTGGATCAATGTAATTTCCCCGTAAGCGGCTTTTTGAACGGAAATGTTGACTATCAAATCAACCATTTAATGCAACCAATGGGAAAAATACATTGGATCAGAGTTTGTTTGGAACCGGAGGGCCGCGGACGGCAATCGATACGATACATCAATGGCGGCTCGTGCGATTTGGCAACAGCGCTGTTCCTCCATATGACTCAAAGTAAAACAATCGAATGCTGGTGAAGCGCTGCTTCACTGTCAAATCGATTGTTTTACATGGAATCAAACGGAGGGAAAACATTGTTGCCCAATGGGTCAGTTGCATACTTTTGCTACAACAATATAGAACCTTGATTCTTCAGTAAAATTCGGCGAAAATAACGATGCGCACATTAAAAACGCTCAAAATCCACTCATTAACTCTGGAAATTACTTCAATTTCAAACAGCCCGCGCTACACTAGACACTATTTGCACCGGCATACTACTACATAGACGGAACCACCGTGCATAAGGAAACAACATCGTAACTACAAAATGATGGAATTCCGTAAAGACATGGACTATTGACTGCATTTGCTGTCTGGTCTCTTCGGTTTATCAAAGATTACAAAATAATATAAGTGTTCGAGCCACAGCGGCAACAGCGCCCGACTAGGCGACGCGCGCGACTGATATCACATTGGACGACCGCGACGCGACCGACGCCGCGCCGAGTGGTCACGACGCGCAAGGTGCTTCGCCGCGCTCTCAATAGAGGCCGCAGCACGTCGTGCACGGAAAAAAAAGATTAGTGAAATTAACCATACGATAGCTGATTTTGGCACCTGCTAGATGTTATGGCAATGTTAACCATAAGTATACTATGTTTTGACTAGGTACTAGGTGATGTTACCTAATTGCATGTCGAATTTACTCAAAGTATCGGTAAATGTACCATACTTCTGGTCAAGTTTACCATAACATCTAGCAGGTGCCAAAATCAGCTATCGTATGGTTAATTTCACCGTAGTTTTTTTTCCGTGTGTGACTGCAGAAAAAGTACTATTTATTTTATTGTAAAAGTTCCAGACTAGGTCATTCTATTTTAATTTCAGTCTTGAAAAGGAGCACCCTTTCTTTTATTTGATCATCATTATTATCATTATAACAAGCATAATTTAATTTTTTTATTTAATGAAACTAATCGTCATTCCCGCTAATGCTACGCGAATCGTGGTTTAAGACCCCCTTTTTCACCATGTCTAGAGATATACAGTGTCCCAGACCACCCGTGTAGGTACTTTTTCTCAAAAACGGCTGGGAGTAGAGAGCTGAAACAAAAAAGTCAGATAGGGAATTGACCCCAAAGAATTCAATGAAAATATTTTCAAAGCCCCCCGAAGCCCTCCGGGAGGGTTTTGGGGGGTTCGAAACACATTTTTCCATTTTTGGCGGGAAAAAGCCTATAAAAGGTACAAAAATAAGTTCAGATTCTGAAAGAGCAACTCATTGCCGACATTTTTACTCCAGTAACTTTTTCCAGGAAACCCCAATTTTTGGGGTTATGGGCCCTTTTGGGGGGAAATTTTCATTCGGCCACTGTGACCACACTATTCAATATTTTTCAAAAAACGAAAATCCATCTGAAAGAGGAGATTAAGACCTTTCGATTGGTGTGCCACATAATACCTAAAAATGAAAAATTAAGGCCCCCACGTAGATTCCAAAATTTGGGGGTCTTTGGGCCCCCCCACGTAAAAAAGTCAAATAGCAAGGTATGGCTTGTGATACATCGATCGAAAGCCCTCAAAGAGTAGAATAAGATGACGCAATCCAAAATTGTCTACAATCATTACTTTCAAAATGGCGGCCATTTGAAAATTATGGGTGTTCAAAGGAAAGTCCTGGGAAAAGAGTCCAAGGATGAACGATACGTAGATTGAAAGACCTTGAAAAAAGCAAACGAATGGCGCAAACCGCAAATCAATCCGCCTCTTCAATCAAAAGTTATAACCGATTGAAATTTAAAGGGCTCAATAAGGCCTATAACGCCTAAGGCAAGAGAGAGACTTTCGCGTTTCAAGGTTTCTCTCTCGCACTCATTGCGTCTTATGGCGGTTCGGTCCGTTTCCCAAAGTGTTCCCGTAAGCGACTGGGAGTGCGAGAGAGAGACCTCTCGCGTTTCAAGGATTCTCTCTCGCACTCATTGGGTCTTATGGCGGTTCGGTCCGTTTCCCAAAGTGTTACCGTAAGCAACTGCGAGTGCGAGAGAGAGACCTCTCGCGTTTCAAGGTTTCTTTCTCGCACTCTTTGCGTCTTAAAGCGGTTCGGTCCGTTTCCCAAAGTGTTCCCGTAAGCGACTGCGAGTGCGAGAGAGAGACCTCTCGCGTTTCAAGCATTCTCTCGCGCACTCATTGGGTCTTATGGCGGTTCGGTCCGTTTCCCATAATATTCCCGTAAGCGACTGCGAGAGAGAGACTTCTCGCGTTTCAAGATTTCTCTCTCGCACTCATTGCGTCTTATGGCGGTTCGGTCCGTTTCCCAAAGTGTTCCCGTAAGCGACTGCGAGTGCGAGAGAGAGACCTCTCGCGTTTCAAGCTTTCTCTCTCGAACTCATTGGGTCTTATGGCGGTTCGGTCCGTTTCCCAAACTATTCCCGTAAGTGACTGCGAGTGCGAGAGAGAGACTTCTCGCGTTTCAAGGTTTCTTTCTCGCACTCATTGCGTCTTATGGCGGTTCGGTCCATTTCCCAAAGTATTCCCGTAAGCGATTGCGAGTGCGAGAGAGAGACCTCTCGCGTTTCAAGGTTTCTCTCTCGAACTCATTTGGTCTTATGGCGGTTCGGTCCGTTTCCCAAACTATTACCGTAAGCGACTGCGAGTGCGAGAGAGAGACCTCTCGGGTTTCAAGGTTTCTCTCTCGCACTCATTGCGTCTTAAGGCGGTTTGGTACGTTTCCCAAAGTGTTCCCTTAAGCGACTGCGAGTGCGAGAGAGAGACCTCTTGCGTTTCAAGGTTTCTCTCTCTCACTCATTGCGTCTTATGGCGGTTCGGTCCGTTTCCCAAAGTGTTCCCGTAAGCGACTGCGAGGGCGAGAGAGACCGCTCGCGTTTCAAGGTTTCTCTCTCGCACTCATTGGGTCTTATGGCGGTTCCGTCCGTTTCCCATAATATTCCCGTAAGCGACTGCGAGTGCGAGAGAGAGACTTCTCTCGTTTCAAGGCTTCTCTCTCGCACTCATTGCGTCTTACGGCGGTTCGGTCCGTTTCCCAAAGTGTTCCCGTAAGCGACTGCGAGTGCGAGAGAGAGACCTCTCGCGTTTCAAGGTTTCTCTCTCGCACTCATTGGGTCTTATGGCGGATCGGTCCGTTTCCCAAAGTGTTCCCGTAAGCGACTGCGAGTGCGAGCGAGAGACCTCTCGCGTTTAAAGGGTTTTCTCTCTCGCACTTATTGGGTCTTATGGCGGTTCGGTCCGTTTCCCAAAATATTCCCGTAAGCGACTGCGAGTTCGAGAGAGAGACTTCTCGCGTTTCAAGATTTCACTCTCGCACTCATTGCGTCATTTGGCGGTTCGGTCCTTTTCCCAAAGTGTTCCCGTAAGCGACTGCGAGTGCGAGAGAGAGACCTCTCGCGTTTCAAGCATTCTCTCGCCCCTCATTGGGTCTTATGGCGGTTCGGTCCTTTTCCCCAAAAATATTCCCGTAAGCGACTGCGAGTGCGAGAGAGAGGCCTCTCGCGTTTCAAGGTTTCTCTCTCGAACTCATTTGGTCTTATGGCGGTTCGGTCCGTTTCCCAAACTATTCCTGTAAGCGACTGCGAGTGCGAGAGAGAGACCTCTCGGGTTTCAAGGTTTCTCTCTCGCACTCATTGCGTCTTAAGGCGGTTCGGTCCGTTTCCCAAAGTGTTCCCATAAGCGACTGCGAGTGCGAGAGAGAGACCTGTAGCGTTTAAAGGGTTTTCTCACTCGCACTCATTGCGTCTTATGGCGGTTCGGTCCGTTTCCCAAAGTGTCCCCGTAAGCGACTGCGAGTGCGAGAGAGAGACCTCTCGCGTTTAAAGGGTTTTCTCTCTCGCACTCATTGGGTCTTATGGCGGTTCGGTCCGTTTCCCAAAATATTCCCGTAAGCGACTGCGAGTGCGAGGGGAGATCCCTCGAGTTTCAAGGTTTCTCTTACGCACTCATTGCGTCTAATGGTGGTTCGGTCCGTTTCCCAAAGTGTTCCCGTAAGCAACTGCGAGTGCGGGAGAGACTTCTCGCGTTTTAGGATTTCTCTCTCGCACTCTTTGCGTCTTATGGCGGTTCGGTCCGTTTCCCAAAGTGTTCCCGTGAGCAACTACGAGTGCAAGAGAGAGACCTCTCGCGTGTCAAGGTTTCTCTCTCGCACTCATTGGGTCTTATGGCGGTTCGGTCCGTTTCCCAAAATATTCTTGTAAGCGACTGCGAGTGCGAGGGAGAGACTTCTCTCGTTTCAAGGCTTCTCTCTCGCACTCATTGCGTCTTACGGCGGTTCGGTCCGTTTCCCAAAGTGTTCCCGTAAGCGACTGCGAGTGCGAGAGAGAGACCTCTCGCGTTTCAAGGTTCTCTCTCGCACTCATTGGGTCTTATGGCGGTTCGGTCCGTTTCCCAAAGTGTTCCCGTAAGCGACTGCGAGTGCGAGAGAGAGACCTCTCGCGTTTCAAGGTTTCTCTCTCGCACTTATTGGGTCTTATGGCGGTTCGGTCCGTTTCCCATATATTCCCGTAAGCGACTGCGAGTGCGAGAGAGAGACTTCTCGCGCTTCAAGATTTCTCTCTCGCACTCATTGCGTCATTTGGCGGTTCGGTCCGTTTCCCAAAGTGTTCCCGTAAGCGACTGCTAGTGCGAGAGAGAGACCTCCCGCGTTTCAAGGTTTCTCTCTCGCACTCATTGGGTCTTATGGCGGTTCGGTCCGTTTCCCTAATATTCCCGTAAGCGACTGCGAGAGAGAGACTTCTCGCGTTTCAAGATATCTCTCTCGCACTCATTGCGTCTTATGGCGGTTCGGTCCGTTTCCCAAAGTCTTCCCGTAAGCGACTGCGAGTGCGAGAGAGAGACCTCTCCCGTTTCAAGGTTTCTCTCTCGAACTCATTGGGTCTTATGGCGGTTCGGTCCGTTTCCAAAATATTCCCGTAAGGGACTGCGAGTGCGAGAGAGAGACTTCTCGCGTTTCAAGGTTTCTTCTCGCACTCATTGCGTCTTATGGCGGTTCGGTCCATTTCCCAAAGTATTCCCGTAAGCGACTGCGAGTGCGAGAGAGAGACCTCTCGCATTTCAAGGTTTCTCTCTCGAACTCATTTGGTATTATGGCGGTTCGGTCCGTTTCTCAAACTATTCCCGTAAGCGACTGCGAGTACGAGAGAGAGACCTCTCGGGTTTCAAGGTTTCTCTCTCGCACTCATTGCGTCTTAAGGCGGTTTGGTACGTTTCCCAAAGTGTTCCCTTAAGCGACTGCGAGTGCGAGAGAGAGACCTCTCGCGTTTCAAGGTTTCTCTCTCGCACTCATTGCGTCTTATTGCGGTTCGGTCCGTTTACCAAAGTGTTCCCGTAAGCGACTGCGAGGGCGAGAGAGATCGCTCGCGTTTCAAGGTTTCTCTCTCGCACTCATTGGGTCTTATGGCGGTTTGGTCCGTTTCCCATAATATTCCCGTAAGCGACTGCGAGTGCGAGAGAGAGACTTCTCTCGTTTCAAGGCTTCTCTCTCGCACTCATTGCGTCTTACGGCGGTTCGGTCCGTTTCCCAAGTGTGCCCGTAAGCGACTGCGAGTGCGAGAGAGAGACCTCTCGCGTTTCAAGGTTTCTCTTTAGCACTCATTGCGTCTTATGGTGGTTCGGTCCGTTTCCCAAACTATTCCCGTAAGTGACTGCGAGTGCGAGAGAGAGACCTCTCGCGTTTCAAGGTTTCTCTCTCGCACTCATTGGGTCTTATGGCGGTTCGGTCCGTTTCCCAAAGTGTTCCCGTAAGCGACTGCGAGTGCGAGAGAGAGACCTCTCGCGTTTCAAGTTTCTCTCTCGCACTTATTGGGTCTTATTATGCGGTTCGGTCCGTTTCCCATAATATTCCCGTAAGCGACTGCGAGTGCGAGAGAGAGACTTCTCGCGCTTCAAGATTTCTCTCTCGCACTCATTGCGTCATTTGGCGGTTCGGTCCGTTTCCCAAGTGTTCCCGTAAGCGACTGCTAGTGCGAGAGAGAGACCTCTCGCGTTTCAAGGTTTCTCTCTCGCACTCATTGGGTCTTATGGCGGTTCGGTCCGTTTCCCATAATATTCCCGTAAGCGACTGCGAGAGAGAGACTTCTCGCGTTTCAAGATCTCTCTCGCACTCATTGCGTCTTATGGCGGTTCGGTCCGTTTCCCAAAGTGTTCCCTTAAGCGACTGCGAGTGCGAGAGAGAGACCTCTCGCGTTTCAAGGTTTCTCTCTCGCACTCATTGCGTCTTATTGCGGTTCGGTCCGTTTACCAAAGTGTTCCCGTAAGCGACTGCGAGGGCGAGAGAGATCGCTCGCGTTTCAAGGTTTCTCTCTCGCACTCATTGGGTCTTATGGCGGTTGGGTCCGTTTCCCAAAATATTCCCGTAAGCGACTGCGAGTGCGACCCTCGCGTTTCAAGGTTTCTCTTTCGCACTCATTGCGTCTTATGGTGGTTCGGTCCGTTTCCCAAACTATTCCCGTAAGCGACTGCGAGTGCGAGAGAGAGACCTCTCGGTTTCAAGGTTTCTCTCTCGCACTCATTGCGTCTTAAGGCGGTTTGGTACGTTTCCCAAAATGTTCCCTTAAGCGACTGCGAGTGCGAGAGAGAGACCTCTCGGGTTTCAAGGTTTCTTTCTTGCACTCATTGCGTCTTATGGCGGTTCGGTCCGTTTGCCAAAGTGTTCCCGTAAGCGACTGCGAGTGCGAGAGAGAGACCTGTCGCGTTTTAAGATTTCTCACTCGCACTCATTGCGTCTTATGGCGGTTCGGTCCGTTTCCCAAATGTTTCCCGTAAGCGACTGCGAGTGCGAGAGAGAGACCTCTCGCGTTTTAAGGTTTCTCACTCGCACTCATTGCGTCCTCTGGCGGTTCCGTCCATTTCCCAAATTTTTCCCGTAAGCGACTGCGATTGCGAGAGAGAGACCTCTCGCGTTTCAAGGTTTCTCTCTCGCACTCATTGCGTCTTATGGCGGTTCGGTCCGTATCCCAAATTATTCCCGTAAGCGACTTCGAGTGCGAGAGAGAGACCTTTCGCGTTTCAAGGTTTCTCTCTCGCACTCATTGGGTCTTATGGCGGTTCGGTCCGTTTCCCAAGTGTTCCCGTAAGCATATGCGTGTGCGAGAGAGAGACCATTCGAGTTTAAGGTTTCTCGCTCGCACTCATTGCGTCTTGAGGCGGTTCGGTCTGTTTCCGAAAGTTTTCCCGTAGCGACTTCGAGTCACAGCAGCTAAAAATGCTAAAATGTGTGATGAAGAAACAGGGCCCCTCATATAACTGCCAATTAATACTTTCCGATACGACTTCATGAACTTAACAGAATGAGCCTCTAGGGCTGTTCGTAGAAATCTTGACCCAAATCTTATTGGCCATTCTCTCAGCCTCCCCCTCCAAGCTCACCTTTAAGATTCCGAAGAATGCGCAAAAACCACGGATGGTTCAAAGAGAGGAATTTCACGATGAATCCTGATTCGAGGCTGAATTATGCTGCGACTAAACAAAGGAATAAGAGGGAATCACTCCTGACATGATGAGTACTTCACAAAATTGATGATGACTAACCAGAACCCTTTCAGTGGTCGGCTCGATCCGACATCCTGAGTTAACGGCGGGCGGGTTTCACCACTATCACAGTATTTAATAGACACTGATGATGGCGCAGATTGATAAAACAATATTAGGAATGAAAAATCATCCAGAAGGGAACTGTACAGAAATCGCGAACGCAAGTTAAGTAACTACGAACTCTAACACAGGAGGGTTTACTGGTACACACTACACTGTATAGAAAAATTACCTCCTCAGCCACTAAAACTTTACGGATTTTGAAGAATCTAGCACTAAAAGGACTGAGAGTGAAGGAGTAGACTCAAAAAATGACTAAAAGCCGATTTGTAGACAGATTGAATCGTCGTAACAGGCGAACGTGATTTGCAAGGTCTTCAGAGCATACCAACGGGTGTCCACTTCAAGGACTTATATTTCCCATATATTTTCGATAAAACGTTACCGGACCCGGTAGGGCGGAGGTCAAAGCCCAAGCTATCCTCCTTCTATTAAGACCAAGAAAAGCAAAGTCCGTGTAAAATTAGGAGTTTTAGAAGCGGAAAACGGAAGAGAACTTCTTCATAAAAACGTGTAAACAGAGGTGCTCCTACATTCGACACATTCGGGTATAGAAGCATTTTAATAGCGACTTCAATGAAGTCACTTCGTATGATATCGATGTATAGCTTCGACTTTTTATCACATGATTTTACGTAGATGTTAACAATGGGACAGTCACAGTGCTGCTAGATGTGTTGTAAAATATTCAGGCACTTGAGACTTAATGTAAATGTGTATATTTTATGTCAAATCTGGCAGCACTGTACAGTCATTGATTGATGGCTCGACGAGGTTGCTGTATAACTTCGCGAAGTAGAGCTTCGATACTTATCATATGTATTAAACGCAGATTTATAGAATAGTACAATCACTAGAGATGACTTTTTTGAGATCGGTGCGTTGGATTGATATCTCGATTGTAACCCAGCAAATTGGGCTAGGTTTCGAGAAATTTTAAAGAAACCAAACTATTAGTGATGATGAGTTGAGACGATGGTTATTCTTCTCTTATCAATAATATGCTCTCGAATATTACTGAGTAATGAAAATAATTGGTTTCCTGTTGAAAATGTGTTGTTTACTTTGAATGTATAAGTGATTTATCTAAGAATACTACCAACGGGTCCAACGGACCCAGAATATTGTTACACATCCTCTTTCAAAGTTGGCGATTTGAGCTGTTTCGTATTAGTTCGCATCTCGGTGAGGTTATGATGTTTTTATAAGGTCTGTTTTTTCAATGCAAAAAAAAAAAAAAAAAAAAAAAAAAAAATTGTTAGATTTCTTGGGTATTTTTGTAGTGTTTAACGATTCATTTGATTGTATACACCTGTTATTTTTTAATCTGTGGAGCCAAAGTGTGTCAAATTAAATGAAGGTTTTTTTTTTCTTTTTCGAAATAGACTGATTTAGTGCTGACTTGGTGATGAGCGTTCCAAAGAAAGACAAACTGTCTCTCTTGGTCTCACGTAACCCCCGCATGTACTGCTATCTCACTCTAATTTCAAAAAACTTATGGAGAGACATCTTTTGCACATTGTCAAAAAGCGCTGAAAGAATGACCCCAAATAATAGGGGTTGTAAATGACCTCACGTCCAAAAAGCTTAAAAAATTAAAATGTTAAATGAAGTTTGCTTGAATTTCCGAGCCAACCTATTTTAACAAATTATTGTCGTTAATAAAGGGCTGTTTGAAAAAGGCATACTTTTCCCGCGCAAAGTTTCTTTTCCATTTTTATACAGATTTTTGATTTACCTACTAAAACGCAATGTCTTATTGTCATGTCAGTTCAACGAAAGGTTATCGTAGGTGTGCGATCTCGGTCATGCGTATTTGTTTGCTTACCCCGAACTTCTCATTTTATTGTGAAAGCATGGTTTTTCACTCTCGCTATCTCTTTCTCTCCTTCCCTTCTTTTCTCTGTACTGTTCTAAATCGTATAATCCACATGCGCTAATACGGTGCATCCAAATGTGCCGATTCTAAGGGTTTCGGCGGCTCCATATGAGCGCCAAAAAAATTGACGGTTTTGGATCGGGCCCTCTTGAGAACGACCACCCCTAAAATGGTTAAGTTTCATGCAAGGGGGGGGGGGACGGGGTTTATGCTATTTATGCCCCTTCCAAATGATGACTCCTGTTTTCTAAACATTTGGTGTACATGAGAAAATACCACTTTAGTATTGCAGGAATAATAGAGTAAGTTTTTAGATTTCGTCCTTTGGAGCAGGATTAGATGGGCGAATAGCAAACGGAGTTAGGGAGTGGATATCAAGTCAAAGTCTTAGCTCGAATAAACAAAATCACGCGCAAGACGCGAAACGGAACGCTTGGCCGCGAAGCGGCCACCGGCCTCTAGTTTAGTTTTAAGTCGGTGATATAGTGTCTAGTGTAGCGCGGGTTGTTTGAAATGGAAGGTATTTTCTGAGCTTATGAGTGAATTTTTTAAGTTCTTATAGTGAGCATCGTTATTTTCACCGAATTTTACGTCAGAAACAATGTGTCATATTGATGTAGCAATAGTACGCAACAGACCCATTGCACGAGCCGCCACTGCGATACATTGCTCTACTAAATCAGGCTATTGGTAGGCACTCGGTGCCTATGCCTGTTGAACTCATAAACCATAGATTATATGATGTCTAATGTATCACAGGGCTTATCACTTAATGTGAGTTAGGCAGATACTGGCAGTAAGGTTTCTATTCAAGAAGCACGCGAAGAGAAGCTTTGCTACTTTGAGCTGAGACGGGTAAAACAGCAAATGATGGAATGGAGGGGGCGGGGGTGATGATTCCAGAAAGTTCGTCATCACCGATTTCACCTCTGTAAACTTACAGAGCCAAACTTTCGTCTGAGAAAGCAGCGTTGCCCGATAAACGACTTCAGAACGTATACTTTCTCTTCGAAGCTTTTAAAGTTTCAATTTCTGTAGAGGGTTCAATATGCTTCTCAGGGCTGCCGTTTTGCGTAGAATCAATGCTATTTTTCTAGTCACCGATGATTCCACCGGTTGAGAAAAGATTACACAGTTCAGTTCAGTGTATGACTGTAATGCACGAAAATACTCTGATCTGTAATCTTTCCTTAATCGGTGGAAACTCCGTTAATGAATTAAAATATCCGCAAGTTTTTTAAAGTCATCGCCGACTCCACCGGTTGAGAAAGATTACAAATGCGAGTATTTCAGTTTATCATAGTCATGCACTGAACTGAACTGTGTAATCTTTTCTCAACCGGCGGAATCATCGGTGTAAAAAATAGCATTGTTCTACGCAAAACGGCAGCCCTGATGCTTCTTGCACACTTTTGCTACGGGAATAAGGCACGTTGATTCTGTCGAAAAATTCAGTGAAAATAATGATGCGAATAATAAAACTTTTAAAAACTCCTCATTAGCTCCGAAAAGCACTTCCATTTTAAACAAAATGCGCTACACACTTTACCCTATTTTTACTCCCATCATTTATTACTGAATATATACAGACCGAACTATCTCGTTTACGTCAACATCATCGTAATCTTCAAAAGATGAAGTTTCCGTTTGAATGCATGAAATATCATTTGCTGCATCTGCTCCATTTTTTTTCTGATGCACGGAACTTTCTTGTTTAATTGTCACTTTCTGTACGGAAACACAGAGATACGTCTCAAATCAGATAGGAATCTCCCATGAAACGTACTGTGGTCTGAGAGATCGTCGAAAAGTGGCCAAAAATCGGACAGCAAATTGCTAATTAAATTATCCTTCATCAACTTTCAACAGCAATTAAAATCACAGAAAATACTTTCAGCAAGTAATATATACCTATAAATGTCAATTGAAAGTTTTAAATCAGGGTTAAAACCGTATTGGGGCTCTTGCAAACATTTGCTGTGAGCAAATGAATAGTCCAACCTGATGTAAAAACCAGCGCAACTCATGAAAAGCTCAATTAGATAGTTTAAAATTCAGTAATGAACTCACATAACTGCTATAACGGCAAGATGGTAATGGCGGTTCGACGCAGATTTCATGGGAGATTCCTGTCTAATATGTCACTTTCTCTACAGAAACACAGAGATATGTCTCAATTTAGATAGGAATCCCCCATGATACCTGCGTCTCTCCGCCACTAAGTCCGATTCTGAGAGTGAATTTCGTGATTTTTCCGTGTACTCATCGTCATTTTTACTGGTTTTTATGCAAGAACCAACTCTTCAGTCTCCTATAGCAAAAGTTTGCCAGAACCCCATTTGGGGTTATCAGGGTGTGTAACTCTTTTTCACTAATTTTCATTTTTCGGCCACTTTTTTTCGCTCTCAGACCATAGTGCTACGGAGCTCCGCCCATGGGGCAGTTGCAAGGGTCTGAAATGTTATGTTTTTTATAAAGAAAATGAAAGTCCTTGATGAGCTGAGAACAAAGATGATTTTGGTTTTTAATTAGGTTCCATTGTCCGGAGATGAGATTTTAGCCCCAAATTCATTGTTTTAAATGGGAATTCCACGTAGTGACGTCACTACGCACACGATTTTCTACACCTTTAAACGCGCGTGTCTCCGAAACTGGGACGCTTAGGAAAAAACGAAAGGCACCATTGTTCTTAGCTCATCAAGAACAATTATTTTCTTAAAACACCAAAGTTCAGACTCTTGCAACTGCCCCATTAAGCTCAATTCTGAGAATGAATTTAGTGATTTTTCAGTATTCTCATCGTTATTTTCACAGGTTTCTTAATCAAGAATCAACACTTCAATGACCTACAGCAAAAGTTTGCAAGAGCCCCAAAAATTCTGCAAGTTATAAGTCAAAAGGTTGTGTTTCAGGAGTGGAGATCAAAGGTCCCCGATGCTCTTCCTTTTTTTCCTTCGATGATAGCTGTCTAGTTAGATACCAAAAGCTACAATTGATTGTATTGATTGTTGGGTACACTTGATCTATTTACTTATGAATTTGGTACCGGAAATGACATGATAATCAAGATAAAATAATACCGATTAATACGCTATTATAGTCGCGGTCCTCCTCTATTTGTAATTTTAATGTAGCTATTGATAACATGTATTTTTGCAATAGAGAGTCACAATGGGTCTGTTGCATACTTTTGCTACATCAATATAACTCATTGTTTCTAACGTAA
Organism: Trialeurodes vaporariorum; assembly: GCA_011764245.1. Lineage (NCBI taxonomy): Eukaryota > Metazoa > Arthropoda > Insecta > Hemiptera > Aleyrodidae > Trialeurodes > Trialeurodes vaporariorum. The sequence continues at coordinate 1,055,531 of VMOF01000013.1, read as the reverse complement.
AATTTGGCGAAAATAACGATGAGCACGCATTAAAAACTTTCAAAATTCACTCATTAACTCAGAAAATATCTTTCATTTCAAACAACCCGCGCTATACACTAGACACTATAACACCGACTTATAACTGCATAGATGGAACTATCTCGTTTATGTAAACATGAGCAGAACTTACAAACATTTGAATGTTTCGATTAGATGCGTACATTTCTTATATTATTTTGTAATCTTTGATAAACCGAAAAGACCAGACAGCAAATGTAGCCAATTGTTCATGTGTTTAGAAGGGAATTCCATCATTTTGTATTTACGATGTTGTTCACTTATGCACGGTGGTTCCGTCTATGTAGTAGTATACCAGTGCAAATAGTGTCTAGTGTAGCGCGGGCTGTTTGAAATTCAAGTAATTTCCTGAGTTAATGAGTGGATTTTGAACGTTTTTAATGGGCGCATTATTATTTTCGCCGAATTTTACATAAGAATCAAGGTTCTATATTGTTGTAGCAAAAGTATGCAACAGAATTAAAAAAAAAATAAATAAAAAAAATAATAATAAAATAATAGTAGAATAAATAAATAACTAAATAAATAAAACCATCACGAATTAACATAAAACACAGGATTTTACGACCAGAGAAATAAGGCAACGCAGGAAAAAAATAACGAATCGCAGCACCATCGTCGCGTGGTTGCATCCAAGCGACAGGATACCCACCCGGGCGGGCGTTCACCGTTCAACGTTCACGTTCCTGCCACCGAAATTCTGAATGGGTTAACTTTGTTAGGCCTCCCGCGGGACGAATCAAAGAAGTTGAAACGATCATGAATTAAAGCGAGTCGGGAGAGGGGATGACGTGTTTCAAGTCAAGCACAGGTCTTCGGCCTCCCTCCCTAGTTAGAGCTGAGTGAGTAAGATTAGGGAGAGGAAATCTCCTGCCGACCGACCGACCGACCGACACCGACCCCGAGTTCGAGTACCAGGGGCCCGAAAATGTGTCACAGCAGCAGCAGATGCCTCCTACGCGTCAATACCACCACAGAATAATACAATCAGAACGGAAACTCTGTCGGATTTTGAAGCAAATTCATTTCACGTCCGCCATGTTGGGATATATGATGTTTACATCTGGATTCGCGTTCGAAAAAAGAAATATAAGATATGATCCGCAGAATTTTCATTCTGAAATGCCATTAGAATAAAATTGAGGCCGGAGACTTAAGAATTTACAGAAATAAATGAGTTTCAACACAAATTACACTCGTCCGCCATGTTGGGATATAGGACCACAGCGTTGCCTATTGGTGCCGTTAAATTCCTAACTTGCTTCCATTGGCTCTTATGGGAGTTTCCGTTCTGATTGTATTATTCTGTGATACCACGTCTAGAGTAAAATATTTATCGAGCTTATAGAGAAGAGGGTAGTCAACTTGTGATTGGTCAACAAGCTTTAGGCTCTACCGGGTACTGACTATAAATGCGATTTTGCTAATATGTTTACATAATGTTGCTCTTGCACACTTTTGCTATAAGCGATTTATTAGTCGAATCTGGTGTAGAAAAAATAACGATGGCAGCACTAAAAACTTCTGAAATCCACTCCTAAACTCGATAAACGCTTTTATTTGAACGAGCGTAATGGTGGCTGAGGGTATAGTAACAATGGGAGATTTTTATCTAACAATACTGTAACTCAATCAAGAAGTGACCGATAAGAGACGACTTTCATTTGACACCGGTGTCACTAAATGTGGTTATAACATTCATCGGATGTGGATCATCACTCTGATGACTATTTACTCTGTGAATCATCCTTGCCAGCATAGGAAGAGTGACGAAATTAAGATAGGAATCTCCCATTGTTAGTGCCCTCGGCCACCATTACGCCCTCGTAAATAAAAGCGTTTATTGAGTTTGAGTGTGGATTTCGGAAGTTTTCAGTGCTGCCATTGTTACTTTTCGAGGTTTTTACACCAGAATTGACTCTTAAATCGCTTGGAGCAAAAGTGTGCAACAGCCCAATGAGCTATAACTTTAGAGTGGCAGCGGGCTGGTCCATCTTGTGCCACACAGGGTAGAAGGAATCCCGGGAAAAAGCGGAATTTGGACGGCAGATTCCAAGGTTTGAGGTTAAATTTTGTAGGTCGTTCGGAATTTGGCGGGAATTTGGATGGCAGATTCCAAGGTTTGAGGTTAAATTTTGTAGGTCGTTTCCGGCGATGCCCGAGTTTGTTTACGAAACGACCGGAAACAACCTACAAAACTTAACCTCAAAATCGATTTTTACGGCAAGATGGCGGTGCCCTAGGTGACAACAATGAACCAGCGGAACGTTCCTTGATGTGCCACTCTAAAGTTATAGCTTATTGCAACAGCCCCATTAATGACATTTTTCCATTCACCGATGATTTCACTGGTTGAGAAAAGATTATACGCTTTAGTTCAATGCATGACAATACTCTCTTATCTGTAATCTTTCCTCAACCGGCGAAGTCGTTGCATACTTTAAAAAATTGGTGATATTTTGATCATTTACCGGTGATTGCACCGATTGAGAGAAGATTACAGATCAGAGTCAGTAGCGCACCGAGAGTTTCTTCATCTCTCTCTTTTCTCCATTAAAAACGTATGTTAGACAAGGATGGACAACGGGATAAAACCCCCTGTTCCTACTTATACATTCAAACGGGAAATGAGAGAGATGGAAGATATCCTGGTTGCGCCAGTGATCAGAGTAATTTCCTGCAATACAGTCATACCTTGAACTGAACTTTGTAATATTTTCTCAACTGGTGGAATCATCGGTGAATTGAAAAAAAAAATGTCATTAGTTGTATACGCAAAACGGCAGCTCTGGTTCATGGATCTGTTGCAACGAGCTTTAACGATAGAAGGGACCATACATGTTATCAGTCCTGCCTCTAAGTTTGACAGCATGGGCAATCGAAATTTCATTTATTTGCCGCACTTTTTTATAACCTCAAATCAAAAGCCACTTTAATGAGGCCACTTATACAAGTTTTGTTAAAAATCAAGCCGCAGTAAAGATTTCTATCGATAAAATTGTCAACAGTGGAACTTTAGTACTTGACAAGATCCAGGGGGGGGGGGGGGGATTCCATACCTTTATTTCACAGAATCGAAAAACTATTAGGGGTTTTCGGGTCTCTGAAGAATCTGGTCGGATCGTAGTGAGGCCCGTTCCGTAACTTGAATATTCGCTTTTTGTAAAGAATCAAGCCGCAGTAAAGATTTATATCGATAAAATTGTCTACAGTGGAACTTTAGTACTTGACAAGATCCACGGGGGGAAAAAATCCATTCCTTCATTTCACAGAATCGAAAAACTACTAGGGGTTTTCGGGTTTCTGAAGAATCTGGTCGGATCGTGGTGCGAGGCCCGTTCCGTAACTTGAGTCTTTGCTTATTAGTGCTCTCTCATTTTGTTAGTGCGGATTTGGTACCTTTGTTAACATTCATGCTAGAACGCTGCCATCCCTGCCTTTCCATTAAATTTAGGCTCAACTTTCTTCTCCGCTGGGAAAAAAAAGTTAATTTTAATATTCTCATGGCGGGCGCGCACGGTTACGCAAGCATCCCTTTCCCCCTTTCGACACCCCCCCCCCGTCTTTATTCTAAACCGCATCCCTTACTTCATTCCAAGCCACCTACCTCTGAGCCCCCCCCCTCCCCTCCCTTCGCACCCGCTTTGCAAGTCCCACCGCCCCCAGAGGAGCCCAGACCTTCAGACCGGTCTAATCTAACAGAGGGAAAAAAGAGAGAAGAAAAATAAAAGCGTTCGTTATGCAACATTAATCTAACCTGAAAATAATTCCGATATTTCTGAGCTCATCAATCAACCACATCGAAGCGCGTCAGTGTATTTCCAGCCTACAGTGGGTCAATTTTTTTTAAATTTTCGAACATTGCTATCCATACAACGAGATACACCAATGAATGGACTATGCTTTGTTTCTAAGTCCTATCCAAAAATGTGATAGAAAAGACGATTTGACTCTGGTTCGTTTGCCTCATTTTGTTCAACCTTAACCTTTGACTGTACAATGGGGCTATTGCACACTTTCGCTAGACGTGATTTAACGGTCGATCCTGGTGTAAAAACCCACAAAAATAACGACGTCAGCACTAAAAACTTCCGAAATCCACTCCTAAACTCGATAAAGGCTTTTATTTGCGCGGGCGCAATGGTGGCTGAGGGTAGTAACAATGGGAGATTCCCATCTAACAATACTGTAACTACATTGCAATCCTTAACTCTGATTCCTGAGTCAGTCACGAGGAAAGAACTAACAGCTTCTCGCTTGTGTTCTTTATGACCCACTAAACTACATTCCGATGTCGGCTTGAGCAATAAGGCAACAACAGATTATCTCCATTTAATTAGTTTACGTACAATAATCGATCTTCATGATGGGATTTGCTAAATCCCTGAGAATTCGATACTTTTGCAGAGGTTCAAATTTCCAAACAAAACATGTTTGCCAAACAGCGCGCACCGCCAATGTTGGCATCTTTAGTCTTTATGACAATTAACTACATAACCAACCATAGAGAGGCTTTCAAGAAAGTGATTTTGAAGAAATCACGAGGGAGGTAGCCATGATTGAGATCTCTTGTGGACATTTTTTCACGAAAACTAGAGGAGAGGGGGGGGGGCGGTCTTCAACTGAGTCGTCGTCTTTTATTCATTTGGTCGCCTTGGAAGTTTTTAAGGATCATTTTCAATGTCATTTTTCGGTGTCAACGAGAAGAATCGGCGACACTTGCCAATGTGCTATATGTTAACAATGTCTTCCATTTGATTCTATGCAAAACAATCAATTCGATAGTTAAGCAGTGCTTCACCTGCAATCAATTTCTCCACATAGATTCAAATGGAGGGAAAACGTTGTTGCCAAATTGCACGTAACTGCCAATGTGCCATATGTTAACAATTTCTTCCATTTGATTCTATGCAAAACAATCAATTCGATAGTGAAGCAGCGCTTCACCTGCAATCGATTTCTCCACATAGATTCAAATGGAGGGAAAACGTTGTTGCCAAATTGCACGTAACTGCCAATGTGCCATATGTTAACAATTTCTTCCATTTGATTCTATGCAAAACAATCAATTCGATAGTGAAGCAGCGCTTCACCTGCAATCGATTTCTCCACATAGATTCAAATGGAGGGAAAGCGTTGTTGCAAAATTGCACGTAGCTGCCGCTAACGAAAACCCAGAACTACACCCCACACCCATACGTTCTAGAATTCCTAAATTTTATAGTAGGAATTAACATAGGAACACAAACCGATGCTCCTCTCAAAGCCACTCCTTAATTCCTGTGAATTTTGTACGGGAGCCATCTCGAATTGACGAAATAAGGCTCATTTCAAAGAAGTCGGCAGTCTTCCTTGATTTCCCAGGAGCTTAAATATACATTCAGTTTGATTCGTGCTCGCGCTGACAAGTTGCGAGTATACGGTTCGTTTCAGAAGAGTCTATACTCTTTACACAGCTCTTCCCACACAAGGGGCGTATATTCGTCGTCTCCGCAGATTGTCGTGCGGTAAAAATCTACGCAAATACAAGGCACATTCAACGAGCTATACTAATCAGGGCTGCCGTTTTGCGTATAATCAATGCTATTTTTCTATTCACCGATGATTCCACCGGTTGAGAAAAGATTACACAGTTCAGTTCAGTGTATGACTGCAATGCTGATCTGTCATCTGATCTGTAATCTTTCCTTAATCGGTGGAATCATCGGTGATTAATTAAAATATCCGCAAGTTTTTTAAAGTCATCGACGACTCCACCGGTTGAGGAAAGATTACAGATGCGAGTATTTTAGTTTATTACAGTCACGCTCTGAACTGAACTGAACTGTGTAATCTTTTCTCAACCGGTGGAATCATCGGTGAATTGAAAAATAGCATTGATTATACGCAAAACGGCAGCCCTGATACTAATACACACAGTAACCCTTCCATACTTGGTGTGCATTTCAATTTAGTCTTACGGAGAAAATGAAAATTATGATATGCATAACGTTTCATAAGAGAAATTTTGCCCGGATCAATTACGATGGCCACAAATTCGTTCCTGAAAAAAAAGCATTTTCAGGTTTGAAAGAGTTAAATAGAAAATTATAATTAATGGGGCAGCTGCAAAACAGTGGCGGCTCGTCCGATTTGGCAACAGTGTTTTTATCCCATTTAAATACATGGAAAACAATCGAAAATCGAGGAGGCTGCCAGCCTCCGCTTGAATCGATTTTTTACCTAAGTTTAAGTGGAAAAAATGCATGGTTGCCAAATCTCACGGGCCGCTACTGCTGCAAAAGTCTGACATTTTGTGTTTCGTATTTTTGTGTGATCCCGGGTCACTTGTCAAGTATTTGACCTAAACGCAGATTACCTACAGGTTTTTGGTCTAAAAACAGTTGACCTACAAAATTTGATCTAAAGTATATTTTATCTAACTGTTTCTTTGCCTAAAATTTCAGCAGACATGTACGCTTCCTTCTCATGAAATTATTGCAATGGATTGGAAAGAGCGTAAACTGTAAATAATGTTCATACCTAACCTATTATGAAATAAAAATTTTTCTGACGAAATCTCGTTCCTGACAAAATTATTCATTGCTTTGTTATTCTTAAAATTATTGTGTGCCCTGATTTGGTTCCTTTTGGTTTTTTGTTCACTTTTTTACAATGGCGGAATTTGTCAAATCTATGAAATGTAAAAAAAAAATCATGTCAAGATTTGTGACGAGGACAGACTTCATTATTGTTTAAGGGTAGTAGGATACGATTACACCTTCTACTGTGAAAAGGTAACTGCGGCTCTCCTTCTTTGCTGAAAATGGCTTCTTGAGGCTTTTTGCCTTAAAGATTTTAGGTGAAAAGGTGTTTGAGGTAAAAAGCGTTTTCGGTGAAAATCGTTTGAGCAACTTTCTTTAGGTAAAAAAACTAGTAGGTTATCTGTAAGTGGATCAAAAGTTTTAGGGCAAACGTCCGGGGACCTTTTCGTGTCCTTGATGACCTGAAAACAATGGTGCTTTTGGTTTCTTTCCAAGGGTCCACATTTTGGAGATACACACAAGTAAAGTTGTAAAACATTGTGTGCGTTGCAACGTAACAAAGCGGAGTCACCATTTAAAACAATGTATTATGGGCCAAAATCTCATCTCCGAGAAAAATAGGATTTAATTAGAAACCAAATGGATCTTTGTTCTCAGCTCATCAAGAGCTTTCATTGTCTTTATAAGAACAACATTTCAGACCCTAGCTTGCAACTGTCCCCATCCAGTAGTTTGTTTTAAATGAAAAGGCAATTGTTTTTGAGTGATTATCTGGACACAAATTCTAATACAACTATACACTCAATCCCACTATCTTACAATCTTACAATTTTTGACCAATAGAATCACTCACACACAGTTTTAACGATCGGTTTAACGATGAAGTAAATGATCGGCCCTCAAATGAGAAATTTTTGCTCGTGTATGTCATCATGTGCCAATTATTATTATTATTATTTTTTTTTTTTTTTTTTTTTGGTGCAAATCCTTCCATAAGAACTATTTATGTCAACTTCTGTGTCCAGATAACCACTCTACAACACTTGCACTTACGTTTAAAACCAATTTTTACTGGATTGATTACAATTTGTGATTTAAGGTTACAAAATGTGTACCAAAGAAACCAGGACGAGGAAGATGTGTGACCATGCTGTCTCACCTTGTGATAGGTCTTATCAGTAGCGCAACGAGAGTTTCTTTATCTCTCTCTTTTCTCTATTGAGATACGTATGTTAGACAAGGATGGGAAAGGGGGATAAAACCCCCTCTTTCTGTCCTTAACCTACTTATACATTCAAATGGGAAATGAGAGAGATGGAAGAGATCCTGGTTGCGCCAGTGGGATGTATCAGCATCTCTTTTGCTATACTTCCTTGAAAAAAAAACCCTAGCTCTGCGTGTAGCGCTTTGCAAAAAAAAAAAAAAAAAAAAAAAAAAAACTACGCGAGAACAAACAATATACCGAACTAGAGTTTGTTTGAAATCAGAGGTCCTCAAACGACAACATGGGCGGATACAGGGAATTGTCTTTCTTTCTCTCTTCCCAATTAAAAGCGTGCGTTAGAAAAGGACAGAAGAGGGGGCCAAAGTCACGTGATAGCCCCCTCTACTGTCCCTTTCTAACACATAAGTTCAAATGGAAGGAGAGAGAGAAAGACAAGTCCCCGTATCCGCCAATGCAATACGATACATGGCTACATACAAAGATAGTCTATTGCAATTGTACACTGTTGATTCACCTCAAGGACCCGAAAGGAGGAGGAGGGGGCGGGGGTGTCTTGAGAATCCTTCAAATGAAGTGCGTCGTTTAAGTCATGAGTGCGCATCAAAGTGAATTTTAAGTGATGGGAAACCCTCCACCCCCTCCCCCCAATCGCTCCCTCCACTGTGACCACAATACCATTCCTGTCTCTCTCCAGGAATGCCATACATTTCTTCGGTCTCCCGCTTGTCACATTAGAGGAGAATGGAAGCTAACCAAGAACCCGGTGTTGCCGAATTTGGCGAGAAAAGATTCACACTTACAATTGAATTAAATAAGATTTTTATTTCTTTTATGCCACACTGGCAACACTGCCAAGACCCAACCCCGAACAACCGACATCAGTCGCGAGTCAAGCGGACGGGTGAGAACAGCAAGAGAGTGGAATAGCGGTGTGGTGTGGTGTGGGGGGGGGGGGGTGATATGAAGAAGGGACGAAGAGAGTCGAGCACAAGGTGGGGGGGGGTGTTGTGTCGGTGCGGTGAAGAGAGGGTTAGAGAAAGGAAAAATAGTCGAGCAACAGTCGATATGACAGGCCAGTATTTTTTTTTTTTTTTTTTTTTTTTTTTTTTTTTTTTTTTTTGGGGTCCACATTTTACGCCAAAGTCCTGCGTTGCCATGTCGAACCGTGCTTGCTACATGGTGAATTTATTTTCGTCGTTGGACCTGGACTTGGACATCATTGAGGGAGCATCGATTCATATACAGGGTGTAACAAAACTTTAAGTATTTATTTGTAAGGTTTGCTTTATAGGTAAAAATAGGACTTTTCTTTCCGATAACCGTGTGTCCGCAAATGCTCCCATTTTTAGCTAAAGGCCCCCATAGTTTAGAAAAATGTATGATTCTTTTGGAATAGCAACAACTGCGTCCAAAATTATGAACCAATGAGTCTGTTGCAAACTTTTGCTACAACGATTAAGCAGAGTGTTTAATCTAATGTAAAATCGCCTGAAAAGTCCATTTGTGGCATCAGAAAGTCATAAAATGCAATAATAAACTCACAAGAGCCGTTTAATGAAATTCAAGATGGCGGAGGAATATCGAGCAATCTGTATGCATGCACCGTGAACATCCAAGGATGGCCAACTTTGACAACCTCACTGGAGGTAGAGGTTATGTGTTTGTTTACGGATATCCTTCGATGTTCGTGGTGCGTCCATACAAATTGCTCGATATTTCTCCGCCTTCTAGGATTTCATTAAACGCCTCTTGTGAGTTTATTATTGCATTTGATGACTTTTTGATGCCACCAATGGACTTTTCAGGCGATTTTACATTTGATTATTAACTCTTAATTGTTGTAGCAAAAGTTTGCAACACACCCACTGTCACATTTGTGTTCCGACGTATGTTTAAATTGTTCACTTTCGTAGTTTGATCTGGAGAGCACTCCTTCGAATCGATATTCTGGACGGGTTGAAATGGAAGAAATGCAGCGCTGCTAGATAAGTGACAACATCGCATTTTGTCCATCCAAACTCACGAAACAGGTCGAATTAGAAAGAGGTGGACAGATCCAACATCAGCAAGGGACAAAATACAATGTTACAAAATTTCACGCTTCGTTACAAACAGCAAAAAAATAAACCAACCGAAAAAAAAGCTGATTGCTAAATCGAACAAACAAAGTGAGATGTTTAAGTGTCTGTATTCGAACTTGTTTAACGTTTGTAAAAATTTACAAATTACAATCAGCTGACTATGGTATTCGATTAATCGAATGAGTATCAACTTAGTATTATACAGAATGTAACTTACAAATATTTACGAAACAGCAAGATGCAGGTTCCTGAGTAATGATCCATGATACTATTTTTGACTCACCTGAAACATATTCAAATAAACGCTCGAATTAGAAATCTTGAAAAAGAAAACAAACAAAAACAAAACAAAAAATGGATAAATAAATTGATAAATAGACAAATAAATAAATAACTAATTAAATTTCCCAACCCTCCCTTACCTTTCTAAACTTCTGTTTTTCAAATTCCACAAATCTTCGACTTCCACCGCACAATTTTAGACTTTATATAGACAGTTTCGACGAATTTTGGAGGATTCAAAGAGTCACAAAACTGTCGACTTTTACAAAATTATTATTTTTGGATTCAACGGGCGCAACTTCGGCGCCGGCGTAAGCAGAGTGGGCAACTTCCAAGATTTCCGGAATTTCGCGGTTTTAGAACCGAGTTCTCTGACGATTCCCTGGTTTTTCCTGACCCTGTTTGCATATCATTCTGACATTTGCCGACCCAGACAGAAGACAAGACAGCCTGCTAATCGCATTCATTGATTTTGTGCAGAGTCAATGTTGAAACTTCTTGATGCTCTCCCTCTGCAACATTAACATCAACTGATTTTACATTAGAATAGTTTCAATTAAAATTATCTTTCAAATTCAGGGTCCTAACGCATCTAATACGCTATAGGGCCACAGAATAATACAATCAGAACGGAAACTCCCATAAGAGCCAATGGAAGCAAGTTTGGAATTTAACGGCACCAATAGGCAACGCTGTGGTCCTATATCCCAACATGGCGGACGAGTGTAATTTGTGTTAAAACTCATTTATTTCTGTAAATTCTTAAGTCTCCGGCCTCAATTTTATTCTAATGGCATTTCAGAATGAAAATTCTGCGAATCATATCCTATATTTCTTTTTTCTAACGCGAATCCAGATGTAAACATCATATATCCCAACATGGCGGACGTGAAATGAATTTGCTTCAAAATCCGACAGAGTTTCCGTTCTGATTGTATTATTCTGTGATAGGGCCGTTCCTTAGCACTGAGAACCCGGAAATATTTTCATTTTTTGACGAAATTTTAATTTTGGATTTTTTGCCAGGTTTTTAAGGCACATACTCCTACGTGCGACGACGGTCACCAACGACCTTGCCCATGTGTAACTGTTTTCTGAGTTCATCACACTTAGCGAATTTTCGCGATCGAATATCATAAACAATACCAACCTAGCTAACTACATATTCTTGGAAACTCAATTGTGTTTTTAGATGTGTTTCGGAGCATCGATGGCATCAATGCGATGTCGAATTCACCTCCGGACTTGAATTCAAAATCGAATTTATGCCATCGATGACTGAAAACACCGAAAAAGTTCGGAAAACACGATCCAGTTTCGTGTCATCCACTGGTTGTCATGCGTGGGTTGGCAATGGTTTTGTCGAATATATTCGTCGCGAAAATTCGCCAACAGAATTTTAGCCTTTTCGGATGTATTTTTCGTGGTTTTCGCTGGTTTAAACACCAGATTTTACTAAAATTCATTTACTTACACAGCAAAAGTTAGCAAAGAGCCCCATTTCCATTAATAACCGGTTCTCTTTCGTTTCGCTTGAAATCTGGCAACACAAACTAACCCCGCGAAACTGCATTAATCATTACGCGACTCCAATTCTGTCAAGTAATATTCCTGTTCCTCTGTTCGCCTTCGTCGCGCTGCGTCGCTGTGGCCGTAGAGCAGCGTGGCCGTGGCCCGTGGCGTGGCCCCACCGCTCCCAGCGCCCTGCTTTTTATGCAACCCTCCTTACGGCAGCGCCGCCACCGTTACGGATATGCAATCCCAGCACATAAAATATTGTTCCTACTTTGTCTGCACTTATTTCTCAGTCTAGGAAATACGTCATTGGTTTTCCGGTTCACCCAGCTCTCAAATACAGTCCAGGAACATTGAATCTGCGGGCTGATCCTTTACTTTCATGTTTAACTGATAGATTGGATCTGTTTTTGAGTCACACGATTGGTTGATCATTGTAAGATTTGGCCGTTGCTATGTTAACCATAGTGACGTTTCCTTCAGTGGCGTAGCGTGCAATTTGGCAACTTTTCAGTTTGTCCATTTAAACCCATGAAAAAGATCGAACAATTGGGTAGGAACACCTTCGCATTCGACTTTTTACGTGGGTTTAACCCTTTAAGGACCAGGTTATTTCAAAAGAATGCCACTCTTCCCGTTACGCAGGGGAGGTAGATAAATGTTCGTACTCGAGGGAGTTGGAATTGCCTATACGGCAAATTGAAGGCGCCTGATGACATCTTATATTGTAAGTGTCTATATCGAGAATCGCGTTTATTCGGAATTATGAGCCTGGAAAAGCGTGAAATAGACTAGAGGAGAAAAACAAGTATACTCGCGGGCTTGACTCATAAGGGGTTAAGTGAACTCAATACAACGTTGACAAATTGCACGCTACGCTAACGGTTTCCTTGCAATCGGTTTCACATAAAATGTCGCTCGGAATACGTTTCCAGGAAGGTGTCAGTTTATATTTTGCTTCAAAACTACGAAAAAAGTAATTAGAATATAAATAAGGCGAACGCAACAATGTAAAAGACACTTCTCTTTCTTTTTTTTCTTTTTTCTGTTTTTCATCCTGGGAAAAAAAAAAAAAAAAAAAAAAAAAAAAAAAAAAAAAACCGAGTTCATGTTGCTTGCGTTGTTATTTACGGTGCAAATTAATGTACTTCAAAAAGCGCTTTAAATTTAACATTTTGTGAATTTGGTGCTCTCAAAGCAGAGAGATTGAAGGATGAAGACGGTTGAGTTTATCGAGAGTTATGGATCAAATCCTCTGAAAGTTCCCCTAAAGGTGTTCTGTTACCGTTCACCTTATATCCGCAAGGAGTCTGAGGCCATAAAAGTTCGTCACCACGACCGGGATTAGAACCCGGACCACCGAAGAGTATATTTGCATACAACGAAACATTGCAAGAGCTCAATATTTCTCTGGAAAATCAATGTTCACATTGTCCGAGATAAAAGTTCCACAACATTTGCAAACCGCCAAAAAAACGGTTCACGCAATTCGAGCAGTGATTCGATTATGAGGAAGGGGGGGGGGAGAGAAAAAAAATAGCTGAACAGAAATCATCCGAAGTTAACTTGACAATAGAACGCGCTGTCGTCCTTATCCACCATTCATTCTGTAAGACGCTAAAATTGAGCCAGCGACATTGAGCTGCTTACAACATGGAAACCCTACTTACGCTCCTATTCCCAGCGATGATTTCTTCTCTCTTGCCGTATCTCTCTCCCTCCTCCTACCATCCCCCTTTCTCTCTTCCTCTGTCTCTTCCTCAGTCTTCACTTCTATTTCTCTCAAATTCTCACTTCCTCACGCTTCCACTCTATGTCTACCTTCCTCTCTCTCTCTGTCTCTCTCTCTCTCTCTCTCTCTCTCTCTCTCTCTCTCTCTCTCTCTCTCTCTCTCTCTCTCTCTCTCTCTCTCTTCACGTTTTTCGCTGAGAAAAAGTCCTTCTCTTTTTTTGCTCTGAAAGAAGAAAGTAAAACTTGTTCAGCTTTGAAAATCGCATTGACCGAGGGAACCCGCGGATCCATTGAACATCAGGCGAACGACACGACCGCGGAAAAACGGGTTTCCTCGACTTACCACGTTCGAGAGAAGGAAAAGAGAGAGAGAGAGAGAAAAAAAAGAGAGAGAGAGAGAGAGAGAGAGAGAGAGAGAGAGAGAGACAGACAGAAAGAGAGAGAGAGAGAAAAAGAGAGAGAGAGAGCGAGGGGAGCGAGAGAGAAAGATTTAATATTTTTGACGCTACTTTCGGTAAGAACTTGTCTTCGGGGACCGATAATTTTCGAACGAAAGCCGCGAAGAAAATACGAACAGAAGAAGATACAGAGCGTTCGTTATTTATATCGATTCCTCTCGACGGGTACGTTGATGTCAAATGGTGCCGATTTATCAGATCTCGCTGCGAAGGTATTTCGGTGGGCTAGAATTTTTAGATTTAAAACAAAACAGCAACAAAACCATGCCTTCTTTCTACGAAGTTAAGTCTGCTTGCTTGTTTTCAATGCAGCTCTTGCAAGGTTTTGTTGTAAACACAAATGGCCCATATATTCTGATGTATAATGCTGCAAAAATAACGATGAGACCATTAAAAAGTCTAAAACTCACTCCTCGCAGAGAAAACTTAACTTGAAATTTCGGGTGACCACTTTTACAGGTATGCAAAACCTTGGATTCGGATCCCAAACAAAAGAACAGGACATGAAATTAAGTGCCGTCTCCCTCGTTTATTACGCAACGTAGAACTTTTCTGGAGTTATAACCGTGTTCCTAATGACAAAATGTGTATAAATGAACCTGTAATTCCTTCAAATTTACTTTTTGAAAGCAAATTCATTAATCTCATTCTTCAAATTTGTAGGTTATGTTCTTTTGTTTGGGGTTTAGATCCGAGGTTGGTGCATACATTCAAGGGTGGCCAGTGGTCACCCAAAATTTCAATTTAAGTTTTTACTGCGAGGAGTGAGTTTTAGACATTTTAATGGTATCATCGTTCTTTTTGCAGCATTTTACATTGGATTTGATATTCCATTTGCTTACAGCAAAACCGTGCAAGAGCTCCATTCCCAAATCCTTTGATTTAAATTGCAATGAATGGACCAAAGAGGTACTATTTATAACTATAGAGGGACGACGGCAACGCAACGCCATGTTGTAGCGTCGTCAATCCCGTGGGCGGATACAGACATTTGTCTTTCTCTCCTCCCATTTGAATACGTGCGTTAGAAAAGGACAGAAAAAGGGGGCCCAAAGTCACGTAACGATCCTTTGCTATCCTTTCATAAAAATGTGTTCAAATGGAATATGAGAGAGAACCAGTGGTGGCTCGTGAAATAAGATATATCGATGTCTACGCCATTTAAAGCTAAAGAAAAGTATCGATCGGCGGGGGGGGGGGGCAATTGAGCCCCGAGAAATCGATACTTTTCTATAGTTTTAAATAGAGTGGGCATCGATATATCGCATCGTACGAGCTGCCACTGGAGAGACCAACAATGTCTGTGTCCGTCCATGGTCAATCCACAGTTTCAGATCACCTTTCACATTTTAATCTCGCTTGGGTAAATTCCCCATGAGCGAATGAAAGTAAATATTTTCTCTTTTTTCTTCTTGAGTCAAAAAATCTTAGAAAAATTTAGGATGTATGTAATGAATAATTGATTTGGGTTTGGAAAATGGGAATAAAATTTGAAAGGAAACGTTGAGTTCGATCCACGCCTATACTTTAGATGCCCGACTACAAGTCTTATCCCAAGATGAGACAGCATGGACGGATGGGTTTTTTTGCCTCTTACTTTTTAACCTTTAAAACAAAAATTGTAAATAAATTCAGTGGAAACTGTCAATTTAAACGATTGTTATTTTTTTTTTTTTTTTTTTTTTTTTTTTTTTTTTTTAAAACTATTGGACGCATAATTTTAAAACAATAATTCAAAGAAGAAAATTTCGCTGGTTTCTGTCATGTGTCACTGTGTCAGTTTCTTGAAGGTTATATGTATTTTCATGGATTCCAAAGTTAGAAGTGAGGCAACGATGCAGTATGCAAAGATACAGAATACAGGACTCTTTCTCAGCGAAAAACGTGAAGAGGAGAGAGAGAGAGAGAGAGAGAGAGAGAGAGAGAGAGAGAGAGAGAGAGAGAGAGAGAGAGAGAGAGAGAGAGAGAGAGGAGAGAGCGATGGGGCTCGTACCCCTTTAAATAATAGTCCGATCCAAGTGCGGAAATTCGATTCCTGACACCATGGGCGTCATTTCAAGTTCGGCTTGGGGGGGGCAAAAAATCCAATGACCTTTTTTTTGTTTTTTTTTTTTGCTCATCATTATAATTTTCGGCTTGGAGGGGGCAAAAAATCGGATAACCTTTTCTTTTTTTTTTTTTTTTGCTCATCAATATAATGTTAGAACCAAAGAGCCGTCTTTTTGGGGCAATAATCGGATGACCTTTTTTTTTTTGCTCATCAATATAATTCGTGCCAGTTTTTGAGCCTGACTTCAAATCCTTGGGGGGGCAATTGCCCCCCCCACCCCCCCCTAAACGACGCCCATGCCTGACACACAGAAGATTGAAAAACAGTATTTTTCGGACATGAAAAGTGGTTGTTCTTTTACTTTAAATTGAAACCACATAAAAAGTACAAATGATGACAGTGACATTTTCTTGCCTCAACTACAAGGGTAGATTTTGAAGTAAGTTTACCCATTTTTTTCCTCAGAAATTATTGATGTTAGAAAAAAAACCAAACCCAGTGTTGAAACGGACGTACTCTTAGCTTTTTAACGAGCTACAGTTTTACAAATTTGGCTAACGCGTTGCAGAGATATCGTGGATTTTCCAAACCCGTCTCTCCTTCAAACGTGCCCACCTTTTGGCGCGCTGCGGAGCTTCACAGAAAACATGAGTTTAAGATCTCTCTCGCATTTAAAAGCATTTTTGAGTTTAGGATTGGATTTCCTGATTTTTTAGGGCGCTAAACGTTATTTTTACAGGGTATTACCCCATAATCAACTGTTAATAAGCCTGTAGCAAAAGTTTGCAACAGCTCCATTCCTTAAAGGTATAACAAAAAAGAGTGAGATAAGAGACTTCGTTTGAATCCAATTTTGATCGTGACGTCATCATTACATCACTACAACGGTCTTTTGAGAGAGAAATAGAGAGGGAGGGAGAGAGAGAGCGAGAGAGAGGGAGAGAGAGAGGGAGATAAAGAGAAAAAAACTAAAATAAGAAAAGGAACAAACTCACTAGAAAAAATTGGCGACACAAAATTGGTCTCCTGAGGAGTGGATTCAATAATAATACAGATTGCAATCGGTTGAATCGATCGGTAAAAAGACAGGGATTGAGGTAGTGATAGGGAAACGCCTCGACCCGTGATCAGGTCGAGCAAACTCCAATCGATCGGTTGAATAAGAAATGCACATCTCAGCTGTTGGAGAGAAAAAAAATGTGGCATTGTGGGTATGATTCCATGATTGCCATGTGACAAGGTTTTTATGAAATCCATTGAAAAGGCTTGCATAGATTTGTTACACTGATTTGTTTTTTGAATACAACTGTGACTAGGATCAAAATGTAATTTTCCGCGGGATAAAGGGTCAAGATTATCTCCTGTGTCCAAAGGCAACACGCCCCAAACAAATATTAGTGGCATTTTTACGGCTGGATTATCCCTAAGTCACTCTGGAAAAGAAGCATGAAACATAACAGGGAAAATGCAGGAAATTTGACTGCAAACATTCCTTTTTTGCCACATTACATCCGTTAAAGGGAAAATACACAATGTCGCATTACATCCGTGAAATGGAAAATACACAAAGTCAATGTAGTTTAGCATGAAAGGGACGGTTAGCATTTTCGGTGAAATTGGTCTAGCTTACTTTTTGGATTTTTATATACATTATAGATTGTAAATCAATGCGTGATGTTTCGAAAATGTACTTGACTCGTGATTATACTTTAAGCGGTACGTAACATCCAATGGTGTGATAAATAATTTAAGAGAACTTGTTGTGTAATGGCACGAATTAGCATTTGAAAATTTGGATCCTACCTCTTGTGGGAAAAATCGAGAGCAAGAGAGATGGAAAATTTGTTAAGATCTAATTAATTTCGTGACGTTGCACTAAACAGGTCTGATACTAAAACTACTTACTTCATCTCCACCGGTTAATTTATTGCCACAAGAAGAATAATTTTTCCCCCGGCATGGAGAAAGCGTACCAAATAGACGGGACTACCCCCATTGTGACCGCTTGCGATAGAATTTTGAATGGGCGGGTTCATTGATTTAGAGAAATAATTTAGGAACTTTTCACGCTCGTTACGCCTGCGTTATTTTCAAAACATTTTACCCTGGCATAGACCCTCTACATTAACCTTCTAAAGTCCTCTAAAGGCCAAAAGCCTCTTTTTTTTTTTTTTTTTTTTTTTTATTTTTAGTTCAAAAGAATAATACCACTCTTCCCTTCTACAGAGAAGGTAGTTAACTGTTCGTACTTGAGGGGGTTGGAATTGCCTAAACGACGAATTGAAGGCGCCCGAACGAAACCTTATCTTTTATGTGTTTTCATTGATAATCGCGTTTAAACCGAACGAAGACTGAAACAATGTGCAGTAGACTAGAGGAGAAAAACGAGTATACTCGCGCTTGGCCCATAAAGGGTTAACGCATTCTATTACTAGATGCAAAAAAAAAAAACCAAAAAGCAAAACAAAAAAAAAACAAAAACAAAAAAAAAAACAGTAAACAAAAAACACTCCAAATGTATGGCAACTCTGTATGGGTCGACAAGTCTGGATCTCGAGCGTCTACTCGGTCGTAAAAAAAAAAGAAGCAAAACAAATCAAAACAAAAAAACAAAAACACAGCGTTGGGCACATTGCTGCAGCTCCAAAAACTTTTATCCGAGAAACTTACAGTTCCCCCGAACAAAATATTGAAAAAAAAAAACAAAAACAAAAAACAAAACGAAAAACAAAATAAAACTCATGGACTCAGAGCACGAAAATACGTTTGTCTTTTTGACTGCGTCTAGCATTCGTCTTCAGCTAAACTACTTTTACAACGCGTCGTTGATAGGGGGTTGAGCTAGAGGGAAGTTGCGCACAGTAAATTGAAACATGGCTTTTTCGGACAAAAAAAAGTTATTAAGTTTTTATTTAACCCATATACGCCCAGAATTATTTGGAATATTTAGGTGTTTTTCTCGAGAAACACAATTTGAGTACTGAAAACACGAAAAAATTAAAAACACAGAAATTTTTGGGGCAGCTGAATTTTACGAGCTAAAAACTCCCTGAAATTGGTCCTTATTGATTGACATTCGGCCCAAAAAAACCGTAGCGTAGCTAGCTGAGCAAGCGCCCCCCTGCTGATTCGAATGCTGCCCACCTCTTTTTTAACGAAAAATTGGCCGCCTCCCCCCCCCCCCCCCCCTGCAACCCTTTGCACCCGTAATGTAGACAATTTACTTTCAAAAACTCCGAAATTTGTGAACGTGAATTTTGGCAGAGGAGCCTTTACATTGCTTTCTCCCTACATTTCTTAGCTTCTATTTTTCTCAATCTGTTCTCCTTTTTTTCCCTTTTCTCCTTTTTCTTTCCTTTCCTTTTTTCCCTTTTCTCCTTTTTCTTTCCTTTCCTTTTTTCCCTTTCCCTTTCCTTTTTTTCTCTTTTTCCTTCCCTTTTCTCCTTTTCGCTCTTCCTGTTTCGCTTCTCAAAACGTTTGCGCCCTCCCTCCCGGCGGGGTCAGCGGGGCCTATAGCTACGCCACTGTCCAAAAATGACACAACAAGTGGGTCGCTAACGACCCACTGGGCATGATATAAAGGTTTTAAAAAATATTGTTTTAACGATGGATATTTATACTGTTCTTAATCTTCTTTAATGTTTATCCGTCTTGCTAACTTTTGCTGAAAGTGATTGACTTCTTAATTCTTGAGAAAAAGCTAGCTAAAATTACGATGAGCAGATAGATAATGAACGAAATTCTCTCACGTATTTACAAAATTACTTTAAAGTTAAAGGCGTAGTGGCGAAGCTACGCAGGAACCATGGGAAATTCTTGTATACCTAACTTGAAAGCTTTCCTTTGTGTGTTTTTATAGATAGAGTAACAAATTAGACAGGAATCTCCACGACACTTGCTAACTTTTGCTGAAAGTGATTGACTGGTTAATTCTTGAGAAGAAGATAGCGAAAATTACGATGAGCAGATAGATAATGAACGAAATTCTCTCACATACTTACAAAATTACTTTAAAGTTAAAGGCGTAGTGGCGAAGCTACGCAGGAACCATGGGAAATTCTTGTATACCTAACTTGAAAGCTTTCCTCTGTGTGTTCTTATAGATAGAGCAACAAATTAGACAGGAATCTCCACGACACTTGCTAACTTTTGCTGAAAGTGATTGACTGGTTAATTCTTGAGAAGAAGATAGCGAAAATTACGATGAGCAGATAGATAATGAACGAAATTCTCT
Source organism: Trialeurodes vaporariorum (assembly GCA_011764245.1). Lineage (NCBI taxonomy): Eukaryota > Metazoa > Arthropoda > Insecta > Hemiptera > Aleyrodidae > Trialeurodes > Trialeurodes vaporariorum. Next base: position 1,035,371 of record VMOF01000013.1, on the reverse strand, counting down.
CACATACTTACAAAATTACTTTAAAGTTAAAGGCGTAGTGGCGAAGCTACGCAGGAACCACACTGAAAAAAAAAAACCTCTGCTAAAACCAACTAATTGCAATTAGTAAGTTGGAATTAGTAATTTCAAAGCAGGGGCGTGTTAAATTAACCAATATTATTGGGTTCTTTGAAGTATCCAGAAATGAGTTATATCAACTAACCGTCTATATGCTTATTTTTACTAATGTAATGTTGTTTCAAGAAAATAAGTAGTTGCAATAAGAATTCGAAATAGTTTGATTTACTATTCAGTAAGAAGCGCCGTAAAAGGTCGAGTTATGCAATTTGCATGACACCAGTTACTAATTGAAATGTTTGAATCCAGCATTTCATTTATTTAAGTTAAACAATTCAAACATGTGAGTCTACTAATATTGATTTAAATTTAGCCTTTCACATAAAGCGCCGTTAAAGGTCGAGTTATGCAATTTGCACGACATCAGTTACTAATTGAAATGTTTGAATCCAGCATTTCATTTATTTAAGTTAAACAACTCAAACATGTGAGTCTACTAATTTTGAGTTAAATTTAGCCTTTCGCATGAAGCGCCTTAAAATGTCAAGTTGTCCATTTTGCATGCCACCAGCTACTAACTGTAATGTTTGAATCCAGCAATTCATTTCTTTAACCTCCGCAATTCAAATAAGTGAGTCTACTAATATTGAGTTAAATTTACCCTTCCGCATCTCAGAGTTGCGGTTAAGACCATTCCTCATTGTTTTAGATTAACTTTGGAAGGGGGGGTTACCTACTCCCCCCACGGGCCCCCCCGGGGGGCTATCTCAAAAATTTAAAATAGCAACCCCTTTCTTGTGATATCTCGTTCAAAAAGCCATAACATTCTAAGACTGTTTGAGGAAATCGAAGGTGAATATCGTTTTTCATTATAGATAAATCAAAAGTGAAAGTTCGATTTCGACCCATTTTCCAATAACTAGATGTCGAAATTTAAAAAGCTAGGGGTTTATCTACAAAGCAAGTAATTTTTAGATAATTTACCATTTTTACATAAATTTAGACAAAATTTGGTTTTAGAGCCCCCCAAAAGTTATAAAAAAATTGTCCCACGAGGGGTCTATCTCCAAAATTCCGAAGCATGACCCCTATTTGAGTGATATATTGCTCACAAGGGCACACTAAACTGAGAATTTCAGCGCAAACCACAGGTTAATATAATTCTTAGTTTTCGATATAGCGAATATCAAAGTTGGATTTTCACCCGTTTTCAAATTTCGATGTATCGAAAAAAAAAACGATATTTACCTGCAGTTTGCGCCAAAATTGTTAGTTTAGTGTGCTCTTTGGAGCAATTTATAACTCGATAGGAGTCACGCTTCGGAATTTTTGAGAAAGACCCCTTGAGGGGCAATTTTTTTGACAAATTTTGGGGGCTCTAAAGCCAAATTCAACTAAACTTTTGTCAAAATGATATATTTTCCTAAAAAGAACTTGCTTTTTAGAGTATTTTGGACACCTAGTCTTTTTAAATTCCAACTTTTCAAATGGACGATCTGATTATTTGAAAATAGGTCGAAATTGAACTTAGACTTTTGACTTATCGAAAATGAAAAGCGATATTCACCTTCGATTTGCGCTAACAGTCTTAGAATGTTATGCTTTGAACGAGATATCACAAAATAGAGGTTGTTATTTGAAATTTTTGAGAAAGCCCTCCTGGAGGGCCCTTTTGGGGGGGGGGGGGGGGGGGTTTGACCGACCAAAAAAATTCATCTAAAACCATGAATGATGGTCTAAATCGCAACTTTTTATCTCAACTCGGTCAAAAGTTAGACAGGGGGTGGGGGAAACATCTATGTTACACCTTCTATGTTGTCCCCAAAAAAGTATTTACTATAACCCATCAGAAATAGTCAGTGGCGCCAATTGGGTGAAAGCAGGGGGGGGGGGGATCCCGCCAAGGATTTTCAATGTGGCCGAAAAATCGAGTCAGAGATTTTTTTGAAGATGCACCGCAAAAAAAAACAAAAACAAAAAAAAAAAAAAAAAAAAAAAGGTCATCCAAATTTTTGGAGGGCCTGCCCCCCCCCCAAGCAAATCAGAAAGATAGAGAGATGCACGACTAAAAAAAAAAAAAAAAAAAAAAAAAAAAGGGGGCATCCAAATTTTTGGAGGGCCTTGCCCCCCCCCCCCCCAGGTAAGTCTGAAATTGCGCCCCTGGAAAAAGTAAGATGAACTTCGAAGAATTAGTAAATTCAAACAATTGCATGAGTTGAATGGAGTATGAAAATGATAAACACAACTTGTCCAATTAGTAACTTCTAGCATTGAAATTGTGAAACCAACCATCAGAAAAAGTAAGATGAACTGCGAAGAATTAGTAAAATGAAGCAATTGCATGAGTTGAATGGAGTATGAAAATGATAAACACAACTGTTCCAATTAGTAACTTCTAGCATTTGAGTAGTTGGATATCATTAAACTATAATAAATAGGAAATATTCGTCGTAACTTTTCGTGAGCAATTCTAGCTCAATGGATAGGACACTTGTCTGTCGCCGATGCGGCCCGGGTTCAAACCTCACCACCTTCAGGTAAAATTTGTAACTGCAATTAATATATGTCTATATGTCTGTGTATGTAAATTCAATGTGTATCCTCTGTATGTCGATGAATTGTGTAATTACATGGCTAATAACTATCCCACAGCAACAATAACAACAAGTGAGATTAGTACACAATTTCTCAACCAGAGTGCGCTATTTATTACGGAATTTTAGTGAATTAGTAAAATCAAGCATTTCAAAATGTTCTTTTATGTAAACCAATGAGTAAAATCAACTCCGAGACATTGGTTTTTTCAACTAATTACAAATAGTAAATACTACACTTTACAATTAGTCATTTCAAATGCGTCAAGTGTTGCTTGAACTAATGAATTAGTAAAAAATAATTGGGGGATAATTTTTGTCAATTAGTAAGTTCAAGTAATTATTTTGCAGATTCAAGAAATGAGAAGGTCAGTTGAACTATTCATAATTAGTAAATTTGAGCAAAGTTAGAATAGTAGAAACAACATTTGAATGTGGTGTCCATACTTTTAACTAATTGAATTAGTTGAATTAACTCTGAGCGGGTTTAGATCTAGCAGTTATTTTTTTCAGTGCATGGGAAATTCTTGTATACCTAACTTGAAAGCTTTCCTCTGTGTGTTCTTATAGATAGAGCAACAAATTAGACAGGAATCTCCACGACACTTGCTAACTTTTGCTGAAAGTGATTGACTGGTTAATTCTTGAGAAGAAGATAGCGAAAATTACGATGAGCAGATAGATAATGAACGAAATTCTCTCACATACTTACAAAATTACTTTAAAGTTAAAGGCGTAGTGGCGAAGCTACGCAGGAACCATGGGAAATTCTTGTATACCTAACTTGAAAGCTTTCCTCTGTGTGTTCTTATAGATAGAGCAACAAATTAGACAGGAATCTCCACGACACTTGCTAACTTTTGCTGAAAGTGATTGACTGGTTAATTCTTGAGAAGAAGATAGCGAAAATTACGATGAGCAGATAGATAATGAACGAAATTCTCTCACATACTTACAAAATTACTTTAAAGTTAAAGGCGTAGTGGCGAAGCTACGCAGGAATTATGGGAAATTCTTGTGTACCTAACTTGAAAGCTTTCCTTTGTGTGTTTCTATAGATAGAGTAACAAATTAGACAGGAATCTCCACGACACTTGTAACTTTTGCTGATAGTGATTGACAGGTTAGTTCTTGAGAAAAAGCTAGCGAAAATTACGATGAGCAGATAGATAATGAACGAAATTCTCTCACATACTTACAAAATTACTTTAAAGTTAAAGGCGTAGTTGCGAAGCTACGCAGGAACCATGGGAAATTCTTGTGTACCTAACTTGAAAGCTTTCCTTTGTGTGCTTTAATAGATAGAGTAACAAATTAGACAGGAATCTCCACGACACTTGTAACTTTTGCTGATAGTGATTGACAGGTTAGTTCTTGAGAAAAAGCTAGCGAAAATTACGATGAGCAGATAGATAATGAACGAAATTCTCTCACATACTTACAAAATTACTTTAAAGTTAAAGGCGTAGTGGCGAAGCTACGCAGGAACCATGGGAAATTCTTGTGTACCTGACTTGAAAGCTTTCCTCTGTGTTTTTTTATGGATAGAGCAACAAATTAGACAGGAATCTCCACGACACTTGCATAGCTCCAACACTGAAGATCAAAGATAGCGAAGCTATATGCATCAGGATTCATAGGAGATTCCTATCTAAGTAGTAGTTAAGTAGCGATGCTTGCTTCCGAAATGCATCAAAGCGAATCGGTGAGTGGTTGTTAAGCAAACAGTTACAACTCGTCGCTAACCAACCACTTGCCGATGCATTTTGATGCATTTTGGAATCAAGCACTGCCACTTGTCAGAATCCGTGAACTCGATACTCAAAATGCGTGAGCTCTAGAAATCTCCCATGGTATGTCCCCTCTGCTCTTCCGGGGGCTCGCCTATGTTATTTTAAATGGAAAATTAGACTTACGAGCAGACCTGTTAATATAGCGGCCTTTTAAGCGCCAAGGTAGCGCAGGGCTCTCAAAATGTCTCCTCTGCTCTTCCGGGGGCTCGCCTACGCTATTTCAAATTGGAAATTTGACTTCCGAGCAGACCTGTCATACGCGCGGGCGGCGCGGCCTTTTGATAGCCATCGTGGCTCAGGGCTCTTAAAACGTCCCCTCTGCTCTTCCGGGGGCTTACCTAAGTTAATTTAAATGGGAAATTAAAATTACGAGCAGACGTGTTCATCTCGTTGCATTTTGATCGCCAACGTGGCGCTGGGCTCCTAAAACGTCCCTTCTTCTCTTCCGGGGACACGCCTATGTTATTTTAAATTGGAAATTAGACTTACGAGCAGACCTGTTAATGAAGCGGCCTTAGAAGCGCCAATAGGTAGCTCAGGGCTCTGAAAATGTACCCTCTGATCTTTCGGGGGCTCGCCTTTGCTATTTCAAAAGGGGAATTTGACTTACGAGCAAACCTGTTCATATCGTGGCCTTTTGATCGCCATCGGGTAGCAGGGCTCTCAAAAGTCCCCTTTGCTCTTCCGGGGGCTCGCCTATGTTGTTTTAAATGGAAAATTAGACTTACGAGCAGACCTGTTCATCTCGCGGTATTTTGATGCCAGGAGCCCCATTGCTTCCCCTAGATCTTCATCCTGATCATTAGAATCATACAGTCATTTTGGCACTAACCCTTAACTGCACCACTTTTTTTGATTTATTTTGTATTTTATTTTTTGTTTAATTTTTAAACCAAATACTGTTACTTAGTAAGTACATTATAGGATACTGAAATAGGGAAAAGTATTGGGGGGGGGGGGATTAATTACTTTTCATTTATAAGAGGCTGAGAATGAATTATTCCAGTTATGACCTAACGTCCATAACTCAATTCCTCTATATTTGAATACACTTTGAATGAATTATTCCACGTCTGTCCTTCCTATAAATTGCTCAAGGGTTCCAAATAAAGTCAGTGAGTGAATTTCGTGATTTTTACTTTCTCGCTTTTAACGAAGTTGGAGATTGAGCAAGGATTGCGATGGGGCAGCTGGTTCTCTGTCGGTATCCCAGCATAACGTTTAAACTGGCAGTTTATTTGTATCCAAATTTTGTACCGAAGTTGCTTTCAACATTTTTGAGAGGGATTTTGTTTGTTTTCCGAAATTTTAAAGTCCAAGCAAGTTACGGAGAGTAAGAGGTTTCCATTAAAATCAATGGGGGGAAATGGGTAAACATTCAGGGAAAAATTGGAATATTTCAAATATGCCTTTTAGAATTTTGATTAGATTTGCATTAACATTCTGCAAGCAGCCTACTGTAAAATTGACCCCGTAAGTGGAATCTGGGGGTCTCTCCAGCGTATTAAAGGGGGTCTGAGGGCTCTCCCCAGAATATAGGAGTGGATCTGGAAGCCCCTCCAGCATTGGCGGAGCAAGCAAATAGGCAACTATGAATTCTTCCCATTTGAATGTATGAGAAACAATCGATTAGAAACTGGGCCATGGCCCCCTCAAGAATCAATTGTTCCTCATACATTCAAATGAGAAAGTGCTTGTGGGGTATTCCCCAAAGCTTATTTGTTATTCTCGTAGTCATTTCCGCCGGTTTTTACGCAAGAATTAACTATTGAATCGCTTACAGCAAACGTAAGCAAGAGTCTCGTTATATCCTGGAAATTTTATGTTCTGACCCATTGTGGGAAGGGTAGGGGGGGGGGGGGGTATTCAATATGTAAGCGCATACGTGGAAAATTGTTACGAATCCGGGCAATTTCACTTCCCCGATCCCGCTTTCGCTCTCGCATAACGAATATTCACTATCACGACGGGCGGGCGGGCGGGCGGGAGCGAGAACGCAAGCGGTGTTTTCGCTTATGTTTGTGTCTGCATCTTTGCTCCCAGACTCTTATGTCACGTGTTCATGCAGTTTGTGTTTAAGTGTGCGAGGGTACATTATGTACACAAACGTTCAGACGGCGGCGAGGCGACGCGACGTTGCCACGCGTACTTGTTCAGAACACGGATGTTTACGGATATTATGACGAGTCTTTGATATTTGCAACGAGGTACACCTGATGTAAAGGAACTGATACACGCTGTAAGTTCTATCCCGAAGTGTGGCATCACTGACGATCTGATTCTGGTTTGCTTGCCTCACTTTTTTTTAACCCTTTAAACCCGGGTTTATTACAAACCCTTCTCACAAATTTTTTATCAATCCCAATGAATCGAATGAACTTTTCTCGCTTAGTTTGATGTGCACAGTGATTTTTTTGAAAATACATTTAAAACCATGTTAATTCGGTGGTACAAATTTGTACCGCCAGTAGACAAAGGGTTAACCTTACATATCAGGCTGCATAGTCAATTTCTCAATAAATGTATAGTTCCCATTAAAGTGTGCTGTAAATGGCAACTATGTAGGAGTTCTGGACCAGCAGCACTGTAAAGCACGAGACGAATTATCTCCCGATCTGCTGTAAGATTTGTACAGGGCTGCCGTTTTGCGTATAATCAATGCTATTTTTCTATTCACCGATGATTCCACCGGTTGAGAAAAGATTACACAGTTCAGTTCAGTTCATGACTGTAATGCACGAAAATACTCTGATCTGTAATCTTTCCTTAATCGGTGGAAACTCCGTTGATTAATTAAAATATCCGCAAGTTTTTTAAAGTCGTCGACGACTCCACCGGTTGAGAAAAGATTACAGATGCGAGTATTTTAGTTTATTACAGGCATGCTCTGAACTGCATTGTGTAATCTTTTCTCAACCGGTGGAATCATCGGTGAATAGAAAAATAGCATTGATTATACGCAAAACGGCAGCCCTGGATTTGTAACACTCGATCGGAAGATCTGTTTCTGATAAGCGATGGGAAAGAAGTTAATGAACTTCGTTTAAATTTTCATCCTAATATTTTTCACTTTAAGGATGCGTTGATTGGTACACAGAGCGAAACGTACATCACACTTCAAAGTCTCCATTCACAACTGCAAGAATGCTCCAAAACCATGAAGAAGGAGGAAGAAATGGAAAATTTAGTGCGAGATTATTCTTTAAAATCTACTGGGCGTCATGAGTATTTAAAAAAAAAAAATGTTTCAAATTTCCACCCAAAGATATGAGATGATTCCTGTTAGTATGTGTAGTTTCATTAATTTGAAGCTAGCGTTTTCGCCTTTAAAAGTGAAACAAATTTAATGTTAATTTTTCATCATTGACGCGAGTGCCGAATCGATTCCAGAAATGTAATCAATATCACAGATCATAGTATCCAGGTAAATTTTCTGTTTTTCACCGTTCATTGCGATTTCTTGATGTTTATTTTGATGCGATGTAGCCAAACTTTTTTTTAGAGCAGATCTATATATTTTTTTACGTGTTTCTGCGGGACGGAACTCGGTTCCTGGTTTGGGACCACGGGACGGACTTCTGATACTTTTTTGACCGCGGGACGGAACTCGAAAATTGCCATAAATCAACAATTGTAATTCAGGGAAAATGGTTTTTAACGAAACTACAAGTGTTTCGGGGTTGCTATCTGGACGCAGAATTCGAACACATCTATCCAGGTGAGAAACAACGAAGAAACTGAAACGTGACTGATACCAATGAAATTTTCTCACCTGGTTGTATTAAAATTCTGTGCCCAAACAACCACTCTAAAACACTTGCACATTAATATGAAACCCCATTTTGAATTAAATTAATTACAATTTGTCATCATAGTGAATTGAAAAATCTAATTAAACACACTCAAAGCGGCGCGACAACGCGACGCAGCTATGTGCTAAATGATAAAAGCGCCTTCATTTCAGAAAGACGCAAAACCAATTCCGGAAAGTAGGAATAGTTAGCGTGTTGTTTCAATGTTATTTTAAACGGCGCCTTGAAAGGTAGAGCGAGTGAGAGTCTCTGTGTGTTTAGAGTCAAGACAAACGGATAGTCGACCTCCGATTGGTCATCGAGTCGTTTTAGTGAGTCGTTTGTTGGGATTCTTGTTTACTCTTAGGTCGACCCAAAGAGCGTCGTGCCGCACAAAAGAGAGCGAGCCAATAAATGAGGTCGGACATGGCGTTGCGATCTTCAATGCGTATAACATTTTTTGATACGCAACGTAGAAGTTGCAAAGTGGTTTCATTGGTTTTCATGCAAAATTTCCTCCAAGAACCACCCCTTATAGTTTGTTTTTCGACCGTAAAAACATTTAAATTTGCAATTTTAGTCATATTTTCCATGTCCCACCCCTCCCATGGACTCGGCCCCCAGTGTGACGTGCCTGCCCGTTATGCAGAAGGAAGTATCATTATCGTGGAGATGAACACGTATCCAAGTATCAAGTTCAAGCGCGGGAGAAGTCGCGATATTGCATGTTTGTCGGTTTTCGAGCTTGTGCAAATTTCTCAACGATCGATACAGATTTTCTGTCATCATACAGTGGTTCGAAGCACGACATTTCCTGCGGAGATCAAGTCATGTGAACGGAAATCAAGATTACTGACGATCAGAGTCGTAATCTGGCAATCTGGTAAGTTAGCGGGGGGGGGGGGTGTCAACAACAACAACAACAACAATAACAACAACATTTGGCTAATGGGTCTGTTGCAAACTTTTGCTACAGCGATAAAGAATCAGAACGGAAACTCTGTCGGATTTTGAAGCAAATTCATTTCGCTTCCGCCATGTTGGGATATAGGATGTTTACCTCTGGATTCGCACGCAAAAAAAAAAAAAAAAATATAGGACATGATCCGCGAAATTTTTATTCTGAAATGCGAAAAGAATAAAAGTGAGGCCGGAAACTTAAGATTTCTTTCCAGAATTTACAGAAATAAATGAGTTTTGCCACAAATCACACTCGTCCGCCATGTTGGGATATAGGACCACAGCGTTGCCTATTGGTGCCGTTAAATTCCAAACTTGCTTCCATTGGCTCTTATGGGAGTTTCCGTTCTGATTGTATTATTCTGTGATAGAATGTTAAATCTTATGTAAAATCACGTGATTAGTCCATTGGTGGTATCAGAAAGTCATAAAATACACATAAGGGGGGGGTGGTCATAAGTAGCAGGGAGTGTCAAGAAAAGATTACTTACTTCATTACAAGTGGCCTACAAGGCCCAAAATGTAAGGAGTCGAAAGACATTTTATGTATATCTCGTCAACTGTACTTCAGTGTGATGAGTCATTCCGGGCAGAATGTAGCATCCGTTACAAATTAAAACTGTCTGGTCTACTTGAAAAAATACACTTTTGAACTTTTTAGCAATGACCAAGGTCAGAGGTCACAACTTTTTTACTTGCCTCGTAGCAGTAAAGGAGCAAAACATCTAGTTTCTTTAAGTCAAAATTACCGTTTTTCATCCGTTTACTGCATCCGTGCAGAAAAGATTACATTGTCCTGTGATGTAGTATATCTATGTATATTGAAAAGTACTGCTATTCATAATCTTTTGTGCATCGAGACACTAAAGATATGAATTATAGAACGGCGCTACCTAACTATACTTCCGAGTTTACGACTGATTCGAGGCAGAGAATACCTCGCCGATCATCAATTTGCATTGATCGACGGTGACAAACGCTAATGAACGCGGCCTGTGACCTTTGACATCACTTTGATGACCACGTACTCCAGCCTTTCTTTTAACGGAAGATGGAAACTTTTCCACGCGGACGAGCTTCCGTCACCGTAACTCATCCCCCCTCCACCCCTCAAACGTCCTTCAACATCATTCTTTCTACTCTTCCTCGCCCGCCTTCTATCGCCTCTGTTCCAGTGTGCCAATGTGTCACCGCACCGCGGTCTCCATGGCAACCCGCTTGAGAGAGAGAGCGAGAGAGAGAGAGAGAGAGTTCCATCCAGACGCATACGTGCGTCGTTTCCTGATGATGAAACTAATTTTTATACCGAAAGGGATATTCATAACCGTTGCCCTAAACCCCCCCCCCCTCTCGTCGACAGCCCTTGCCTCCAGAGACCTCTCCTTGCTTCATCATATTTGTCCCCCCCCCTCTCTCTCTCTCTCTCCTTCTCTCTCTCTCTCTCTCTCTCTCTCTCTCTCTCTCTCTCTCTCTCTCTCTCTCTCTCTCTCTCTCTCTCTCTCTCTCTCTCTCTCTTTTTCTCTCTCTTACACACGCACACGCGATGGAATGACAGAAACAATCAGAGAAGAGCAAAAGTCTAATGACATTCTGATGCGTTTTCTATGGCTCTGGGGTTTGGATACGGGACGCGAGCGCTGCCGTTGAGATCAGAAACGACTCGAAACACTACGGATTGCGCATGGTGGATACGACTTTTTTGCATTGCACGACAAGAGCGAGTCGAAGAAATGCCGTTTAAATACCACAATATCGACGACGACCCCCCCTCCCACCAGTTACGTGATATTTGTGCAACGTTGCAATATTTGCGATGCGCTGTGAGAGAGGAAGAGATATTTCATCTCCTCCCCCACCCCACCCCCTCTTTCCGCCATCCGCGGTATGGAACTGCACCCTCAAGGAAAAAACTAATTTTTAACGCAACCGGATGACCAGCAGAAGCGTCATGTGAGGGGACGGGGTGGGACGCCTCCCTCGTGGTGTGGCAAATTCCAAAATTTTGGCTCATATAAAAATTCAAAAAGCCAAAAAAAAAAAAAAAAAAAAAAACTATCCGAGTGCCGAGGGGTTTCCTCCGAGACCCGTCATTCGTCCGACTCCCACCAAGGAATTTTTCACTCAAAAGAGGGGGGGGGGCAAATTCTACCCAGAAAATGCCAAAAAATAATCCCTGTGCGACGGTATTCTCAGATTATTTTTCAAAGGTGACCTCAAACGGGGTTCGTATACGAGAAATTTAATCTCTCCATGTCGGTAACTATAGGAACATCCGACCTGCTACTATACTAGCATCGCATCGCTCCCATGAATCGTTTTACGTGCGTTCCAACGAGAATTGAGCTTCGGTTTTCGACTCTGATATAACTTTATTCCTGCCCTGACCCTTAAGAAGCTGACATAGTGCTCTGAAGAATCGTTCGTGAAGAAGCATCGATTCGCGTTAACGGGCTATGGCCATAGAAAGGATTAATGGGACGTGATTTTGAAACTTCAAAGAGGCAGCTCTCATGGACGTTTTACACGGACTCAGCTTGTTTGACTAATGGGGCTCTTGGAAACTTTACCTGTGGGGGATTGAAGTGTTGATTCTTGCATAAAAACCTGTAACAATGACAATGAGTACACTAAAAAATCACGAAATTCACTTTCAGAATCGGGCTTCTCACCCGCCTTCTTATCGTGAACAGAGTATAGACCATCTATCGGTACAGCTCTTTGGTTCCATAAGTTTGCTCACGACTCCTACCTTGTGATGTAATGTCTTCGGTTGCAATTAATCGAATCCTGACGTCGCTGAATCACAGGATCAGTCCATTACACGTTCTATCAACCGCATTTGTACTAAATAGCGCAGAGTGCATTCACGAAGATATATGTATGTATGCACTCCGATGCTCTTTGCTTCGCTTTGCTTAGCTCCGAGGGCTCTTGAGGTGGAAGAGGTGTGGGGGGAGGAGGTTGGTTTTGGCCAAGGGAAATGCACCCGAGGCCGGGGGCCGGGGGCCGTGGTCGGTCAACCACAGAGTATGATTGACTCCTTAGCATCCCGAGAATTATGCCTTCTCTCTCTCCCTATCTCCCTCACTCTCCTTCTATGTTGCCAGATCTTGCGGCTTTTCCCATAAGAACACATAGGAAAAGCCGCAGAATCTGGCAACACTGCTCTCCTTTCATTTGATTGTGTGTGTTCTAGCAGGACTGCTGAATGGTCCATCACCTGACTTAGCTGAATACCTCTGTCTTTTTCTAACGTGAAGAGAGAGAGAGAGAGAGAGAGAGAGAGAGAGAGAGAGAGAGAGAGAGAGAGAGGAGAGAGAGAGAGAAAGAGAGAGGGAGAGAGAGAGAGAGAGAGGACAGCGCACTTACGCGCAGTCACGCGACCGTGAACCAGACGGTATCGCATTCCAGAACCGCGAGATAAGGCTGATACGATGTCCTATCGGCTATCACCGAAAATATTTGATAATTATTGATGGCACTTCGGTGCGATCAAGTAGTCGGGGCAAATTAAGGTTTGACTCGCAACAAATTGCAACAAAAGGTTTCATGGTATCAAAAAAACGCAGAAAAATCAGGAGAATACGATGAAAGAAAAGTCAACGAAATTTTTCCAAAATTAGACCCCAAAAAACCCCGAAGAAACTCAAGAAAAGTACGAAAATTCTCAAAAAAACACGGTAAAACTCCGAAACGGTTGGGTTTTGGGCAATTTTGATAGAGGCCAAATTTGTGGAACGTCAAATTTTACATGAGACACTTAAAACGATTTTTCGAAAAAACCAAAAGCATATCGGATCCAAATTTTCTGATGCAAATTCATGAATGTTGACAACCAGTTCTCACAGATTTTATCAAACCATGTCTTCCACGTACCTTAGTCCGGTATTACGATCTCTTGGTTTGTCTAAACCAATGGTTTGACTCAACCACAAGGCAATCCAATAGGCAGCCAAACTGCTTGTTAAAACCCTTTCCAGCAATGTGGTACAACTGTTGTACCACTTCGAAAATATTTTTTTTTTGGAAGGCGGGCAGTGGTACAAGGTTCGTTCCACATACAGTAGGTCTAGGAAGTGCTGCTCTCTGGTGGATATGTTTTGTTTCACGAAAATCGGGTTGGTAGTACTGTTTATTTATCATTTTTCATCGGATTTTGAGGTTACAGCAGCCAAATCGAGAACCGGCTGCAAATCTTGCTCCTGAGGCGGTCCAAAGTAATTTTGCTAAGTAAATTATATATTTTCTGTTTACTTATGATCTCAGCTTCATGCCTATTGCATCAGATTTTGATTTTATGCTTTCGTTCTTTCTAAATAGGGCTTTTAGACGTGGTACCTATTTGTACCACTTCCCCACAAGAGCTGACAACAAGTCAAAGAGGTTATACCTATTTTCATTTTTTTCAATGGGGGGGGGGGGGGGGGTTGTCTCATTAGATCAGTAAAACAAGACCTAATCTACTTTTCCAGAAAAAGAAATACAAATTAAATTAAACTAATTTGACCCGGCTTACCAAATTTTTAATGAAAAAAGTTGATTTTTCGCATGTAAAAAGAGACAGAAATCTATGCAAACTGCAGTATTATATCATTTTCTTATGGCTATTCTATTACTTATACATAATATCATTACATATTATCACAAAGAAGACAAAAACTGAAGAAAAATGGTCAATAAAACAGACAATGGGGGAAAATGGGTCCAAAATTGAACGGAATTCTCTGTGTTTTATACGTTTACAGCATGAAACATTAAGATTTTGGTAAAATTATGAACTTCTGATTGTTCAGGATCAAGGGTTTCTACTTGTAACCATTCTTAGCGAATTTTTGTAATTTTTTTTAATGAAATCTAACATTTTTTTAATACTCTACCCCAGGGCGAAAGTGGGGGTCCCAGCGGGGAAGTGGTACAATTGTTGTACCACTCTATTTCGGGCATTTCTATTGGTTGAACCGAGCTGAAAAAAATCATGCATCATTAGACTACCTAAGAGACAACAAATTACAAAAAAAAAGTTCAAAAAGTTCAAAAACCCTAATGGGTGCTGGAAAGGGTTAAAGGATGAGAACAAAGGAAGCTCAACCCCTAAGTAGAGGATAACAAACTATCACTTAACCAGAGATCGTAATACCGGGCCTTAAAGTGTTTTCCATACAGTGTAATAATGGTTTTTGAACGTCTTCAATCTGCGCATCGTTATTTTTGCCGAATTTTACTTAAGAATCAAGGTTCTATATTGTTGTAGCAAAAGTACCTACGTATTAGCCCTTTATATAAGTCACTTGATCAAATAGGCAAAGAGGGATTAAGGCAAATTCCTGAATCCACATTTAGTCCTTCAATTTTTATTATTATTATTATTATTTTTTTTTTTAAATCTAATTGGATAGCAAAGCATATTCCTGCATCTCTCGAAATAATGCACATCCACTGCGGGGAATACAAATCCTTCAGCGAAGCTCTGACTCCACTGCGGTCACGTATTTTGCGTGGACTCTTTCATTTAGTTCACAATCATAATGACCCGAACTAAATCCCTGTGTTGCCAGAGAGTCAAGGGTATTTGTTCGCATATTGATTAAGTGTTGCCGAATTTGATGAGAAATTCAAATAATTTATTTTTCGTCAAATTTAAAAATGCTTATAGATATTTGAAATTACCAGAGATATTATACTGTACCAAAGATTGTGATGAAACCATTTCATATCTCCACGGTGAACCAGTGGGGGCTTGATCCAGTGGAAAATGGTTTTCAACCACACGGAAAAAAAAGATTAGTGAAAATAACCATACGGATACCTGATTTTGGCACCTGCTAGATGTTATGGTAAACTTGACCAGAAGTATGGTACATTTTCCGATTTTTTGAGTAAAATCGACATGCAATCAGGTAACATCACCTAGTACCTAGTCAAAACATAGTATACTTCTGGTTAACATTACCATAACATCTAGCAGGTGCCAAAATCAGGTATCCGTATGGTTATTTTCACCGTAGTTTTTTTTCCGTGCAAAGTGCAAGTGATTTAAAGTGGCTATCTGGACACAGAATTCTAATCCAGGTGAGGAACTTTTGCATATTTCTGTTATGTGTCAGTTTCTTTGTAGTGCAAATTCTTCCTGAAGAACTGTCATGTCGATTTCTGTGTCCACATAGCCACTCCAAGACACTTGCATTTTCGTTAAAAACCAATTTCAAGTGAATTCGTCTCAACTTTCTTTTTAAGGTAAGAACAATACGAGGCAAACAAACCGAGCCCATCGGTCCCTTGTTTCACAATCCTAATGGGGCTGTTGCACACTTTTGCTATAAGCTATTTAATAGTCGACTCTGGTGTAAAAACCTCCAAAAATAACGATGGCAGCACTTAAAACTTCCGAAATCCACTCCTAAACTCGATAAACTCTTTTACTTGCGCGAGCGTACTGGTGGCTGAGGGTAGTAACAATGGGCGATTCCCATCTAACAATACTGTAACTTCATCAAGAAGTGACCAATAAGAGACGACTTTCATTTGACACCGGTGTCACTAGGTGTCGCGATACCATTCATCGGATGCGGACCATCTTTCCGATGACTAATAATTACTCTGTGAATCATCCTTGTCAGCATAGAAAGAGTGACGAAATGAAGATAGGAATCTCCTATTGTTACTGCCCTCGGCCACCATTACGCCCTCGTAAATAAAAGCGTTTATTGAGTTTAAGAGTGGATCTCGGAAGTTTTTAGTGCTGCCATTGTTATTTGTCGAGGTTTTCACACCAGAATCGACTGTTAAATATAGCTTATAGCAAAAGTGTGCAACATCCACATTTGATAGCGCTGTGCAGATCTCAACCCGAAATCTGACGGCACCGCGCAGTGAGTGCTATACCACACATCCGTGCTTTATAACTATTAGAATTAATCATGCGGGGACCTTGGTTTTCCATTTTTCCTCTGAATTATAAGAGTGAGAGGGGAACTACGTTGCGACTTTAAAGCACGGATTGACTCTCCTCCTAAACCACTTTCCCTCTCTCACTCCCTCTCTCTCTCTTCCCCTCTCTCTCCCTCTCTCTTTCTCTCTCTCTCTCTCTTTCTCTCTCTCTCTCTCTCTCTCTCTTTCTCTCTCTCTCTCTCTCTCTCTCTCTCTCTCTCTCTCTCTCTCTCTCTCTCTCTCTCTCTCTCTCTCTCTCTCTCTCTCTCTCTCTCTGTCTGTCTGTCTCTCTCTCCATCCTCTTTCTCTTTTTTCCTTCCAAAGGGCATTCAAATTGATCTCCTCAAGCCTCTTCCCGAGCAACTCCTCTCTCGAGATATCGAGATCGAACCGCAGTGTGTGAGTGTGTGTGTGTGCGTGAATGTGCATGTGTGTGAATGTATCTTCGCCACGTACGTTGTGGGACGTGAGATTTCGTGTCCAGGAACGGGTTTAATTGGCGTCATTAGTTGGTTGCGGTGCGGAGTATACATGTATATTGTATATTGTATATATGTATACGTGGCGCATAGGACATAATGGCGCTGTTGCCGTTGATGCATGTCAAGATGGATGGCACGCGTCACGAAAACGTTACAGCATCATTTTAGGCAGAATCCATCGATTTGATGGGAATAGGTGGGTTATTGCGGCAACTGGACGTACGTCGCATTACACAGTAAAGTACATAGTTGAGTGCGAGTAAAATGTGTATAAAAATCGGTGGAAATACCAACATCCAACACTTTACAACAATGGAACTCTTGCAAACTTTTGCTGTGAGCAAATGAATAGTCCATTCTGATATAAAAACCAGTAAAAATCACGAAAATCACATTGAGAAAGTTTAAAATTCAGTAATAAACCTACATAACTACTTTAATGGCAAGATCGCAATGGCGGTTCAACGCAGGTATCATGGGAGATTCCTATTTAATATGCCGCTCTTTTTTTTTTGGAAACACAGAGGTATGTCTCAATTAAGATAGGAATCTCCCATGCTACCTGCGTCTCTCCGCCATTAAGCTCGATTTTCAGAGCGAATTTCGTGATTTTTTTAGTGTACTCACCGTCATTTTTACAGGTTTTTATGCAATAATCAACTCTTCAATCCCAAGTAGCAAAAGCTCGCAAGAGCTCCATAGAGAGGATTTGTGAGACGTGCTTTTGAGGCAGCAAAGAACTAGCCATGATGGAAATCTCTAATGGACACTTTCACACATGCTCGGTTTGTTTGCCTCCAGTGGCGTCGCGTGCAATCTGGCAACGCAGCATATCGTCCATTTGATCCTACGTAAAATATCGATTCGAGGGAGTGCACTGTGCACCCCCAATGTTTCGACTCTTTTCACGAGGTTTAATGGACTAGATACAACGTTGCCAGATTGCACGCGACACCACTGTTTGCCTCCAAAGCAGAGTTGGGCAAATGGGAATCGTAATCGTTTACACGATAAATAATCACGATAGTAATCATAATCATCAAATCATTGGATGGTAATTAAATCCATTTTTCACAGATAAATAGTAAAATCAAGGGTATTTTTGATTAGATCTAATACTTCTGCAACTAATATGTTGGGTGGCTTGTAAAAAATCAGCCTTGATTACCATAAAATCATCCTCCGAAAAAACGACGATTACGATTACTTGGTGATCGTGTAATCGATTACCACCCCCATTTGCCCAACTCTGCTCCAAAGACATTACAGAAGAAGACTGGCCTCTGATGTCTCTTTGCGCAGGGGAAAAGTGAAGCCGGTCGTGACACGGGCTGATGGGCAAGGCACTTCCCCGCGCGGGGGTATGAGCCAATTTAACATCAGCTCTTATGGGGCCTCGCTCTTCAAACCTATATTTTAGTTAATTATTTTTGCGAATATCACTGTCGAGTCTCACGTATGTTGTACAGAAAAGTATAATATACATTTAAACTGAAAATTCGGATCAATTTAATGCGTCAGTTCTTTAAAAATTGCAGTTTACGATCGGTCGGTCATTGTTTACTTAAGCACTTATAACCTCTTAGCCGTGCTTTCTATCGTTAATATCTAGCGGATAAATTGACCGAGCTCGTCAATTTCAACTTTGACATAAGCTGCATCTCATATCTGAGTAATTTTGAAACCTAAAAGTAATTAGCCTTCTTTTGAAACGATTTTATGTCTCGGCTCCATAAGCCGCAATGATAATTTGGTTCATGATCCCGACGAGGGAAGCCCAGCCTAAGACAGTAACCGGCTTCAAATCTCGCCGCTAGGGCCCAGTCTTCTTCTATAATGTCTTTGGTATGCCTCATACAAATTAACCTTCGCTAACCTAGAGGATCGATTTCACATAGGCTCGGTTTTTTTGCCTAACTTTTTTTAACCTTTAAATTATTAAAAAAAAAAAAAAAAAAAAAAAAAAAAAACACACCTGCCATTTTTCTATTCACCGATGATTTCTCCACTTGAGAAAATATTCCAAAGTTCAATTCATTTCATGGCTGTAGGTGATACACGAAAATGCTCGCACCTGTAATCTTTTTTTTGTGCAATCGCCGTTAAATCATTAAAATATCCGCAAGTTTTTTTTTTAACTCCTCTGATTGAAAAAAGAAGACACATGAGAGTATTTGCGTGTAGTACAGCCATGCACTGAACTGAACTGTGTAATATTTTCTCAACCCGTGAAAATCATCGGTGAATACAAAAATGCCAATGATTATACGCAGAACGGCAGCACTTTATAGTCTATAACCACTTCTTTTCATCCTTCTCCAACTAATGCATTCCAACGGTTAAATGAGAGAGAACCCGACAGAAAATGGGACGCTTGCGCTAAAACTTTTTATCTAACAACAGATTACCTACTTTTTTTTACCTAATGAAAGTTGCCCTACCAATGTTCACCTAAAATGCATTTTACCTCAAAACCTTTTACCTAAAATCTTTAAGGCAAAATGTCTCAATAAGTGAAAAATGTAAACAAGTGAACAAAAAACCAAAATAAACCTTAAAAACCGCGAAAACCGTAAAAACAGAAACCGAAACCAAAAAATGAGTTTGTTAATAATATAGCAATTAATAATTTTGACACGCATAAAATTCCGCGGGAAGAATTATCATTTCCTTACAGGTTAGGTATAATAATTATTAGCAGTTTCTTTCCTCTCTATAGCAACAATAATTCTTTGAGAAGGAGAAGCGTACATGATGGCTGACAATTTTAGGCAAAGAAACATTCAGATATAATATATTTTAGATCAAATTGTGTAGGACAACTATTTTTAGACAGTAAACCTGTAGGTATTCTGCGTTTAGGTCAAATACTTTAGAGCAAATGACCCAGGACCCTCCGCCGCACAGTGGAACGAGTCAATAGGAGACTCAGCAGGGGTGCAAAATGTGCCCGATCTAGCGATCCGCGGATCGCGTGAAAGTGAGGAGAGGGGGGAATTTGAAACTTTCAGGGATGATAGAACTGAGCATCAGCTTTCAGAATACTTGCAGTTTTTTAAATTTAGTCAACTAGGAGCGGGAGGCCAGGGGGTCAAAGTCAAAACCTTCGATGCCCATAACTTTTGAACGAAAAGAGATATCGACGTGAACTTTGCGCCAAAAAATGATCCTTCTAAAGACCTTTCGATTTATACCCTACAAAGTTTACCTTAAAAAATATGTGAGCCCATTTTTGTAATTTTTTCGATTTTTGAAATTTTTAAAAAAAACTGTTTTTTGAGTTTGAAAAAATATGCGCAATGTAGGAATCTGGCGCAATGTAGGAATCTGAACGAAAAACTTTCGTGAAGAAAGCTGTTTCTGTAAGCTTTAAAATGGTGCAAACCGCGATGCCGTAAAACGTTTCGTTCAAGAGTTATGACCGCGCAAAGTTTCAAATCTAGCAAAAATAGGGTTTTGCCGACTTTCGATTTTGCAAAAAAAATTTGTTGCTCCACCAATAATTGATGAAATTCATTGAAACTTGCGGAAGATGGGGGTTTTATGGGTCGATGAATTCATTTTTGATGTTAGTTTTTCAAAATTCCCAAATCAAAGATGGCCTTCATGAATCACCCTACATAGTACATGTTTTTAGACCGTAAAAACGCTCAAATTTGCATTTATAATAATATATCACGTGACCGACCCCTCGGCCTCCCATTGAAACGTACCCACCGTGCGCGGCGCCAGTGGCGGCTCGTGGGCTTTGGCATTGGGGAGGCTGATGGGGGGGGGGGAGGAACCCCACCAGCAGGGGGGGGGGGGCGAACAACAACAGACAGGCGCGGACAAAAACAAACAGGCGCGGCTGGTCCGGCGACTGGCATGGGACCAATAAATGTACGGTACACACGGGCTTTAGGTCGTACCTAAAAAATGGCGATTCTAACCTCACATTTCTTTAACGGCACATCGGAATGTTGGGTCCGCTCCCAACTTTACGTTACTTGGGGCGGGTCTAGAGCCTCTCTAACCCACCCTAGGTGCTATTTTGAGGTTAGTTTTGTGTTTGCGCCATTTTAAAACGGTCCGATGCGGTCCGTTGGCTGGTGGCCGATGACTGTTGTAGTACTTAGGGCGGACTTGGGGCGGACTTGGGGCCGAGGACCGTGTGACCGTACATTTATTGGTCCCTTACGGTTATCCAGCTACTGGCTCGGCAACGCTGCCGGAGTCGTGGAGGATAGCAGCCTCCGATACCTTCGTTGGTGCATGCACAGTCCTTGCTTGGTTGTGGGTGTGTGTGTGTGCCGAACGAACACCACTACTTGACTGTGACTCGACCGCTCGACCGACTCGGAGTCTGTGCCTCTCGACGAGGCGACGCGACGAGGCACAGCCTCTGGCACTGCTGACTGCTGTCGTTTCGTGACTCTGAAATCTCGTTGCCCGCCCGCTTTTAACTTCCTTCTCTGGCGCTCTCTTCTAGTGAAGATTGACTCAAGTTTTAGAGTCACGGACATTGTGATTGCCTAATTTTAATATGTTGTCTCTCGTTACTACCTTGTCGACGTTATTTTTTCTTCCCTCTGAATGTCTGGGGAGGCACAGCCTCCCTTGCCTCCTTAGGCGAGCCGCCACTGCGCGGCGCGACTTCTACGGATCGCGCGCACCTCGCATCGTATGCCAAACAAGAACTTTATGATATATTCAATAACCAAATGGTTTAATGCTAAAAACGCTCAAGTGCGTTTTGAAACACGGAGTTTGTAATGAATGCTTTCGAATGAGGTACACGGCTCTTGAATACAAAATGGACTTGGGACTTTTTAGCACGGATCGATTCAACTATTCGCGAGTTAACCGGACTCGTAGCCGATGGCGAATAAGTGTAGCGGAGGCATAATAAATCGGGAACCGCATAGAGTAAAGCATAGCCGTTAGCCAGGAGTTTGTCTCTCTCTCTCTCTCTCTCTCTCTCTCTCTCTCTCTCTCTCTCTCTCTCTCTCTCTCTCTCTCTCTCTCTCTCTCTCTCTCTCTCTCTTTGTCCGTTTGATTGCATGGGCTAGAAAAGGACAGAACCAAAGATCGAAGTCACATGAACAGCCTCTATCTGCATCATTTTCTAACACATGCGTTTAAATGGGAACAGAGAGGGAGAAACACACACATTCCTGGATATACATTTCGCCGATGTATACATACATACAGGGTGTTAACCTATTCACCGTGAAATTAATGGTCAGTCAAATTCAATACACAGTGCTTATAGGAACTGGATCAATGAACATAATTTACTATTCAAATGTTCCTGAGAATGAATTAGAGTCTTATGAATGAATTAGATTATAATCCATCGGTAAGCGACCTTATGCTGTGCATGGGCGGATACAGGGAATTGTGTTTCTCTCTCTCCTCCCATTTGAAAACGTGTGTTAGAAAAGAACATAAGAGGGGGCCAAAGTCACGTGATGACCCCCTCTGCTGTCCTTTACTAACACATAAGTTCAAATGGAGGGAGAGAGAGAAAGACAATTCCCTGTATCCTCCCATGATGCTGTGCAAGTGTCCGAGAGTGGACCACCGAATGCTGAATGGTGGGGTTGACTTCACCGAAAAATTTGATCACCCCTCAGTTATTTATTTATATTCGTATCTATCTAATTATCTATGTATTTGGTATAATAGCAGAAAATAGTCGCTACTAGGAAACATCCGTTTAAAAACACCGTTGGGGATCAAGTTTTTTCGTTCTCAAACTGTCGGAACCTCGTCAAGTTTTAACCAAATGTGCTCATATTGTACTCAGTTAAGCTCTTGCGCGGTTTTGCTGTAGGCAAGTGAAGTATCAATTCTAATATAAAATGATGCGAAAATAACTATGAGACCATTAAAAAAAGTCTAAAACTCACTCCTCGCTGAGAAATTTAACTTGAAATTTCGGGTGACCACCCTTTCAAGTATGCACCAACCTTGGATTCGGACCCCTAACAAAAGAACATAATTTACGAATTTGAACAATGAGATTGATATGAATTTGCTTTCAAAAAGTAAATTTGGAGGAATTACAGGTCCATTTGTACACATTTTGCCATTAAGAGCACAGTGATAACTACAGAAAAGTTCTAAGTTGCGTTATAAACGAGGAAGACGGTACTTAATTTCATGTCCTGTTCTTTTGTTTGGGGTCCGAATCCAAGGTTGGTGCATACATGCAAGGGCGGTCACCCGAAATTTCAAGATAAGTTTTTTCTGCGAGGAGTGAGTTTTAGACTTTTTTAATGGTCTCATCGTTATTTTCGCTGCATTTACATTGGAATTGATACTCCATTTGCCTACAGCAAAACCTTGCAAGAGCTCCATTATGAAATACGAAAATTCTCATAAGCCTTTATGAGTGAGAGGGAGGCAAATAGACATATTATCATTCGCATACTCACATGCACTCACTAAACTTATGGCGAAACGAATTTCATAACTTACGGCTTTAATGTTTAACCAATTTTGCTCGTGTTGGGCTCAAAATATCCATAAAAAAAGTAGCAAAAGCTGACGTTCTTAGATTTTGTTTTTTTTTTGTTTTTTTTTGTTTTTTGTTGCAATTTAAAATGCCAAGGACACGACCTTTCTCAAAAGCGACTATAGTGGCGCTATTGGATAGCAATCTGGAGAAGTTTCACCTGGAATCACTTTAAAGAAATTCACTATTTTATTTTAAAAATCAAACAGACACTGGTTTCATTCAATTTTTCTTTTAAAAATTTTGTCCTTCTTATTTTGGATACGCCCTGTATATATACATTATAATGACCGGAAAATGTAGAACAAACTCGAATGAACTATTAACGTTGTCACGAATAAAATACGCGGACGTCACTGTGTCACACGAAGGGAACGCAATCCCCTTGAGTCGGGGGCCAGGCGAGTTACCTGGTCAACATCAAATAAATTGAATTATTAAAAAACTATGACGGCGGATGGAGCTTCAAAATTGTGAGGGGCCCACATCAACAATGCAGCATAAACACGCGTTTCATCATATTTCAAAAACCTGCAATTTTGCGAGTTTACATATTTCCTCATCTCCTCCCTCCCGCGCGCCTCGCCAGTATACGAACAACCCCTGTCCGTTTATAAAGGGATAACTTTGTTTCAGAGGCGGCTGGTGAAATACGATACATCGATGTCTCCTCAACATAAAAACCGATGGAGATAATCGATCCTCTGGTGATGCTATATACTGTTTTAGTAGAGCGATATATCGTATCGATTCCCGTTCGAGGGCCTCTGGCTCCAAATAAACTCTGATTCAATGTAATTTCCCCATATGCGAACTTTTGAACGGAAATTTAGGGTATTTAATCAAACAATTAATGCGACCTTTTTGCGATTATGAATTCCACGTCCTCAAAAATGCTTAATTATGCCTGGTTCCTTGACTAAAACTGCCGAAATCAATAAGATATTACAGATTAAATGTTGCATTTGTAGGTTAGGATCGCCCGAAAGCCCGCCAATTCCACAACAACAACAATGACATTTGGGTGATTCCAAACTCCAAATGCATCATTTAATCTGTAATATCTTTTTGATTTCGGCAGTTATAGCGGAGGAACTAGGCCAAATTAAACATTTTCGAGAATATAGAATTCATAATCGCAAAAAGGTCGCATTAATTGTTTGATTTAATAGTCTAAATTCCCGTTCAAAAATCCGCTTATGGGGAAAATGCATTGAATCAGAGTTTGTTTGGAACCTGAGGTCCTCGGACGGCAATCGATACGATATATCCCTCTACTAAAACAGTCTATTAAATCCCCCGAGAAATCGATACTATTGCATAGGTTCAAGCGGGAGAAAAACGATAGTACATATATTTGAGGGTCAATCCACATTGGAAAAAAAAAAAGTTATCAGAAGCATGACGATATGTGAACCGAGGTAAGGGGGATGGTGCAATTACCAGAATTCTAGTGTTTGTACCAAAGAGTAAACAAGAGTCGCAATTGAATGGAAGGCCTGCGTGGTCAACGTAGATAAGGGATCCGAACGCGGGCTGGCCTGGGCTAGCCTCTGATTGGCTGCAACGGGTGGAGCAAAAATGACTCGGGGTATAGGGAAAATAACACGGGATTTTCGTTCCGGGGCGTTTATCTCGAAACCTAAGCAAAATCGTATGTAAGCAATTTATACAAGTCGATTCAGCAGATTTTTCCAAACAATTTGATAGGTCATAAGTGCCACTTTATTGCAAATTCGAAAAGACTGTTTCAGTTTAAAAGTACGCACAATAGTGTGATTACATGCTTGGCGTGTGTTCGAGCAGTGTTTGAGTAACTCACTATTGTGCGTACTTTTAAACTGAAACAGTCTTTTCGAATTTGCAATAAAGTGGCACTTATGACCTATCAAATTGTTTGGAAAAATCTGCTGAATCGACTTGTATAAATTGCTTACATACGATTTTGCTTAGGTTTCGAGATAAACGCCCCGGAACGAAAATCCCGTGTTATTTTCCCTATACCCCGAGTCATTTTTGCTCCACCCGTTGCAGCCAATCAGAGGCCAGCCCAGGCCAGCCCGCGTTCGGATCCCTTATCTACGTTGACCACGCAGGCCTTCCATTCAATTGCGACTCTTGTTTACTCTTTGGTTTGTACAGTAGTTATAGGAAATTTTAACCTAACCTAACCTAACCTAACCTGTTTGGGGGCCAAACAGGTCCTATAAGCATCAATGAGTGCAAGTGAGGCAGATAGAAATGCTATCACTCGCACTCACTAACCTTAAGGCGAATCGAATTTCATAATTTACGGATTTAATTCTTAACCGGTTGCTAGTTATGGGCTCAAAATATCCATGAAAAATTTCGCAGGTGCGGACGATATTGGATTTTGCGTTTTTACTTTCGTTTCAATTTAAAGTGTCAAAAACACGACTTTTCCCAAAATCGACTAATAGCGCTATCTATCGGGTTGAAATCTGGAAAAGTTTTGCCTGGAATCATCATGAACGTGAATACGACATCTGAGACATCTGATTGGTCAATTTGAATTTCCCACCTCTCGCACTCAAACAAACCTCTCTCTCTCTCTCTCTCTCTCTCTCTCTCTCTCTCTCTCTCTCTCTCTCTCTCTCTCTCTTCTCTTTTCTTTCCTCCCCCCCCAGTTAGTATTTTCAGCTTTAACTTCTCCCACTTTCTCTCTCTTTCGCTATGATTGGTTATATTATCAAGTTTTTAATTCTTCTTTTTATAATTTTACTATTAATTTATTTCTTAATTTAATTTTGTAGCTATTTTTCTTACCCAATTTCGTACCATATTGGTACCTCTTTTTCTTTTTAACCAATGTACATTGTACAATGTACATGCTTTTTTACCTTGTTTATTTACTTTTCCGTTTAATTTTATTAAGTGTAATCTATACAGCATTAATTTAATTAGTTTTGCTTGGCGGTAGATTAAATGTAAGAGAGGGCCTCTGGACCCTAATTTTTGCCTATTGTTAAGTATTATTTATTCTTTTTTATTTTTTTTTTATTTTTATTTCTTTAAGTTAATTGTGTTAAATAATTTGTTGAATAAAAAAAGCGTATCATCATCATTATCTCCCCCTCTCTCTCTCTCTCTCTCTCTCTCTCTCTCTCTCTCTCTCTCTCTCTCTCTCTCTCTCTCTCTCTCTCTCTCTCTCTCTCTCTCTCTCTCTCTCTCTCTCTCTCCCTCTCTCTCTCTCACACTCTCTCTCTCTCTCTCTCTCTCTCTCTCTCTCTCTCTCTCTCTCTCTCTCTCTCTCTCTCTCTCTCTCTCTCTCTCTCTGTCCCGCGACTGTGCGCGGCATAAGCATACGTATAGTCAATAGAGATATCAGGAGATAACGCGATCGTTCTCACACGAGAGAAAGAGCTGTGGTGAGGAGTGGAGAGTCGAGGAGAAGAGAGAAGAGAGGGGGCAGTAAAATCAAATTTACTACTGTGACCCCTCCACTCCATTCATTAACACTCCTCGTCATTCGCACTTCGCTACTCGTTTTACGGCCGCCGCAGCCACCCACCCCCTCTACATCCCTGTCCCGGCCAACCCGCCGCTGCCTCCACCCTCATCAACTTAATTTCGGAATTTCAATGAATTTTAAATGGACTTCAAATTCAAGTGCCCGGCGAGTGCGAACGGCGAGTTGCGAGTGAATTCGCGCTTGCTCAGTTTCAATCGCCCTTTTAAAATAAAAATAGAAATAAATATGAAAAAAAAAAGAGAAAGAGGGGGAAAAAAGAAAAAGAAGAGAGAAGAGACACACAGAGAGAATAGAAAAGAGAAGAACGGGAGGGAGGGAGGAGAGAGAGACAGACAGCCAAAGAGAAAGGGAGACTGACAGAGCTAGAGAGAGAGAGAGAGAGAGAGAGAGAGAGAGAGAGAGAGAGAGTGTGAGAGAGAGAGAGGGAGAGAGAGAGAGAGAGAGAGAGAGAGAGAGAGAGAGAGAGAGAGAGAGAGAGAGAGAGGAGGGGAGGGGAGAGGAGAGGAGAGGAGAGAGAGAGAGAGAGAGAGAGAGAGAGAGAGAGAGAGAGAGAGAGAGAGAGAGAGAGATGATGATGATGATGAATCGATTTTATTTTATTTTGTTCAAGTTAGACATAGTTATACAAACGCACAAAAAGAAACAAAGAGAGAAATAATTTAAAAACAAAATTAAACCACAAGAGAAAAAAAAATTAAAAATAAAAATAAAAATAAAAAATAAATAAAAAAAAGAGTTCACAAAGCACTAGGCAAAATTAGGGCTCCAAGGCCCTCTCTTACATTTAACCTAACACTAAGTAAACAGAGAGAAGAAACAATAAATAAATAAATAGATAAATAAATAAATAAATAAATAGATTAAGAAAAAAAAAAAAAAAAAAAAGTAAATAAATAAATTAAATTAGTAACGAAGATTCATAAATGTATAAAAACATTAAAAAATAAAATATGAATCGAAATTGAGTTATCAAAAGAGAAAATAAACAAACAAAATAAATACATAAGTAGATAAGTAAGCAATAATTAATAAATAAAGACATGACATAAAAAAAAAAAAAATTAAAATTAGCAAAAGATAGTAAAAGAGAGAGACAGAGAGAGAGAGAGAGAGAGAGAGAGAGAGAGAGAGAGAGAGAGAGAGAGAGAGAGAGAGAGAGATAGAGAGAGAGAGATAGAGAGATAGAGAGAGCCAAAGAGAGAGGAAGACAGAGCGAGATAGAGAGACAGAGAGAGAATAGAAAAAAGAAGAGAGAGAAAAGAAGAGAGAGAAAGAGAGAGAAAATAGAAAAAAGAACAGAAGAGAGAGAGGGGGAGAGCCAAAGAAAGAGGGGGAGAGCCAACAAGAGAGGGAGACAGAGCGAGATAGAGAGAGAGAATAGAAAAAAGAAGAGAGAGAAGAGAAGAGAAGAGAGAGAGAAGAGAAGAGAGAGAGAGATAAAGAGAGGAGCGAGAGAAAGAGAGGGAGACAGAGAGAGACAAAGTAGCGAGAGAGAATAGAAAAGAGAAGAGAGAAAGAGAGAAAGAGAGAGAGAAACAAAAACTGTAAATTTACTTACGGCCACGAGATAAACCGGTTAAAAGCCTAGACGGGATTTTTAGCATTTTTATTAGAGAGTTGAGATACTTTCACACTCCGGATGCCCCGCGCCCTACACCCCGTATACCCCGCCCCCTCAGCCCCGGGTAAACTTTGAAAGCTTTTTTTCCCCCTTTTTTTTAATTTTATATATTCTATCCGAAGGGTGTTGATTCCTTCTGTTTTATATTTATATACTTTCCTCAATTGTACTGTGCGATACGAATTGAGTTCCTGACTGGACGTCGCCATCAACGCGATCGTTCGACTCCGTTCGACAGAGAGTTTCTAGAACGTTTCAGACAGCTCGCTGATAAACTGCAGGTTTCTAAACACATTCAATGTCTAAAGGGTTTTCACATTTTTAACATTTTTATTTTTAAAGTACCAACACGGAGAAAAATCGATTAATTTATCCGACGATTTAGGATAGTAAATTACAGTTTAGTGGAGATCATTAGAGTTCTACTACTAGCAGCTATGCTAAAATTAAAGATGGCAATGGTGAAATGTGATGAACGCTATATCAATATAGTTGTTGCCGAAAAAGTCACTAGTTCTGTAGAAATATTTGGAAGCGCCACCCGGTCTATCGTAAGCCACTAGACCCATAGGCAATTCCATTTACTATACTTAGATTTTTGACCTCGCCACACAGTGAGGCAAACCTAACTTTTCTTCTCATCGACACAACAATCAAGCATCAGAATTTAAAAAATACGAGAATATTACGCAGTGATATGTGTCTATTGTTGGATATTTCTATTGTTCACACCTCCGGTTTCTTCAACATTCCATTCCACAGACTCTGCCCCACTCTCAACCATGCATAGCAACAGTCTCCTCCCTGCTAGCGCCAGTTTCAGGTCAGTTTTGTCCCCTATTCTCTTCGAATGGGATGAATATAGTGTAAGACGTTTTAACTGAAGACGTTTTAACTGAAGTGAAGTGCTGTTTGTGATTTTTTCTGATAAAAAATAACAAGTTTTATTCAATAATAGGCATTCCAGTTTCGATTTATGTCAGTGAAATTCTGTTTATCTATTGTGTCGGCGAAAATAACGATGAGCAAATTAAAAACTTCCAAAATCCACTCATTAACTCAGAAAATACCTTCCCTTTCAAACAACCAGCGCTACACTAGACACTATATCACCGACTTATAACTACATAGATGGAACCATCTCGTTTATGTAAACATGAACAGAACTTGCAACAAGTTGAATGTTTCGTTTAGATGCGTACTTACATTTCTTATATTACTTTGTAGTCTTTGATAAACCGAAAAGACCAAACAGCAAATGCTGGCAATAGTTCATGTATTTAGAAGCCATCATTTTGTAGTTACGATGTTGTTTACTTAGGCACGGTGGTTCCGTCTATAAAATAGTATACCGGTGCAAATAGTGTCTAGTGTGTTTGATATTGAAGTGATTTCCTGAGTTAATGAGTGGATTTTGAACGTTTCAAATGTGCGCATCATTATTTTCGCCGAATTTTACATCAGAATCAAGGTTCTATATTGTTGTAGCAAAAGTATGCAACAGACCCATTATGTCGGAGTGAAAAGATACTTTAAGGTGCGTAGAATCTAATGGTGCAGAAAACTGTTTTTTTATTACCACGAATTTGCATTCGAAAAGGATCAGCTTTCTTTTCGGTAAAATCACGAGAGTAAGCGAGATGAAATATTTTTTTTTGGTCCAATTTTGATCGTGAAGGTCAATACTGAAACCAAGTATGTCGATGCAATCACTGAAAAAATAAAAATGCTGATTTAGCATTCAACATGTAGAACAAGTGTCCAACATGTACTAAATGCTGATTTTACATTATGAAAATGCTGATTTAACATTTCACAATGTTGAATCAGCATTTTCATACTATAAAATCAGCATTCAGTACATGTCGGAAACTTTTTCTACATGTTAAATGCTAAATCAGCATTTTTATTTTTTCAGTGATCATTTTTAGACTCGTGGTGACAAAACGCCGGTTCAATTTCAACCCACCTCGGGTAGACGCGGCAACGTCCTCGGATGGCAGGCTTCGTAGAAATTCCCGAAGGAGTCCGTGCGGGATAAGCCGCGCGAACGTGGAGCACGCGAGGAAACATTCTTATGATCTCCCGGAATGATTGGATTTTAGGGAACCAATCTTTATCCCTGAAGAGTCTAATCGATCCCTTTCCCTCCTTTCTTTTCTTTCTCCCATGACGTCCCGACTCTATACCACTCCCGGTTAAGAAAGTCGGGATGTTGGTTCACCTGCCTTTTGAAATGATCGGAGCAACGAGCTATATATAGCGATAGAGAGGCTGATACATATTATAAGGTCTATCTCAAAAAGCGAATTTTCGCGAGAAATAGATCCAACAGAATTATACAAAACTAGCGATTCCAGACACCCTACGGATGCCCTCCACGGCCAGCATTCTAGGGGCACGGCACGGGCTAGTTGACACTTTGACAGTTTGTTTGTTTTTCATTTAAAGAATCATGGTTGTTAAACGAACGATTGAAGAAGTACGCTAAAAATTACTGACAAAAAATACGGATCAAAAGTATCGATGAGCGTTAGGACCGAGGGAGTTGCAACAGTCTTAACCCTTTCATCCCTGGTGCACATTTCAATGTACAGTCGGGGACGAAAAGAGTGTCAGATGGCTCCTTGAGGTAGGCCACCTGCAATACTTAAATTCATTGAGATAAGTACTGCGGGTGGCCTACTTCAAGGAGACATCTGACATTCTTTTTGTCCCTGACTGTACATCTGAATGACGCATCTTAAAGTTGCACTAAAAAAAAAGAATAGGCTTTTGAAGAGTAGAATACTCCCCCCAAAGAAACAGTATATATGAAAGACTATTCCCCTAAACCCCCCTTACCCCGTAAACCACACCTTCCACCTTTCATGGTCAAATTCGTTGCTCACTATACAGCCGCCATCTTAAATTTGAAAATTTTGGGAAACGGACTTTAAATTCGTGATCAGCGGCCCAAAGAACCCTTTGAACAACACCTTTCAACTGTTTTTTTGGTCAAAATTCGTTGCTAACTATACAGCCGCCATCTTGGATTTGAACATTTTGAAAAACGAACTCTAAATTCGTGATCAGCTACCCGAAAAACCTTTGAAACGACACCTTCCGCTACATTTCAGGTCAATCTAGACTTTATGGTAGTTAAATTACACAAAAACTCTCGTCGGGACGAGATTGCAGAACAAAAACGGTCAAGCAAAAAAACATTAAAACCCCGCTCCGTTGTGTTTTATGGCTTAAAACGGCCTGATATGATGCCACACAACGGTCAAGTCTGCTGCTTGAATTTACTCTCAACACCGTGGATGGAATTCACCTCCTTGTAATTATTCAAGTAACTTTTCTCAAGTTTAAATAATAACTTTCGACCTTCAACCCGTATCTTTGGTCTAAAGTATGTACCTGGCATCACCAGTCCCCACTATAGCTCGAGTATCTAACTGTAAGTGGGTTTGGAGCGCCTTCAATTAATTTGATACTTCTCCTGCGTACACTAAGGATGTATCAATTGCATAGTCGCCTCTGCTAAGGCGATGGTTGTCGTCCTCTCTGTAAATAGAGTCTCTCACAACCAAAGACGCTTGGCCTACACCGCTACCGCGGTGCGGCGAGTACAATTCTTAATTTTGACAAAAGTACTTGGTGTTGATCGATTCGCTGTGCGAATTGGAAAAAATTGGAAGGATTGCGGGGGAAAAATTATTTAATCAATAAAGAAATTGAAAAAAATAAGGGGGGGAAATACTTGAACCGTGACTCTATTTCCCCACAGCTGCGCCTTAGCCCATGTCTTCTTGGCTCGAATCTCCACTTAATCAAATTGTCCAATGTCACGGTTCAAGTATTTCCCCCCTTATTTTTTCAATTTCTTTATTGATTAAATAATTTTTCCCCCGCAACCCTTTCCCAAATTTTTTTCCAATTCGCACAGCGAATCGATCAACACTAAGTACTTTTGTCAAAATTAAGAATTGTACTCGCCGCACCGCGGTAGCGGTGTAGGCCAAGCGTCTTTGGTTGTGAGAGACTCTATTTACAGAGAGGACGACAACCATCGCCTTAGCAGAGGCGACTATGCAATTGATACATCCTTAGTGTACGCAGGAGAAGTATCAAATTAATTGAAGGCGCTTCAAACCCACTTACAGTTAGATACTCGAGCTATAGTGGGGACTGGTGATGCCAGGTACATACTTTAGACCAAAGATACGGGTTGAAGGTCAAAAGTTATTATTTAAACTTGAGAAAAGTTACTTGAATAATTACAAGGAGGTAAATTCCATCCACGGTGTTGAGAGTAAATTCAAGCAGCAGACTTGACCGTTGTGTGGCATCATATCAGGCCGTTTTAAGCCATAAAACACAACGGAGCGGGGTTTTAATGTTTTTTTGCTTGACCGTTTTTGTTCTGCAATCTCGTCCCGACGAGAGTTTTTGTGTAAATTTCACGCCGTTTTTGGTAGAGCCTTTGAGCTCAGCCAAGAGAGAGTTTTTTCGTGAAATTTCAAATCATTTTTGGTAGAAACAGGTTGTAGTCTCAATTCTACAATGATTTATTACTGCTCATTCACTTATAAGTTTCTGTGAAGCCGATCACTTCTAACTAATGAAGCATTAAAGCGTGTTATAAAGAATAAGGATCATGCCGCTAGATAATAAGAGAGAGGCACGAGTACCTTTTCTTTTTTTGAGCACTGGTAGGTTAATATATTAAAAGAATTTGGCTGTCACAACAACCTTATGTAAATTTCCAGTTTAGATTGCCTGCGCACCCCTTTCGTGCCAGGTCCTTGACTCTGAATTTTATTCATAATGCCTGTGGTATTTTAGAGTGGCAAACCACATAAATCCTCCATTGCTCTTGCTATAAAGCTGAGGATGATTAGCACCAAGCTATGGAATAATTTCCATTGATAAATCATGATTTTCAATTAATTTTCAAAAAAGTTACTATCCTATTTGTTTTTCTAACTTCTTGACCCACACCGTAAAGTTGGTTGCCTACCTATCGACCTCTTCCAGGCAAGTGTTTTGAGAAGAATATATTGGATACTATGCGAAAGTTTTGGAGCATGTGGGGTATAATGTCCAAATGTAAACAAAAGCAAATCAATTTTCTAAGTTAATTTTTTTGGAATCATTCATCGGTATTGAAGGGAAAAGTTAACGAGTGAAGAAATTTTGCCTCAATTTTATCCCTCATTTGATGATAAAAATAAATTCCTATGTGATAGCTTCTACTCTATTAAATGGTTAAGGTGTAAAATTTGTACTACTAGCGTTCCTAAGGAAGTGGTCTACTTAGCGCGTTTCAACTCTTCCGTTGTTACTTTGATTGGCACGGTTGACGGTTTCAATGTCTTTCTAAACTTCAATCTGTTCTGAAAGGTTTGTTCTAATGTTCTATTCCTGCCTTTCAGCAATGGTTGATTTTAGAGACAGCTTAGACAATCATCTCTCAATTCTACACTTTGGAGCTCATGAAATTATGTGCGTCTATTTTAACCATCTATCTTACCTCATCAACCCTCTCAACGATGTTAGATTAAATTAGGTAGGAGCAACGCTCATAGATTGGTTCCTTCAAGTTCTGCTGAAATCACTGAAATCAGCCAACTTAGCCATGTTAACTTAAGTTTATAAGGCATTCTCACGGCAAAGTTACTCATTATTTGCATCCGATCTATGATTCTACGTAGTTGTTAACAGTGCTGTTTGTTGGAAATTAACAGGAGGCTCCTGAGTAATGAGATTTAGAACTAAATGGCACTAAGTTTCACTTGATGGTCTTTCCTGCAATAATTTAGCACAAATTCAACGGAAACGCCGCTGCGGCAAGCTAAGTTGGTCTCATGTGAACCAACCTGGAGTTACTATTGTCATCAAACATTTGCCTAGTAAAACCTTATTTGTATAACCAGACATTACAACTCTAACAAGACATGGCACATTAACTCTTACCTATCTCTCAAAACCTATAACTGCACGTAATGCAACGTGCGTCGTGCAAAGCGCTGGTGATCATTCCTAAACTTCCTGCATTTGCGGCTGGCATCAACAGATTCAGTTATTAGATATTCTTTCAGCTGAAGTCAGATCTATGAGCCCCTCTGGGAATGAAATTGATTCGCATCATACTACTAAAGTTACTTCATTTGCTGGATATTTTTATTTTTAAGAATTAAGAAGCTTTCAGCAAAACTTGATAACACTTATATAACGGGTTTTCAGTTACACCGTGTCTTATCAGATTTAATTGTGTAAGTAGTATCTGCTTTCAACCTTCAAATATCTTGCAGAGACAAATGAAATGCAGAACTAATTTATTCATAACTACTTTTCGTTCACTGGCAATCAACTTAGAATGTCGCAGCTCTCCCGTAAATTATGTTTTAGTCGGGAAACTTGATCGTTGCCTTAGGATGAACAGCAGGATTCATTAGGAATAGCATTTAGGTATTTACATCAAATCAGTGGAGTGATCATTGACTTTAGTCTACCAAATTTAATGAAGAGAAGAATGGTATCTGCCAACAGCGGAAACATAAAATACAACGAGATAGGGAAAATCTGTGATGGGGTTGGCTGATACAAGACTTACCTACGTTTGATTTGGTTGACTGAAATGAATGATAAAATCACAGAGGAATGATCCACAAATCTGAGTTCCAATCAATTTGATGAGGAGTATGTACTTACCTAGAGACACAATAATTACATTCCTAACCTACATTACACTAGACAGAGGATCTAACTGGAAATTGCACACTACACCTACACCAGGTTCAGAGCTATGCAGATCTATAAAGGTGTAATTAGGTGCTCTCCAAATTTACACGTGATTCAAAGTGATGGAAACACTTTCCATGAAGTTTAATTACCTACGTTTAGCACCTATAGTGTAGATAAGTACCGGTGAAAGTGATTTCATCACGGACTTGAAACTTAAAGAGAGCAGTCGCTCAATAAATCATATTTCGAAAAGGAGGTACGGGTAACGAAAAAGATAAATCGAAAGGTAATGCAGAATTTTATAAAAAGTTTGATTGGTGAGATAATAAATATCCAAATGTGTAAAGTTCGCTCAGAGTTCGCTTTGCTGTTTATATTCTAGTTGAGGGTTTGAGTTGAGACATCGGAGGTTATGAATGTCATGATGACTGATGGATGAAACCGGTGATTTGCGGTGTAAACAATGGAGAGCTTTTTGATGCCGAAAAAGGAGTGTTGGAATTTAGACGATTTCTTCGTCAAATTCGAATGAAATTTAAAAAAAACTCTTCGAAAGGCACATCACTGAGATATGGAGAATAAAATAAGACCTTATTTGGTTTGATACGAGTTGCGGTTACTGCGCTAGCTGTGGGCAATAAAGCTCCCTTCGAAACGGGTCAAATGCGTAAAAAACCCCTCATTTTCTTTTGTTTTTTTAACATTAATCTCTTATTCTTGAGCCAAAATAAAAATCGCTCCGCAGTTCGATCGGAATTGACGAGCTCTATCAGCCAATACCACATGTTATAGGGTTTATTTCTACGGTTTAGGCTGAATCGCGGCTAACTCGGTCGAAAATCCGGCAAAGTGGCGAAAACCGGGGGCTGTGTGTATAATAAGTAGGCGGGTAGCTCTCTCTGTTCTTTTTTTTTTCTTGACCGTTAGTGGCTACCGCCACTTATAATGTGCATACTGACACATAGTGCGTCGAGCGTCGTGCGAGAATGAGCTCTCCCCCTCTTATTTTAAAACTAGCATATTGCCCGTCGGGCTACCGACGGGTACTGTGGTTTCTTTTTTTGTTTTACTCGTTTTTTGTTGTTTCTTTTTTCTTGTGGTGTTTTCAATGGTTTTTTTAAGTTTGTTTTTTTTTTTTGTTTTTTTTTTTGTTTGTTTTTTGATCCTGTCAGTGGTGTAGCGTCCAATTTAGCAACGTTGCAGCTCTTCTATTCAAATTTGTGAAAAAGTTCGGAGTACACAGAGTGGCGCAAAAGTCCGTTCTCCCCCTTTTACTATCTTTTTTTATTGTCAAACGTAGATTTTCAAAGATCGATATCTCGAATTCGAAAAATGCTATTGACCTTTGGTTTGCGCCAAAATTCTCATTTTTTTACGCCTGTTTTATCGACGTATCACTCGATAGGGTCCGTCTTTAGGAATTTTTGAGACAGTCCCCCTGGGAGCGTCAAAACGTTAGAAACTTTTGGGGCTGTAAAATGAAGTTTTGAATACATTTATGCCACAGCAGTATTTTTTCAGGAAAGTACTTGCTTTTTAGAGTATTTTAGACTACTGATTTTTTAAATTCCGACTTTTTACATAGGAGTAATGATATTTTGAAAATGGGTCCAAATCGAACTTTGATCTTCAATAAATCGAAAACGAAAAACGATATTGACCTCCGGTTTGCGCCAAAAGTCTTAGAATTTAATGTTCTTTTGAATTAGCTATCGCAAGACAGGGGTAGCCATTTGAAAATTTTGAGTTGGGGGCCTTTCCCCCCCTAAGGGGAGTGATTTTGGAAATGTTGACCCCCTCACGCGAAAGCTCTCAAAAGTTATGGAAGACCCCAAAGTTTCAATTTTTCATCTGCAGCCGTTCAAAAAATAAAAGGGGGGGGCGGACATTTGCGCCACCCTGTAGACTGTTTTAGTTGAGCGATATACCGTATCGATTGCTGTCCGAGGGCTTCTGGTTCCAAACAAACTCTGGTTCGATGTATTTTCCCCATAAGCGAACTTTTAAACGGAAATTTAGGGTATTAAATCAAACAATTAATGCGACCTTTTTGCGATTATGAATTCTACGTCCTTGAAAATGCTTAATTATGTCTGGTTCCTTGACTATAACTGCCGAAATTAATAAGATGTTACAGATTAAATTTTGCATTTGTAGGTTAGAATCGCCCGAAATCCCGCCAATTCCACAACAACAACAATAACATTTGGGTGATTTCAACCTCCAAACGCATCGTTTAATCTGTAATATCTTGTTGATTTTGGCAGTTTCACGGGTGGAACCAGGCAAAATTAAGCATTTTCGAGGACGTAGAATTCATAATCGCAAAAAGGTCGTATTAATTGTTTGATTTAATAGTCTACATTTCCGTTCAAAAATCCGCTTCTGGGGAAAATGCATTGAATCAGAGTCTGTTTGGAGCCAGAGGCCCTCGGACGGCAATCGATACGGTATATCACTCTACTAAAACAGTCTATTGGTTGTTCGGTGAACACTTCCTCATTCGATCTTTTACAATCGTTTAATTGGACAGAGTAGAACGTTCCCAAATTGCACACTATGTCACTGATTTTTTGTGTACACAACACATTTTACTTACTTCTTTTATTACTTCTCCGTTAGTAGAGGAGAAGGAAATTGTTTTAAGTGAGGAGTAATATAACGTTTTGTGTTGGACTAACATTTTACTCATGATCGTACGTAGTCCAAGATAACCGTAATTTCTAAAAGTTGCACAGGAATACTTATTGACATTTTTGTTTCTGTATTTGGCCGAATAATGCTGTAGGTAGTTTAGCTTTTTTTTTTGGCCGAAGGTTAGTATCGAGTTTATGTTTTATTCCGTTGATGTAATTTTGATTACAGTTTGTCGCGTGCATTTCAGCAACATTTTATTTCGTACCGTTATACTTGCGTAGAAGGTCGAATCATGGGCGAAGCCAGCAATTTGGCAGCTGTGGATTCTACCCATTTGAATGTATGAGAAACAATAGATTAGATATTGGGCCATGTTTCCCCAACAATCGATTTATTCTCATACATTCAAATGGGAAGCATCCACAGTTGCCAAATTGCTGGCTCCGCCCATGGGTCGAATTTTTGGATGTTTATAGTGCACTCCTCGGCATAGGCGGAAATAGGGGGGGGGGGGGGGGGGGCTGGAGGGGGCTAAGCCCCCCCCCCAGAGGTCTGCCAAGCCTCCCCCCCCCAGAAACTTTTGGAAACAAAAAAACGTTTACCCACAACAACAAGAAAATATATTACAGTATATGATGTTTATCATTTAATTTTCTGATTGCCTAATTGTTTCGCACCCCAGCTAATAGCTATATGAGTACAATTTTTTTAATATCTTAACTTAGGGTGTATGATGTAGGTACTTACAGTCGACAAAAGAATGTCAGATGTCGCCTTATATTTTGGTTTAAGTAGACTACCTGCGATACCTATCACAGTAAAAAGCATCGCATGTGGCCTACTAAAGTCAAAATCCAGGACGTTATCTGACAATTTAATTCGTCAACTGTAACTGTAAGTACATCATACACC
This sequence comes from Trialeurodes vaporariorum, assembly GCA_011764245.1. Taxonomy (NCBI): domain Eukaryota; kingdom Metazoa; phylum Arthropoda; class Insecta; order Hemiptera; family Aleyrodidae; genus Trialeurodes; species Trialeurodes vaporariorum. Next base: position 996,870 of record VMOF01000013.1, on the reverse strand, counting down.
TAAGTAAGCTGGGGGGGGGGGGTCATGGTAACCCCTTGGGGGGGGGGGCGGTCTTGAGGTGTCTCTAAGATCCCTTGGAACTCAGCCCCCCCCCACCCAGAAAAAATTCCTAGTTCCGCCTATGCTCCTTGGATACGAACATATACATAAACCTAAGCTTAAAAAGGGACAAAGTGCAGCATTGGCAGAATGCAAGTGACGCTGCGGCGACTGATTGATCTTCCCACGCGCCATAATTACACGTTTAAAGAAAATGAAAGGTTAAAAATTGTATGTTTTGCATTGATTCCTATGAGCAACTCTAAAACAGCTGATGATACATGATACATGTATAAAGTAATCGGAAGGCATTCGAACTGGTAACAATATCATTGCTAAGATGTGAGTAATGATTGACGTTGCCAAGCAACATGCATTTCCAATTTATCGTATACATCAAAACCCCGAGCTAAGGAGAGTATCCATCAATCTGCGAAGGATAAATAAAAAAGAATCCCTACCCTCGCAGAATATTCCCTGCGTTAGTAAGTGAAATTTTTTTGCACACGGCGCACTCCTAAAAGAATCCATGAATATCCCTCTTAGAGAAACTTAAAGTCCCAGAAGTTGGAAAAAACCCCAAAAAATGAAACCCCCTCAAGAGGGGATGTAATTAAAACCCCATAGGCGGACCGTGCCCAAAAAAAAAAATTTGGGGGGGGGGGGGGCTAAAAAGTGATGACCCCCCCCCCTTTTTTTTTTTTGCTTTTCAAGTCTCAAATGATGATTTTTTCCCCGATTTTTAGTCCCTTCCCCCAAAAAAAAAGTGGGGGGACTACAGCTCCCCTAGCCCCTGATACGGCCCCCTATGTTCAAACCGCTTGAAAAAAAAAACCTCCCCCCGCATCGTCTAAGAGAAACAACACGCAAAAAACCAGAACTTTCGGCCGTCGCACTTTCTAGGCTCCGAAGCCACTCCGCGAGAATCGAACACCCCCAGTATAAAGGGTTTCAAAATTTGAAGCGCTGCACGTGGATTCGTTCTGCTACGCCTACTGAAGAGTTCTGCACGAACTCAATTTCAACGCGGCTGTCGCCGATTTTTTTCGAGAAGCCCACCGACCTGATTTCGGGAATAAACCCCCCCGCGAGGGGTAGTTTTAACGATGGGACAGGTTCGGATGTGCAAAGATCGATTCGTGCATATCAGAGTGACTCCGGGTGCGTTATTAAGTAGTCAGCAAAGTCGTAGATTCCTATATAAGATTCGTCCGATGAGAAAACCCACCCTAACAGGGGGTAGAAAAAGAATCGGGGGAGAAGAGCGAAGTCGCACGACCACCCCCGACCGGAGCACGATCATCAATAAAAATTTCGCCACCCCAAGTGATCCCGTGCCCGAAATAATCGGTAAAACCGATGCTTCCAAAAAACCCCCTTAGCGGGGGATGATATTCGAGCCACGCGAATTCGAGTGGAAACCTCCACGCGCGGAGTCCGAGGCTACACCCTCGTGCGAAGTCTCAATCACCATGGACACCGTCTCCGACCACCGGTTCCGCGATCCAAAACAACCCATCCCGGAAGGTAAATCGCCCGCGAGGGGTTGTTTTTAAGATCTGGTCGGTCCGGATGAGCGCGATCGTTTTCGAGGACCGGAAAAGCTTTCATCGTGACTCCGGTTGTCGTATTAAGTCGTCAGCGAAGCCGTAGAATCCGAGATAAGATTCCGCCCAGTAAGAAAACCCCCCCCAACAGGGGGTAGAATGTGAATGGGGGGGGGGGGGGGGGTGAGCGAAGTCTCACGGACACCCCGCCCGGAGCACGATCCTCACGGAAAATTTCGGCGCTCAAAGTGATCCGGTGCCCGAAATAATCGGAAAAAAACACCCCTTTAAAAAAACCACCCTTAGCGGGGGATGATATTCGCGGCGCGCGAATTCGAGTGAAAAAGTCCACGCGCGGACCCCGGGGCTACCCTCTTGCGAAGTGTCGATCGCCTGGGCAACGTCTTCGACCCCCGTTTCCGCGATCCAAAACAACCCATCTCGAAGGGTAGATCCCCCGTGAGGGGTTGCTTTTAGGGTTGGGTCCATCCGGATGAGCTGGATCGCTTTTGAGGACCGAGCAGCACCGGGGGGCCCAAAAATTTTTAGGTCTCAGATACCATAGGGCCAAAATGGGGTAAAACACCGCGATAAAATCCACCCTCGGGAAGGGATGAAAAAAAAAAATGGGGAAAAGAAGCACTGTGTGCACACCGTTTGGTGGCGCAGGACCCGTTCGCGAAATTTCGAGGTCCCGCGTGCTTTAGTTCTCCAGATCATAGTAAAACGCGATTTTCGACGATTCTCAGCGGTCGCCTTTTATTATATAAGATTATATAAGATATAAGATTCAATTTGCGGCGCTCACAGACGACTTTTTCAAAAACTATTCGACAGATCTCCTCAAAATACACTAAGGAATCATCGTGCCAAATTTTCGGGAAATCGCTTCGGCCAATTTTCGGGAAATAGAAAAAAACATTTTGGAGGGACGTCAGCTTTACATATATAATATTGGCAACCATCGCATGACACCGCATGACGCCGTTTAAACCAATGGGATTGGTCAATGGGTCTGCTGCAAACTTTTGCTACGGCAATATTTAAGAGAGCTAAATATAATGTAAAATCGCCTGGAAAGTCTATTGGTGGCATCAGAAAGTCACAAAATACAATAATAAACTCACAATAGGCGTGTAATGAAATCCAAGATGGCGGAGAAATATTGAGCAACTTGTATGCATGCACCACGAACATCCAAGGATAGCCAACCACACAATATCGATCATTGCATTTTATGACTTTATGATACCACCAATCGATTATTGCATTTTATGACTTTATGATACCACCAATGGACTTTTCAGGCGATTTTACATTAGAATAAACACTCTTAATCCTTGTAGCAAAAGTTTGCAATAGACCCATTCTCGCTACACGGAAAAAAATGGTTGGTGCACTTTTTTTTTATTTATTTATTTATTTATTTATTTATTTATTTATTTATTTATTTAAAGTTTTGTACATCAGAGCCATTAGTTTGAAATACACGTCAGGAAAAAGAAAGAAAGAAAAAAAAAAACAGATAAGTACATAATAATAATGATGGTTCTTAAAATTAAATTAAGTTTTAAGTATTAGCCCACAACTCCTCCACACTGTAAAGGGCTTTGTTAATAAGAAATAGTCTTAACTGTCCAAAAAAAAGTATCAAACTCCTCATTTTTAAATGAAAGTTTAGGTTTAGGTTTAGGTAATTTTCCATCATGATGACTGATTTCTGCACCTGACAAAAACGTAGTAAACTTTACCAGTTATTTTGTTGAAAAGAACAAGTGTCTAGTTCATTCAACTCGATATATGGTCAAGTTTACCATCTTTCTGGCAGGTGCAGAAATCAGTCATCATGATGGTAAATTTTACCAACTATTTTTTTCCGTGGATATATCGTCTCTTCTTTTGTTCAAGAGAGCAGCTTCAGCCCCCTGGTCTGTAGAGGCGCGTCCAATCTGCCAAAGCACTTCCATCTCTCTCATTTCCCATTTGAATGTATGAGTAGGAAAAGGACAGAAGGAGGGGGTTTTATCCCCTTGTCCATCCTTGTCTAACATACGTTTCTTAATGGATAAAAGAGAGAGATGAAGAAACTCTCGGTGCGCTAGCCAAAGTTTCACTTAGTCATGATAAAGGTCGAAATATTGAGGATAGAGAGAACACTCCTTCAAATTATTAGTTTTAAATGCGTTTAAAAGGACGAAATGCCAGTTTGCATTCTTTCTATGTGCCGCCACTGCTACTAATGCGGACTCCTCTTTTTTCGACTTTTACAATGCGTTTAAATGGGAAAGATAAATGGAACTTTTGGCGATCGAATTTTATTCACCGTCATATGATATTCGATGGATTTGCATTTTTTTTTTAATGATATTCGATTATTTCGTTGGTCTCGCCGGAGACCGTTGAATTCCAACAATTGGAAATAAATATCGAACTGTTGCAACCGGTGTCAGAAATCTCATCTTCTCACCTTTTTGACTCCTTCCGCCACGATTATTTCGGAAACAATGAACTTATCGAATAATGTTTATTCTCAGCCATTCTCATCTGAGCGTAACGTCCGTGACACCTTTTAAAGTTAAAAAAAAGTGGATGAAAACCAACCTTCAAAATTAATGAAAATATGTGTTAGATTAAAAGCAATGGAAAGTTTCATCCCTGAAAATATAAAGTATTGAACTCATCTAATAAAGAAGCCACAAGGAAATAAAAGGCGTCACGGACGTTACGCTCAAATGAGAATGACTGTTCTACAGACCATGCTTAGAAGTCATTTTCCTGCGAGACAAATATAATTTTAGTATTGAAAAGGCTATTTTTATTTTATTTTTTTTAAAATGGCCATGTCATTCAGAGCTGATCTAGAGGTTATGTTTTAGAATGTTACTATCACAGTTTTCATTTTCATCTGGATATCATTCAAAAGTTCATTCTCGACTCTCATTGGCTAGATTCCACACCGATCAGCGGGATCAGTCAGCAATCATCCAGGCCTGCAGAATCTTCCACAATCTCTGTATTCTTCTACAATCCCAAACATTTTTTGCCGCACGAACTCTGTTTTGCTATACTTATTGCAGGTAAAGGTTGCCACAAAGCTTTTAATTTTTGCCACAATTTGCCACTAAATTTCCAACTTTGCCACACCGATCACGCGATCCGAGATTGCCGGATAGGGAATATTCTGCAGGCCTGCAATCACCAATTCTTGAAATGAATGATATTAGATCGCGAAAATTTACTTAAATCGATGTACCGGACTACACAAACCAGCTCATATAGGTCGCATCCGTCATTTTTGTTACCTTGGCAAGGGATCTCAGAAGTATTCCATCCTCCTTCTCCGCGACCGGGCCTCTGGCCTCGATCTTGGGCTGCAAGGGCTTTGAAAACGCGGTCATCATAAAGTAAATAGGCCGCGGCGGGCCGGGAGGCCGCAAGAGACCGTGACGGGCGAGAGTAAAGGGACTGGGTGGGAGGAAGGAGGGGGGAGTTGAGGGATTGGAGGTGGAGATGCGGGGGTGGCCGCTCTCGCTAGCTTCGCTCCATCAAAAGCTCGGCCTTGAAATTATGCAAGAAATATCGCTTTTATTGACGACCGCTTCAGGGCATGCTTTTAACCCCCTTTGCCAATTTTAGGGATGTGTGTTCACATCCACTTCCCAATTCTCACAAAATCAACGAGCTAGCATAGGCGAATTCAGGAATTTATCTTTATCCCCCCTCTCTCTCTCTCTCTCTCTCTCTCTCTCTCTCTCTCTCTCTCTCTCTCTCTCTCTCTCTCTCTCTCTCTCCCTCCCTCCCCCTCTCTCTCTCACTTTATCTCTCTCCAATCCTCTCTTATACCTGTATCCTTCTCTCTCGCACACATAATCACACTCTTCTCTCCCGCCACACGTAGGAGTATCATAAGTGGCGATAGCCACCAGGCCAAGTCCAAAACCCCCGAGCAAGAAGGTGGCGTCCGCGGACACTTATTATACACCGATCAGTTCGTTTTAGTCAATTTAAGCGTTATATGATCTGTTGCCTAGGATTCGAAGAAAACCGCTCATTAACACCCCATAACACCTGGTACTGTTCGATTCGTCTTGAGGTGTACATGTGCCGCTCACTAATTAGATTTTCAATCGGATGAGTAACAACGGAGATATTTCCAAAAAACATCGATTTATTCGCGTTTTTTTTGCCTCTTGCCGATTCACTTTTGCGTTTCGCACCCTCGTTTTTGCGCACAGATAGCGGAATAACGGTAGAAGAAACCCCCATACAACCTGGTATAGAAAGATCAAGTAAACTCGTGGCGGCCAAGATCCAAAAACTTCTCCAAACCTCTCCTTTTTAGTACCTTCCTCTTTCCTACCTCGATCTCCTCTTTTTAAAAACTTTTCCTTCAAAATCTGTTATTTTAACCTTACCCGAGAGATGCATGATTGTGCGTGAAGTCTCTCAGATTCAACTTACAAACTAGCTGATATCAAAGCGACCAAGTCCCCTCCCCTCTTCCCACCCTATCTACTCCTGTGTTTCTTCTAGCCCCCTACCCCTTCAGATTTCAGCCTAAGATTTTATCTCTGATCTTCATTATTCCGAATAATTATTACAATCTGTTGGCTGCGCTCAACGCAAACCATTGCATAACTCATAAATTGTAGGCGCATGAAAGTGCATAGGATTTAATGCCCAAAGGCGCTGATATCCGAAGAACCAAGTCAAATTTTTTTTTACCCACCGCACCTTTCTTCTGCTTCCTCTTCTACTTCATCCTCTTGCTATAGTTCACCCACCAAAAAGAAAAACAAATTAAAAAAAAGTCAGAGAAACAACTTGGCGTTGACCTGCAAAAGCTAACATGGTGTTAGTAAACTCTAAGTTGGCAGGTCAACGCCAAGTTGTTTCTCTGACTTTTTTTTAATTTGTTTTTCTTTTTGGTGGGTGAACTATAGCAAGAGGATGAAGTAGAAGAGGAAGCAGAAGAAAGGTGCGGTGGGTAAAAAAAATTAGACTTGGTTCTTCGGATATCAGCGCCTTTGGGCATTAAATCCTATGCACTTTCATGCGCCTACAATTTATGAGTTATGCAATGGTTTGCGTTGAGCGCAGCCAACAGATTGTAATAATTATTCGGAATAATGAAGATCAGAGATAAAATCTTAGGCTGAAATCTGAAGGGGTAGGGGGCTAGAAGAAACACAGGAGTAGATAGGGTGGGAAGAGGGGAGGGGACTTGGTCGCTTTGATATCAGCTAGTTTGTAAGTTGAATCTGAGAGACTTCACGCACAATCATGCATCTCTCGGGTAAGGTTAAAATAACAGATTTTGAAGGAAAAGTTTTTAAAAAGAGGAGATCGAGGTAGGAAAGAGGAAGGTACTAAAAAGGAGAGGTTTGGAGAAGTTTTTGGATCTTGGCCGCCACGAGTTTACTTGATCTTTCTATACCAGGTTGTATGGGGGTTTCTTCTACCGTTATTCCGCTATCTGTGCGCAAAAACGAGGGTGCGAAACGCAAAAGTGAATCGGCAAGAGGCAAAAAAAACGCGAATAAATCGATGTTTTTTGGAAATATCTCCGTTGTTACTCATCCGATTGAAAATCTAATTAGTGAGCGGCACATGTACACCTCAAGACGAATCGAACAGTACCAGGTGTTATGGGGTTTTAATGAGCGGTTTTCGTTGATATCTCGGTCTTTCTCGATAGCCTGAGATGTCTGCTCTACATAATAATTATATCGAGAAGGCGAGTCATATCATCGTTTTCGAGGAAAATAAATTTGAAAATCTATAAGTCGAATATTGAAGGATTTTTTCGCCTGTGTGCCGCGATGCCATTTGGGCGTCGTCTTTGTGTAAAAACCTACCAGGTTTTCGTTGATATCTCGGTCTTTCTCGATAGCCTGAGATGTCTGCTACATAATAATTATATCGAGAAGGCGAGTCATATCACCGTTTTCGAGGAAAATAAATTTGAAAATCTATAAGTCGAAAATTGAAGGATTTTTTCGCCTGTGTGCCGCGATGCCATTTGGGCGTCGTCTTTGTGTAAAAACCTACCAGGTTTTCGTTGATATCTCGGTTCTTCCCCATGTTTGCGCGCGGCGGCAACTTTTTTTTTTGGGTCTCAACAGAACACCGTAAACATGGACTATACGTTGACTAATGAGAAAAGTCGTTGAGATTTTTCAATACCGTCGCTATTTTTTGAAATTCCTACAATTCGAATGGGAGTTCTGATTTTTGGAAAATGGATCGAAATCGAACTTCGACTATCGATATAACGATGACCAAAACGTTATCGACCTCCGGTTTGCGCCAAAAGTCTTAGAATTGTAAGTCCTTTAAAACGAGGTATCCCAAGATAGGGGTTGCCATTTGAAAATTTTGAGCTAGGGGGCGAAACCCCCTAGGAGCGGCCCCCAAAAATTTTGGCTACGCCAAAAAGTAGTTCCCATTAAGTTATAAACATCCCCCGAGTTTCGTTTTTTATCTACAGCCGTTCAAAAGTTAGATAGGGGGGGAACGGACTTTTTGAACACTCTGTATGCGAATATGCCTGGATTTGCTTTGCTTTCATGATCCATTAGTGGCATTAGTACACCGGCGGATCCAGGAATCTATCTTTCTCTATCTTCTCCCATTAGAACGCGTATGATATAAAAGGACAGATTAGGGCCAGTCACGTGATTTTCGCCCCCTCTTCTATCCTTTGCTAACACATGCATTCTAATGGGAGAAGAGAGAGAAGGACAATAACTTGGATCCGCTATAGGAATCTATCCTTCTCTCTCTTCTCCCATTAGAACGCGTATGATAGAAAAGGACAGATTAGGGGCAGTCACGTGATTTTCGCCCCCTCTTCTATCCTTTGCTATCACATGCATTCTAATGGGAGATCACTTGGATCCGCTAGGAATCTATCCTTCTCTCTCTTCTCCCATTAGAACGCGTATGTTAAAAAAGGACAGACTAGGGGCAGTCACTTGATTTTCGCCCCCTCTCCTATCCTTTCTAACTCAAGCATTCTAATGGGAGAAGAGAGAGGAAGACAATATCTTGGATCCGCTAGAGCATTAGCACGGAGATCATCAAATTGAATACGATCGTATGGGCAGGTTTCATTACTCTCGCCTCGCGATATACTTAGAATGTACTCAGATTCATATGCGAGCGTGTTTGCAGTTCATTTAAATCAGCAAGTATCGTTCAAAAATCCCCCTTTTCGTTGATGCGGTTTCCACGAATAAATCACACAAACCAATGCTTTTGTTGCAAGCGTTTGCTGCAGCGCACTTACGGCCTGGGATCGAAATGAATGGGTCTGTTGCACACTTCGGCTACAGCGTTTTAAAGTATCAATTCCAACGTAAAAAGCCGAGAAAATAACAATGGCAGCATCAGAAAACACTAAAATTCAGTATTAAACTCACATATTGCGAAAAACACTAGACACTATTCACCCCTGTATCTTTCCACCACGTGCACGATATTTCGCGAAATTAGCGCGGCACATTCAAATAATCACGGCTGACTGTTATCACAGCTGAATTCATAAACAAATAAACAGGAAACACATATTCTCCCTATTTGGACGAGACGAGACGAGATAGGAAGAAACGATGAATCCCATTGGTTTAAATGGCGTCACGTGACAGATTTGAAGTCATTCAACGACGACGGGAACGGTGCCGAGTCATGAATTTGGAGAAGAATGACTTGGATCCCGTCGATCCACCGTTGCCGACGTCGTCGAATGACTTCAAATCTGTAACGTGACGCCATTTAAACCAATGGGATTCATCGTTTCTTCCTATCTCGTCTCGTCTCGTCCAAATAGGGAGAATCAGCCTGCAGAAAGTCATAAAATGCAGTATTAAACTCTCATGAGGCGTTTAACTGAAACCCAAGATGGCGGTAAAATATCGAGCAACCTGTGTGCACGCACCGTGAACATCCAAAATGGCCAACGTTAACAACCTCACAGCATCGGAGGATATGAGTTTGTTTGCGTTGTGATTGGTTAATGTGAACGATGTTAGGAGGTTATGGCCATCTTGGATGTTCATGGTGCTTGCATACAGGTTGCTTGATATTTTACCGCCATCTTGGATTTCAGTTAAATGCCTCTGGTGAGTTTGTTATTGCATTTTATGACTTTCTGCTGCCACCAATCAATGGACTTTTCACGCGATTTGACATGAGATTGATCACTCTATAGCTTTGTCGCAAAAGTTTGCAACAGACCCATTAAGGCCGTCCCCCGAATAAGGACCCATGTAATATCAGAAGTGTCCGAGGAAATAGGCCTTACGATCTCATAAGAATGGGTCTGTTGCACTCTTCACTAGAAGTGTTTTGAAATATCAATGCATATGTAAAAAGCCGTAAAAATGACAGTACCAGCATTAGAAAACACCAAAAGTCATTGATAAACTCACAAATTTGCAAAAAAACAAGACACTTCTTACCCACGGATCTTTCTCACAACGTGCACGATATTTCGTGGGGTCAGCGCGGCACATTCAAATAATCATGGCCGACTCACTGTCATCACAGCTGACTTCATTAGAGAATAAAGAGTAAACGGTGACTGCGTATGTTCGAGTTCTTACGTCTCAGTATTCTCAATTCCTCACTGAAGGTTGTGAAAGGTACGGAAACCGATATTTGTGTCGAAAACTGCTCAAAATGAAACAATAACACACAGGAGTTCCAAGTGTCATTCCTACTTAAATCATCATCCTTGAAACTCACAGGACTTGCAAGTGTGATTCCAACTTAAATCATCATCCTTGGAACTCCTGTGTGTCATTGTTTCATTTTAATAATTATTCGACAAAAATATCGATCTCCATACCTTTTACAACCTATAGTGAAGTCTTGGGAATATTGAGACGTGAGAATTCGAACTGACGCCGTCCGTGTTTACTGTTTATTTGTTTATGAAGTCAGCTGTAATAGACTGTTTTAGTAGAGCGATATATCGTATCGATTGCCGTCCGAGGGCCTCTGGTTCCAAACAAACTCTGGTTCAATGTAATTTCCCCATAAGCGAACTTTTGAACGGAAACTTAGGGTATTAAATCAAACAAATAATGCGACCTTTTTGCGATTATGAATTCTACGTCCTTGAAAATGCTTAATTATGTCTGGTTCCTTGACTAAAACTGCCGAAATCAATAAGATATTACAGATTAAATGTTTCATTTGTAGGTTAGAGTCGCCCGAAATCCCGCCAATTCCACAACAACAACAATAACATTTGGGTGATTCCAACCTCCAAACGCATCGTTTATTCTGTAATATCTTGTTGATTTCGGCAGTTTTAGTCAAGGAACCAGGCATAATTAAGCATTTTTGAGGACGTAGAATTCATAATCGCAAAAAGGTCGCATTATTTGTTTGATTTAATACCCTAAATTTCCGTTCAAAAGTTCGCTTATGGGGAAATTACATTGAACCAGAGTTTGTTTGGAACCAGAGGCCCTCGGACGGCAATCGATACGATATATCGCTCTACTAAAACAGTCTATGACAGTCGGCCATGATTTTTTGAATATGCCGCGCCAACCCAGCAAATATAGTGCACGTGCGGTAGAAAGACACAAGAGTGAATAGTTTCTGGTGTTTTTCGCAGTTTGTGAGTTTATTGATAAAGCTTGGCGTTTTCTGATGCTGCCATTGTAATTTTTACGGATTTTTACTCATGGATTGATCATTTCAAACGCTCTAGCCGATGTGTCAAAACGACCCATTTACCCTAGGAGCTCTCGATGAAACATCAAGTGTGCTCCTCCGACTATATTATATTTGTAAGAATGAAGCTAAGTTCCTGGAGAACTTATACATAATTTTTGTTAGATTAACATCAAGTAATTTAAATCTAGAAAAGTTTTAAATATAGCTTATATTATTTTTTATGATTTTTTTCCCACTGATTTTGCCAATGGGTCTGTTGCACTCTTCGGCTACAGCGTTTTAAAGTATCAATTCCTTTGTAAAAAGCCGAGAAAATATCAATGGCAGCAACAGAAAACACTAAAATTCAGTTATAAACTCACAAATTGCGGAAAACACTAGACACTATTCACCCCTGTATCTTTCCACCACGTGCACGATATTTCGCGAAATTAGCGCGGCACATTCAAATAAACACGGCCGACTGTCATCACAGCTGACTTCATAAACAAATAAACAGTAAACACTGACGGCGTCTGCTCGAATTCTTACGTTTAAATATCCTCAAAAGGTTGTGAAAGGTACGGAGAACGACATTTGTGTCGAAAACTTATCAAAGTGAAACAATAACACACAAGAGTTTCAAGCATGATGATCGAAGTTGGAATCATCCTTGGAACTCCTGTGTTATTGTTTCATTTTGATAAGTTTTCGACACAAATATCAGTTTCCGTACCTTTCACAACTTTCTGTGAGGAATTGAGGACATCGAAACGTAAGAATTCGAGCAGACGCCGTCAGTGTTTCCTGTTTATTTGTTTATGAAGTCAGCTGTAATGACAGTCGGCCATGATTTTTTGAATATGCCGCGCCAACCCAGCAAAATATAGTGCACGTGCGGTGGAAAGACACAAGAGTGAATAGTTTCTGGTGTTTTTCGCAGTTTGTGAGTTTATTGATAAAGCTTGGCGTTTTCTGATGCTGCCATTGTAATTTTTACGGATTTTTACTCATGGATTGATCATTTCAAACGCTCTAGCCGATGTGTCAAAACGACCCATTTACCCTAGGAGCTCTCGATGAAACATCAAGTGTGCTCCTCCGACTATATTATATTTGTAAGAATGAAGCTAAGTTCCTGGAGAACCGTTGCACCGTTCGGTAGGGGCCTGGTACCGATCGGTAGGGCTCGGCTTCAATGCTTGGGGAAAAAATATAAGTTTTTCCGTGCGGGCCCCGCGTCCCTTTTTAAAATGCTAAAAACTTTTCTCTGGAAAAGTTGTGCGAGTGCGAAAAGGATGCGAATCAGTTCGTTTTGCAAGGGTGGGAGAGAGAAGCGAGATTTTGTCATCCTTTTTTAAATGCATACGTGCGGACGAGCATACGATTTTGTACGCGTGTGAGCGAGAAACGTGCTGCTCTGTCAATTTTTTTTTTTTTTTTTTTTTTTTTTTTTTTTTTTTTTTTTTTTTTTTTTTTTTTTTTTTTTTTTTTTTTTTCAATTTGATCGAGCGATTTGACGTTACCGTGGCGATTGTGATCATATGTTTTTTGCGCGAAAGGACCAACGACCTCTATATAAGACCGGCGAACGAATACGAACCAGCGTAACCCGCAAGAAAGAAAGTTAGGTTAGAATAGAGGTGCTTGGCCGGATAGGAGCACCTCTGTTTACACGTATTTTTATGAAGATTTTCTCTTCCGTTTTTCGCTTCTAAAACTCCTAATTTTACACGGAATTTGCTTTTCTTGGTCTTAATAGAAGGAGGATAGCTTGGGCTTTGACCTCCGCCCTACCGGGTCCGGTAACGTTTTGTTCGAAAATATATGGAAAATATAAGTCGTTGAAGTGGACACCCGTTGGTATGCTCTGAAGACCTTGCAAATCACGTTCGTCTGTTTACGACGATTCAATCTGTCTACAAATCGGCTTTTAGTCATTTTTTGAGTCTACTCCTTCACTCTCAGTCCCTTTAATGCTAGATTCTTCAAAATCCGTTAAGTTTTAGTGGCTGAGGAGGTAATTTTTCTATACTGTGTAGTTTGTACCAGTAAACCCTCCTGTGTTAGAGTTCGTAGTTACTTACCTTGAGTTCGTAATTTCTGGACATTTCCCTTCTGGATGATTTTTCATTCCTAATATTGTTTTATCAATCTGCGCCATCATCAGTGTCTATTAAATACTGTGATTGTGGTGAAACCCGCCCGCCGTTAACTCGGGATGTCGGATCGAGCCGACCACTGAAAGGGTTCTGGTTAGTCATCATCAATTTTGTGAAGTACTCATCATGTCAGGAGTGATTCCCTCTTATTCCTTTGTTTAAACGCAGCATAATTCAGCCTTGAATCAGGATTCATCGTAAAATTCCTCTCTTTGAACCATCTTTGGTTTTTGCGCATTCTTCGGAATCTTAAACGTGAGCTTGGAAGGGTAGGCAGAGAAAAAGGCCTATAAGATTTGTGTCAAGATTTCTAAAAACAGCACCTAGAGGCTCATTCAGTTAAGTTCATGAAGTCGTATCGGGAAGTATTAGATGGCAGTTATATGAGGGGCCCTGTTTCTTCATCACACATTTTAGCATTTTTAGCTGCTGTGACTCGAAGTCGCTTGCGGGAACACTTTCGGAAACGGACCGAACCGCCACAAGACGCAATGAGTGCGAGAGAGAAACCTTGAAACGCGAGAGGTCTCTCTCTCGCAGTCGCATACGGGAATAATTTGAGAAACGGACCGAACCACCATAAGACGCAATGAGTGCGAGAGAGAAACCTTGAAACGCGAAAGGTCTCTCTCTTGCACTCGCAGTCGCTTACGGGAACACTTTGGGAAACGGACCGAACCGCCATAAGACGCAATGAGTGCGAGAGAGAAACCTTGAAACGCGAGAGGTCTCTGTCTCGCACTCGCAGTCGCTTACGGGAATATTTTGGGAAACGGACAGAACCGCCATAAGACGCAATGCGTGCGAGAGAGAAACCTTGAAACGCGAAGGGTCTCTCTCTCGCACTCGCAGTCGCTTACGGGAACACTTTGGGAAACGGACCGAACCGCCATAAGACGCAATGAGTGCGAGAGAGAAACCTTGAAACGCGAGAGGTCTCTCTCTCGCACTCGCAGTCGCTTACGGGAACACTTTGGGAAACGGACCGAACCGCCATAAGACGCAATGAGTGCGAGAGAGAAACATTGAAACGCGAGAGGTCTCTCTCTCGCTCTCGCAGTCGCTTACGGGAACACTTTCGGAAACGGACCGAACCGCCATAAGACGCAATGAGTGCGAGAGAGAAACCTTGAAACGCGAGAGGTCTCTCTCTCGCACTCGCAGTCGCTTACGGGAACACTTTGGGAAACGGACCGAACCGCCATAAGACGCAATGAGTGCGAGAGAGAAACCTTGAAACGCGAAAGGTCTCTCTCTTGCACTCGCAGTCGCTTACGGGAACACTTTGGGAAACGGACCGAACCGCCATAAGACGCAATGAGTGCGAGAGAGAAACCTTGAAACGCGAGAGGTCTCTCTCTCGCACTCGCAGTCGCTTACGGGAATATTTTGGGAAACAGACAGAACCACCATAAGACGCAATGAGTGCGAGAGAGAAACCTTGAAACGTGAGAGGTCTCTCTCTGAAGGTTTTTCTCTTGCACTTATTGCGTCTTATGGCGGTTCGGTCCGTTTCCCAGAGTGTTCCCGTAAGCGACTGCGAGTGCGAGAGAGAGACCCTTCGCGTTTCAAGGTTTCTCTCTCGCACTCATTGCGACTTATGGCGGTTCTGTCCGTTTCCCAAAATATTCCCGTGAGCGACTGCGAGTGAGAGAGAGAGACCTCTCGCGTTTCAAGGTTTCTATCTCGCACTCATTGCGTCTTATGGCGGTTCGGTCCGTTTCCCAAAGTGTTCTCGTAAGCGACTGCGAGTGAGAGAGAGACCTCTCGCGGTTCAAGGTTTCTCTCTCAAACTTATTGCGTCTTATGGCGGTTCTTTCCGTTTCCCAAATTGTTCCCGTAAGAGACTGGGAGTGCGAGGGAGAGACCTTTCGCGTTTCAAGGTTTCTCTCTCGCACTCATTGCGTCTTATGGCGGTTCGGTACGTTTTCCAAAGTGTTTCCGTAAGCGATCGCGAGTGCGAGAGAGAGACCTCTCGCGTTTTAAGGTTTC
This sequence comes from Trialeurodes vaporariorum, assembly GCA_011764245.1. Lineage (NCBI taxonomy): Eukaryota > Metazoa > Arthropoda > Insecta > Hemiptera > Aleyrodidae > Trialeurodes > Trialeurodes vaporariorum. The sequence goes on along the minus strand of VMOF01000013.1, from coordinate 981,458 downwards.
TCACTCGCACTCATTGCGTCTTATGGCGGTTCGGTCCGTTTCCCAAAGTGTTCCCGTAAGCGACTTCGAGTCACAGCAGCTGAAAGAATGACCCCAAAAAATAGGGGTTGTAAATGACCTCACGTCCAAAAAGCTTAAAAAATTAAAATGTTAAATGAAGTTTGCTTGAATTTCCGAGCCAACCTATTTTAACAAATTATTGTCGTTAATAAAGGGCTGTTTGAAAAAGGCATACTTTTCCCGCGCAAAGTTTCTTTTCCACTTTTATACAGATTTTTGATTTACCTACTAAAACGCAATGTCTTATTGTCATGTCAGTTCAACGAAAGGTTATCGTAGGTGTGCGATCTCGGTCATGCGTATTTGTTTGCTTACCCCGAACTTCTCATTTTATTGTGAAAGCATGGTTTTTCACTCTCGCTATCTCTGTCTCTCCTTCCCTTCTTTTCTCTGTACTGTTCTAAATTGTATAATCCACATGCGCTAATACGGTGCATCCAAATGCGCCGATTCCAAGGGTTTCGGCGGCTCCATGAGCGCCAAAAAAAATTGACGGTTTTGGATCGGGCTCTCTTGAGAACGACCACCCCTAAAGTGGTTAAGTTTCATGCAAGGGGGTGGGGGGGGACGGGGGTTATGCTATTTATGCCCCTTCCAAATGATGACTCCTGTTTTCTAAACATTTGGTGTACATGAGAAAATACCACTTTAGTATTGCAGGAATAATAGAGTAAGTTTTTAGATTTCGTCCTTTGGAGCAGGATTAGATGGGCGAATAGCAAACGGACTTAGGGAGTGGATATCAAGTCAAAGTCTTAGCTCGAATAAACAAAATCACGCGCAAGACGCGAAACGGAACGCTTGGCCGCGAAGCGGCCACCGGCCTCTAGTATACGATATATTTCCGAGTATGGATGCTACATCCAGCTGACGGCAATCAAGTGCAGTCTAGCAACGTTGCATTTAATCCATTTAAAGCCATGAAAAAGGTCGAAGTGTTGGGGGGGGGGTACAAAGTGCACTCTAACGAATCGATATTTTAAATGGGATTCATTGGACACAATGCAACGTTGCCAGATTGCATTCGGTGCCACTTACCACTGCCTCCGGCCTGAATTAATGCTAAAGCGCTTTTGCTTTGAACTTTGAACTATCGCTTAAAATATGGCAACGCTAGCGACGGAGGACAAGGGACACTATACATCCGTATGCCATTCGTTCAAGACACCCCCCCCCCCACCCACCTCTTCCATCAACACACCGTCTTGAAATCGCCTTATTCCTCTGTCCATTCGTGACGTCATCATCAGGAGTATTCGGGACACCGACACTATATCACTTTGACTCACACTTCCTGGTCCGATCAATTTCTCGGGAGATGACCTTTGACTCGGCTCTCTCTCCCTCTCTCTCTCCTCTTTCTCTCTTCTCTCTCTCTCTCTCTCCCTCTCTTTCTCTCTCTCTCTATCCCTCCATCTCTTCTTCCCCCCCTTCTCCTCTCCTGGGTTACGTAGCCATTTTCATTTTTGCTACTTTCTAATTGTTATTTACTTATTCATTTATTTGTTTATTGATTTATTTTTTCTTAATTTATTCATCTATTTATATTTAATTTAATTTTTCTTTCATTTGTATTTTTGTATCTTCCATAGTTTTTTACTGTATTTTACTATTGTTTCAATTTCCCTACTTAAGGTTAAGTGGTAGAAAGGGCCTTTTGGCCTTTTGCCTTTTTTTTTATTTCAATTTACCTATTTTCGTTTTCTTACTTTTTCATAATAAAGCGGTTTCTCTCTCTCTCGCTCTCTCTCTCTCTCTCTCTCTCTCTCTCTCTCTCTCTCTCTCTCTCTCTCTCTCTCTCTCTCCCTCTCTCTCTCTCTCTCTCTCTCTCTCTCTCTCTCTCTCTCTCTCTCCAGCGACTCCAAAACATGTGTTAGAAAAGGATAGCAGGAAGGCCCATGCAAGCGTTCAAATAGGAGGAGAGAGAGAAACAGGGACCTTTCTGAATCCATCTCTGATTTTGGATGCTTCTCGCCTTACATCTTGTTTAGTTGCAGATTGTCCGTTGCGCGACGCACAGGCGGCTCGTAAAATTCCGCAACAACGGATGTTTTCCACCATTGAATAAAAGATACATTTGAAGGTTACTATCACCCAGATGTTATTGTTTTTGTTGTCGTCGATGTAATTTATATTTCAGAGGGCCGATCATTTACTTCATCGTTAAACCGATCGATAAGACTGTCTATGAGTGATGCTATTGGTCGAAAATTGTAAAACTTGGCTGTTGCTATGGTAACCATCGTTATAGTGTCCGTTTTTTAAAGGTTACTCATGAGTAGCCTTTATAAAACGAGACTCTTAACGACGGTTACCATAGCAACAGCCAAGTTTTACAATTTGCGACCAATAGCATCACCCATAGACAGTCTTATCGATCGGTTTAACGATGAAGTAAATGATCGGCCCTCAGGCAACGAGCTATAGCGATAGAGAGGATTTGCAGGGCGTTTATGTTGAGGTAGCACGGAGGCAGCCATGATCGAAATCTCTCATGGACGTATTTCACACAGCCTCGGTTTGTTTACCTCGACACTTTTTTTAACCTCCACATTTTTAACGAAAAATTGTGACAAACATATTTGAAATTGGTTACAAACGAAAGTGCAGTTGTTTTGCAGTGGCTATCTAGACACAGTAAACGATATTACTGTTTCTTCTGGAAGGATTTGCACGATGAAGAAACTGAAACAGAACGGGAAAATGCCAAATTTTCTCACCCAGACAGTTGTATTAGAATTCAGTGTCCAGATAGCTACTCTCAAACACTTGCACTTTTGTTTAAAGCCAAGAACCAATAGATTAATTAGCATTTTTTATTTAAGGTTAAAAAAAAGTGAGGTAAACAAACCAAATTCAGATTGCTCATGCTGTCACACTTTGAGGTAGGGCTTTTAACATGTATATTGTATACCCCCCTCTATTGCTATAGCTAGGTAAGGCAAACACAATTATTCATGGCGCCTCACTTTGTGACAGAACTTATAATGTGGTGTTCCGTCACCTTTTTGTAAAGTTTCTTTTGTAAAGTCGTTGGTTTGGATACAATTTTGATCGTGCCTCATCACAAAACCAGTGTTACTTGTTTATTTCAGACAGTAAAAGATGCATTAGTTCCAAGACAGGACCTTTTCTTTTTTTTTGGTTATTTTTATTTTTTGTTTGGTTATTTTCATTTTAGTTAATGAAATGGTGTCATAGAAATTCCAAATTTCAGATACAATTTTGATCGTGCTTCATCACAATGTTACTTGTATATTTCAGGCAGGAACAGATGTATTAGTTCTATAAGACAGGTTTTTCTTTTGTTTATTTTGTTGTTGTTATTTTCATTTTAATTAATGAAATGGTGTCATGGAAATTCCAAATTTCAGGAAAATCGAAATTTCAGGAAATTCCCAATTTCTAATCACTGTGCGTCGAGTCAGCGGAATTTAACTGCGGCAAGCACGCAAGGCAGCTTTAAAAGATTGAGCAAAGACGCAGATAAAAGAGATCGGAGTCGCAGCATTTCCATTCAGCACTGAATTTAAGAAGATTGGACGTAAATTACAGGGAAAGTAATGAAAGCAGCTCACTCGCGAGCGAAGAAGAAAAGTGCTGACTCCACGCACGGGACGGAAGAAGAATACTGCAGATTGCAGGGGGGAGGGGCCAATGGAAGGAGGGGGGAAGGGTGAATGATTTAGCTCTGCAAGTACCGCGTGCAATCCTCCCTAAACGGGGAGTCTCAATAGACCGTATTAGCGTCGACTTACAGTCTTACACGTCACATACGTGATGTTTTCATAAACGTACGTAAGTACGCACGTATCTTTCTGGTCTATTTTGTTTGGTTCATTCGCGAATAGTAAGCGGATACAAGACTTCGTCTCTCCCTCTCTCTCTCTCTCCCCCTCCCCCCCCTCTCTCTCTCCGGTCATTTGAACACACGTGTTAGAAAAGGATAACACAGGAGGCCGTCACAAGACGCATGAACGATTTGATTCTGGTTTTATCGCCTCATTCTTATACGCGGAGAAAAATTTCTGTTTGGAATTACGGAACGTACTGTTAAAAATGGGGTAAAAAGAAATTCCATTTAAAATAACATGAATTCTTATTGATTCAACGGTTCTTTCTTTAAATTATCAGCACGTTTCTGTTGGATCAATGATAATCTTTATTGGTCCAATAGAACGTTCTGATGATTCAGAAGAATCACAAGGAAGAATCGTTGGATTAAAAAGATTTGTTGTTATTTTAAAAGGAATTTCTTTTCACCCCATATTAATAATATGCTCCGTAATTCCAGTAAGACATTTTTCTCAGTGTAAACCTTAAATCAAAAGTTGTTTATAATTCGTGTTTAGTTGTGTATAGTAAAGCATTTTTTGAGTCGAGGAGTGGATTTCATGAGTTTTTAGTGCTACCATCGTTATTTTTGCAGGTTTTTGCATCTTTTAGTCGACCCTTAACTTGCGCAAACATATGTGAATATAGGAATTAAATGAATATAGGTAGAGGAAGGGAACCAAAACCGGACCGCTGTTTTCTTTTTGGGCTGTAACTCAGCTAAAAATTGATCAAATTTAAAAAACTTTATATCAACAAGTACATAGAACCCTTACCTTCACAAAAAAGCATTGGTTTATAATTTGAGCCATCAAAATTTTTGTGAGAAAGAAAATTGCGAAAGAAGTCAAAAATACCGTCTGAGAAAAGGGGCTCCAAAACCGGACCGCCTGGTAAATTTCACTCACAATCACTGATTTTTCGCTCTAAATGAATATTTCTTATCTTAGCAACCATGGCTAAGGCACGCCATGAGAGGAAATGAAACAAGTCAGCATTTGTACTTTGGAAAATCCAAAAATTAAATTTATCGTAAAAATTTTGATGTGAGAAATGGGTCTGTTGCAAACTTTTGCTACAGCGATATAAAGAGTTTATTCCAATGTAAAATTGCGTGAGAAGTCCATTGGTGGCATCATAAAGTCATGAAATACAATATTAAACTCACAAGAGGCGTTTATTGAAATCCAAGATGGCGGCAAAATATCGAGGAATCTGAATGTATGCACTGTGATCGTCCAAGGATTGCCAACTTTGACAACTTCATTGGAGGTAGAGGTTATGTGTTTGTTTACGTTGTGATTGGTTGTGATGGATATTGTGAGGTTGGCTATCCTTGAATGTTCGTGGTGCATGCATACAGAATGCTCGATATTTTGCCGCCATCTTGGATTTCATTAAACGTCTCTTGTTAGTTTATGATTGCATTTCATGGCTTTCTGATGCCACCATTGGACTTTTCAGGCGATTTTACATTAGATTGTACACTCTATGGCGCTGTCGCAAAAGTTTGCAACAGACCCATTGTGATAAAAATGGAAAAAATAGCAAAAATTGAAAATCAATTGAAATAAACATCGAAAACACCTGCAAACCACCAATGTAACAGCTAGGTAAGCCCACAATACTCAGAATGTCATCAAAGTTTCTTAATCTAGGCCAAAAATCTAGGCGGTCCGGTTTAGGGGATTTCAAAGCAAGAACTTCCTAACCTCAGCAAGGTAAAAGAAATGGGAGTAAAGTATGAACTTAGACAGATTTACAAACCTTAGGTGTCACCAAATAACATGAAATCCAATGAGCAATAACTTTAGAGTGGCAGCGAGCTGGTCCATCTTGTGCCACACAGGGTAGAAGGAATCCCGGGAAAAAGCGGAATTTGGACGGCAGATTCCAAGGTTTGAGGTTAAATTTTGTAGGTCGTTCGGAATTTGGCGGGAATTTGGACGGCAGATTCCAAGGTTTGAGGTTAATTTTTGCAGGTCGTTTCCGGCGATGCCCGAGTTTGTTTACGAAACGACCGGAAACAACCTACAAAACTTAACCTCAAAATCGATTTTTACGGCAAGATGGCGGCGCCCTAGGTGACAACAATGAACCAGCGGAATGCTCCTTGATGTGCCACTCTAAAGTTACAGCTCATTGATGAAATCACAGAAAATCACTAACTTTTATCTTAAGTATAAATTTTAGGCCCCAACAATAACCAACTTGGAAACTTTGACAGTCACGAATCGCCGAATTTTAGCTTTAAATGCGTTTTACGACAAAAACAATGAATGAACCTGAGGTTTCGATGCATGAGCGACACCTACAAGTAAAAGAGAGTAACTTCACGCCATTGTCGCCACAGCACAGCGTCATTAGGGCGGAGAAACGCGAGGCGGTCCGGTTTTGGGGTACCGGTCCAGTATTGGCGACCCTCCTCTAGTTGTAGAAATACAGAAAAAATAGATCCGACCGACCTGAACCTTTCAGCTTACAACGCATTGCTGGAATTTCTAGTAAGGTTAAATGAGAGATAGCACCAACATACCTGAAACAGAGAAATCATGACAATCAGCGTCGAGAAAGACATTAACAAGCACAAAGTAATGTAAGTGATCGAGACAAATAATGAGGAGGCGTATATAATTCCATATTTCTCATAAATAACTACAATTATGGTTATCATTTCACATTAATTTTGAAATTCACCTGGTTTCGTGTAGTTGTAATTCACCCCTTATGGACTAAGCGCGAGTTAACTCGTTTTACTCCTCTAGTCTTTTTCACGTTTTCCAAGCTTACGATTCCGAATAAACGGGATTATCGATGCAGACCCGTTCAAGATAAGATTTCGTCGGGCGCCTTCAATTTATCGTATAGGCAATCCCAACTCCCCAGAGTACGAATAGTTAACTACCTTCCCTATTTAAACGGATGAGTAGCGATCTTACGAACTAATCTGGTCATTAAGGGTTAATGTCTGTCTTGTCGATAACCCGTTCCAACAAACTTGTTACCCAAGGTCTCCATGAAAATAGGATCTGTGCAAACATCTGACAAAGTTAGTTAAAAATTAATCATAATCATGGAAACATAAACATATATAGGTCAGTGATGGGTGTACACTGTACAGTGTACATGTTGCAAACTTTTGCTGCATTGTTATGGAGGGTCGATCCCTGCATAAAAATCACATTTTTAAAACATCAGAAAATCTTAAATCCACTCACAAACCCACATAAGGTGTTTTAAGAGAAATCCAAAAAGACGGTCAAATAGGGCTCTTGCAAACTTTTGCTGTGAGTAAATAAATAGTCCGATGTAATGTAAAATCCAGCGAAAATCACGAAAATCACACTAAAAAATTCGTAAGTTCAGTAATAAACTCACACAACTGCTATAACGGCAAGTTCGTAATGGCGCTTCAACGCAGGTATCATGGGAAATTCCTGTCTGATACCTATGTCACTTTCTCTACGGAAACACAAAGATATGTCTCAAATTAGATAGGAATCTCCCATGATAGCTGCGTCTCTCCGCCACTAAGCCCGATTCTGAGAGTGAATTTCGTGATTTTTTTTTTTTGTGTACCTGTCGTCATTTTTACAGGATTTTATGCAAAAATCAACTTTTCAATCCCCCGTAGCAAAAGTTTGCAAGAGCCCCATGGCAGCTGACTCTGATAAATCACTCTTTTCAGCATATAATGTTGCGATGACTATAAAACCAGACAGGTTGACTCACCCCAGCGTCACCACTGCACATACCATATCAAGTTAATTAGTCGAGAGACGTTAAGGGAGTAAGGAACCCAGGCCACAGTCTGCCCCCCTACCATCGGCGTACCTGGTGATTGATATGTATGTATAGGATCTGGGACAGATAAATGTTCGTTACAGACGGTCCCCCAAAGACGTTGAAAGGTGAGCGTTTACGTGTGGTTTTAAATGACCGTACTTGCTCACCATGCATCTAAGAGCAGGACTAGTGGCAAACCCACGGGGGGGGGGCACAGGGGGCACCCGGCACACCCCCCCCCCCAGCCTCAAATTTTGCCTTTTCTCTATAGAAAATAGCACGAAATTGCTTCCACCAACGCTTCAAATTTCAACATTTCCCAGACGTGCCCCCCCCCAGAAAAATTTTCTGGATCCGCCACTGAGCAGGAACGTGCGTCGGTACCGAACATTTTGTTGGTCGTTGGGTTCTCTGATGATGGCTATAGGTTCGTGAAGATATCCTGTAAGTTTCAAGATGAAATACTCAAAAGTAAAGCCGGGCATTATGAAATACGAAAATTCCAACATGCCTCAATGAGTGTGAGTGAGGCAGATAGACATATTATCACTCGCACTCACTCGCACTCTCTCTCACTCACTATGCTTACGGCGAAACGAATTTCAACATTTAAGGCTATAATTCTAACCAATTTTGTTCGTTTTGGGCTAAAAATATCCACGAAAAAATTTCGCAGGTGCTGACGTTGCTGGATTTTGCGTTTTTTCTTCGGTTACAATTTAAAATGCCAAGAACATGACTTTTCCCAAAAGCGACAAGTGGCGATATCCATCGGATTGAAATCTAGAAAAGTTTCGCTTGGAATCACATAAAGATTATTTACGAAGAAAAGGAAGAAACGCGAACGAGAGGAAATAAAACAGATGGCGAGAGAATGAGCGAAGAGTGTTGCGTCGGTTAAGATGGAAGGGGCCATTACGTGAAAGTGCGCTTGGTCTTTTGCACGGATTTTAAAACTGTTAGGTGGCAAGTGACGACGCACAGTTGGAATAGAAACTCCTCGTCCTGTGGTGGTGCGTGAACTCTGAACAATCGATCCTAGCTTTTCTTTCATTTGGACACATAAAAAAGTATCGATTATGTACAGGTGTATAATTGAGCCTCCCAAGGATCGAGTTTTCTCGGTATGTTTCAATGAGGAGATGGCGATGCATCACGATTTTCTAGCCATCACAGAGAGCCCGTAGATGTGCATCAATAGAAAACACCTCCGTCGGTTTGGGGGGGGGGGGAGTGGCTTTGTACATGTTTGTTTTTTGTTTTTTTTGTTTTGTTTTGTTTTTTTTTTTTTTACCATCTTGTGATGCCAGAAAGCAGGGACGAAGTCAGACTCCATCAGCACATGCTATGCATTCCTTGTTCGGATCGTGAGGAGGGTCAAATGAAATCGATTTTGTTCGGGGTTCAAACAAAACAACAAGTTGAGTGGTGAGTATTGCTCCGGTCGAAATCCACTTGAAATAAGTGAATTTTCGCGATTGAATATCATTCACCGTCGTATGATATTCAATGGATTTGCATTTTATTTTGATGATATTCGATTGTTTTGTTGGTCTCACCGGTGACCGTTGAATTCTAACAATTGGAAATTTCGAATTCACCTCCAGAGGTAGATTCGCTTTCGAATTACTGCAACCGGTGTCAGAAATCTCATCTTCTATCCTTTTTGACTCCTTTCGCCACGATAATTTCGGAAATGACGAACTTTTCGAATAAAGTTTACTGTACAGGCCATGCGTAAAAGTCATTTTCCTACGAGACAAACATAATTTTAGCTTCGAAAACGCTAGTTTTTAGTTTTTTTTTGTTCAAAATGGCCATGTCATTCAGATCTGATTTAGAGGTTACGTTATAGAATATTACTATCGCATTTTTTAATTTCACGAGAATATCATTCAGAAGTTCATTTTCGACTCTCATTGGCTAGATTTTTCACCGATCAACGACATCGGTTAGCGTTCATCAATTCTTGAAGTGAATGATATTCGATCTCTAAAATTTGCTTAATGTTGCTTTCGAGTTAAATTTTTAATGAATGGCGGTAGTTTCAAGGCGGTCAGAAGTTTCGTGCTTCTTATAAAGATGGTGATAGTATTTGATAAGTTGAGAACAATTGGTTCCTTTGGTTTTTGTCCTAAGTGTCCCGGTCCTTTGCTCCATTTGAATCTATGTAAAACAATCGATTGCTGGTGAAACGCTGCTTCACTGTCGAATCGATTGCTTTACAAACAATCAAATGGAGGGATAACATTATTGCCGAATTTAATGAGCCTCCACTGCATCAGAGAAATCGCGTCAGTCTGTCCAAAAAATTGCTAGTTTCAACAATGAATCAATTCTCCACCCCTCCAACCTCTTTTTCTCACCCTATCCCTCTCACTCTTGTATACAAACCTGCAGGACGATCTTTGAAATCATTAGATAAGGCAGATAAAGAGATATAACTTAAAACATGTATTATTGTATCAGCTTCTCTATTAGGATATATCTCGTTGATTCTAGACAGTGTTGCTGCTTCCTTTTTCAGTTTTGGGAGCCATCTTGACCGGCGACCTCCAATCTTGACCTACAATTTTTTAGGAGCCGAAGTGATTTTTTTGCATACTTATCACGGCGCATGATGTTTCATTGACAAGAAAACGTGCGTAATGTAATGTTAGTAAGTAAGCCCAGATAACTTTGGAAGATGTTATAGAGTATGATAACAGTAAAGAAGTAAATACATTTTCTCTTATTTCTCCACGCGCTTTTGGCGTTTTTTAAGGAAAACATCAACTTCATATTTTTTCGCGGAAATTTTTTTGGGTCTTTTTTATTTTACGGCAAGTTTCAGCGGTTTGGGGCAGTTCAATTCTAATTTTATGACCTTAAAAACCCAAAACCCAATGGGTTTAAGGAAAAACCGCCGTCAAGTCTTAACACTAATTGTTTTCAATCAAAAAAAAAAGAAATAAATAAAAAAAAAAAAATAAATAAATAAAAAAAATAAAAAGGCAATTTTCATCGCTGAAATACTTATGATATCTGTTGCGATCAAGTCTCTGGTGTATTTTGATTTTACCTCTTAAAATCGAAGTGCCCATTCAATTTCTCGCCAAAATAAGGATGATATCAACACAGCGATCAAGTCAGTTTAGGTGCTCCTAAAATTAGCCTGACACATATGCACAGCTAAAACCCCTTCAATGATATCGATGCAACTGCACCAGCTTTACTTACTTTTGATTACTTACCGCATGTATTGACTTTGATTAGCGGCCAATTAGGCTTGCTAAAAAGAATACTGCTTCTGGCACCAGTTCACTCCGATATTTAATAGGGCAGACGAGGTTCATGGCTCCTTTGACTCCGGGTGTTTTGGCCGAGAAAATTTTCTACAAACATTTTTTAAGAAAAAAAAAAAGACTTGAGCCGGCATTTTTTTACTCCCATTTTCTTGAAATCTCCGCTGGTCTGAGGTTGAAATTGACACTATATTGGGGCAATTAAGTAAATAAGGATTTACAAGAGCTAATACCTTTGGAAATGCCCACTTATTAGATGTCTCCTTTTTCTATTCACGGTGAATTTTTTATGAAAAGGGGATCAAAGCTTAGTAAGGAACATATTTTGAGTCATAGATGAGCTCATCTTTAAAACTATTCACCATCAGTGGTTTTGAAAGTTAAAACTTAGGAAAAGAAGAAAAATACGTTCTTCTGTAGGAGACCGTTTATTTCTTATTCTTTTCTGATTTTTATTGGTCGGCTGGGAAATTATGTGTTTACTTTTTGAATGGAGCAGGTGAATGAAACAATTCACGAAAGAGGATACTTTCTACAAGGCAGCAAAAAAATGCCGGCTCAAGTCTTTTTTTTTTCTTAAAAAATTTTTGTAGAAAATTTTCTCGGCCAAAACACCCGGAGTCAAAGGAGCCATGAACCTCGTCTGCCCTATTAAATATCGGAGTGAACTGGTGCCAGAAGCAGTATTCTTTTTAGCAAGCCTAATTGGCCGCTAATCAAAGTCAATACATGCGGTAAGTAATCAAAAGTAAGTAAAGCTGGTGCAGTTGCATCGATATCATTGAAGGGGTTTTAGCTGTGCATATGTGTCAGGCTAATTTTAGGAGCACCTAAACTGACTTGATCGCTGTGTTGATATCATCCTTATTTTGGCGAGAAATTGAATGGGCACTTCGATTTTAAGAGGTAAAATCAAAATACACCAGAGACTTGATCGCAACAGATATCATAAGTATTTCAGCGATGAAAAATTGCCTTTTTATTTATTTTTTTTTTTTAATTTTTTTTTTTTATTTATTTATTTATTTTTTTTTATTGAAAACAATTAGTGTTAAGACTTGACGGCGGTTTTTCCTTAAACCCATTGGGTTTTGGGTTTTTAAGGTCATATCAAACATTTTTCTATCTAATATTACGTCATGATTTTTGAAGAGGATTTATATCCATTTGGACCTTGATGAGGCCTCGCCTCTAATCGATCGAGACGCATCTAGCGGACAATGTATGGTGTATCCAGGGACCAACATTTTTGGTCTCCGTACGAAAAAGCCCAAAAATGTCACGCACTGAGAAATTAAAGGGTTTTGTTCCTCGCAATTCGAAGAGACGTGGGCTCTGCAGAAACTTCCTTACGGGGCGGAGGTGGAATGAGAAAATTGGCTCGAAAACCGCTTTTTTCCAAATTCTTCGGGGGGGGGGGGGGGGTGGTGGTCGGTCAGCCCCTTTTCTGCCAGCGCGCATGCAAATTAAAATGAATTGATAGGTAAGAAAATTAACAAACCATTAGATTGATTCTAGCTTGCTTGCCCTCGTTTGTTTCAACCTCACGCATCCAAAATTATGATTAATTCGGAGGAAATTAGTTTAAACAAAAATGCAAGTGTTTCAGAGTGGTTATCTGGACACATCATTTTAATACAAATGTCCAGGTGAGTAAATTTCGCTTTTTTCTGTCAGGTGTCAGTTTTTTGATGGCGTAAAATCCTTTGCAAAACAGTTACATAGAACTCTGTGCCTACAGAGCCACTCTGACTTTCGTTTAAAACCAATTTCAGGTGGATCTGTTTTTTTTTTTTTTTTTTTTTTTTTTTTTTTTTTTTTTTTTTTAAGCTTTTTATGTTTAAAAAAAACGAGGCAAACAAACTTGCCCGTATGAAATTGTCGGTAAGAGATTTTCATCGATAAAATCATTGCTGCCTCCCAGGGGGGAGAGGTAGGAGAGGGGGAGCAAGATTGCAATTTGACCGCCCTTCAAAATTGTGAAATTGAAGACTGTTTTTTATGCTTGTATCCACTGATTTTACCGCCTTTGGGAATACGTTGCTAGAGATAACCCTTTTTTTCATTTTTTGCTTGTTCACCCTAATATTGCCGCCCGAGGAAAGGGAACACCCCCCCCCCCTTGGCGCACCACTGCAACGCCCCCGTGTTGCCTCAAAAGCACGTCCTGGAATACCTCACTGTACCATAATTGTGATGTGAGGCAGGTAAAATGGACAACAGTAAAAACTCTACAGAGCGTGTACAGTGACTAGTAAACCACAGTGTGGTCATTTTGGTTGTGTTGCTGAATTGCTGGCGTTTACGCACCCAAGCGGCCTCGTCCGCCCATAAGAACGCCTGTAAAATACCTGATTTTCAAAAAATAAGATCGAGCGGATGTGAGCGGAGAGGAGTTCAGAGAATGTAAACAAACTGGCCGCTGACAGCTGAGACGAAAGGATCCCCTACATTCAGTGATTATGGCAAAATAAGGGCTAAAGTTGGAGTTTAAAGCTCAATTTCATAGTCTTGACGCTTTAAGCTTTCGATAGAGACCTTATTTTTCAAATTTGGTTCGAGATTTATATTTTTTACGATTTTTTGAAACTCGGGTGTTTTACACGCGTTCGTATGGGCGGTAAGGTCGGCTTGGATGCGTAGCGATTGACCACACTGTGGTTTATCTAGTCACTGTGTAGACAGCGTGTGATTTGTGGCTCACTCTATGAGCGGATCATGAACTTATATCAAGTCAAGTGCTAATATCCAAAAGCAACAGCAACATTATTATTATAAACAAAACCAAAGTTTTAGAGGTTGGCAATGTTGGCATAATGGCTCATACAGTCCTTTAAAATTTACTCCATTTAAAATTCGAAAAAAAAAAAAAAAAAAAAAAAAAATCGAAAATTTAAAATTCGAATTTGTTTGCCCATTATTTTGTGTGTCTGTATGTTCCCTAGGCCGTTTTGCTTTATTTATTCATTTAATGTTTTCTAACACATGTCTATCAATGTTTTCGCATGTCACGGAAAATTTTTGATGTGCACATTAATAATTTTCTTTTTTTTTTTTATTATCCTAAACAGGTAAATCATGACACTCATGTCAAAATTTATCGGAAATAAATGAGTAAAGAGTCAAAAGTAAGAATGAAATAAAAAATAAGGCACGGCTGCAAGTGTAAAAACCAGTGACATGTCCGGGACTCGAACCCGGGACTATAAAGTATGCGGCACGCACTTTCGCACAGCGCCACGAATCACGTGTGCTGTGATGCGCCGCTTTCATGGTAAATATACGGACGATGAGCGTTCGCCTCGCTCAATTCCAAGCGGACACGGAGTGGCTGGACTCGGCGCGGCGAGGCGCTGAGAGACGGTTACTTTTCGTCTTTCAACTAAAGTTTCAGCCTTATGCTTGAATAAAATGGATTGAAACCTATGGAAGTATCATCACCAAAGCATTCTGAATCCGTCTATATAAGGTTATATGGGGTTTTTTTTTCAACGTTTAACCGCTAGGTTGAGTAGTTACAATGAAAACGTGATGATTTGATGATCATGGCCGTTTTGACTTTCGATCGCAGTTTTTTGAAGATTTGAAATTTACGAGGCCATCAATCCAAAAAAGCCGCCGTCATTCCTTAGATCGTTGAGGGCCCGTTCCAGCCATATAGGGGTTTATAGGGTTCTGAGGTCTGGTAAAGGAGAAAATCTACGGGAATCATGCCAAAACCCTGCTGAGGGCCATTTTCAAGATGTTTGTTGTAAGTATAAGGGGTCCGCGCTAGCTACCGTTCTGTATTAAGACTTGACGGTGGGGCTATCGCCCCTTATAATAGCTGTCTGTTTACATGAACTCAAGCCACCGCCCCCTCCCATAAGGGGGGCTTTCACCTCAGTAAAAGACGCAATTTTCCCGCAAAATTTCGCTGGAAAACGCCGATTTCACGAAAATTTCGTGAAATCGGTCACGACTGATACTCCTGTGAGGATCAGATCGCGATACGACCGTTTCAACAATTTCTCGGCATTTCGCAGCCGCGAAATTTTTCAAGCTCTACCGGCATGAGCATGCGGGCGAACATTCAATTAGGCGCCTTGTTTGACCGAAGCAACTGTTTTTTGGGCGCCAACGCCGAATTTTTAGGCGCAATTCGCGAGTGGCCCCTGAAGAAGCAGCAACACTGATTCTAGAACTCCACCAAACCGCTCTAAAATGTTCCTCATCGGACTTTCATAGTTCCTTACACTGTGCGATGACGCGGCGGTTAATGGTGAAGCTTATTAAGCGTATCCCTCTCTCCTCCTCCCCACCCACCCCTTCAACCTCTCTTTCTCTCCCTATTACCTCTCACTCTTACTGCAGTAAAAACACAGGCGAGAGAGAGAGAGAGAGAGAGAGAGAGAGAGAGAGAGAGAGAGAGAGAGAGAGAGAGATTGATAGTGGAACTAAGAGGGAGAGAGAGGAGATTTGCTCTGGTAGGGAGAGATAGAGTGATAGAGAGTTATAAAAAGAGAGAGAGGGGGAAAGAGAGGGAGTGAGTGAGAGAGTTTTAAAAGAGAGGGGGAGAGGGGGAAAAAAAGAGAGAGAGAGAGAGAGAGAGAGGGGAGACGGGGAATTTAAAAAAGGAGAAAAGGTTTTAAAAAAAGAGAAGGGACGGAACGAAAAGAAGGAAAAGAGATAGAGTGAGAGAGAGAGATGATGATGATGTCGTTTTGTTTATTAAAGAGAGAAAACAGAAAGAGAAAGAGGGAAAGAAAGAGAGAGAGAGGAGAGAGAGAGAGAGAGAGAGAGAGAGAGAGAGAGAGAGAGAGAGAGAGAAAAAAGAGAGGGGGAGAGAGAGGGAGTGAGAGAGAGCATTATAAAATGAGAGAGGGAGTGAGAGAGAGAATTATAAAAAGAGAGAGGTAGGGGACGAGAGAAGGAGAAGAGAGAGAGAGTGAGAGAGAGAAAAAGAGAGAGAGTGAGAGAGAGAGAGAGAAAGAGAGAGGGGGAGAGAGAGGGAGTGAGAGATAGCATTATAAAAAGAGAGAGAGAGAGAGACAGAGAGAGAGAGAGAGAGAGACAGAGAGACAGAGAATTATAAAAACAGAGAGAGGTACGGAACGAGAGAAGGAGAAAGAGATAGAGTGAGAGAGAGAGAGAGATGATGATGATGATACGTTTTGTTTTATTAAAGAGAGAGAAACAGAGAGAGAAAGAGGGAAAGAGAGAGATAGAAAGAAAGAGAGAGAAAGAGAGAGGGGGAGAGAGAGGGAGTGAGAGAGAGCATTATAAAATGAGAGAGGGAGTGAGAGAGAGAATTATAAAAAGAGAGAGAGAGAGAGAGAGAGAGAAAGAGAGAGAGAGAGAGAGAGAGAGAGAGAGAGAGAGAGAGAGAGAGAGAAAGTGGCGGCTCGACGCGCTGCCGATATCTGAGCCTCCTCCCCTCCTCCCCTTGCCGAACGATCTGCAACCATGCCTGCTACTTTTTCTGTTCTGATGCCGGGATTGCCGGATTATGAGCGCTGCTGCCCTGATTTATGTTTTCCAGTCAGATCGCGGACGAAAGAGAACGAAGCGAGCGAATTAGCTAGATCATTTTTGATCAATCTCCCCCTCCCTCCATCCCCTCCATTCTACAGCATACCAAGTCTCATGCCGTAGAGTCATTCCTCCCTCTTCTACCCCCCCCCCCCCCCCCCCCCAGTTTTCACTTTCCCACTATTACAGTTGGTGATGCTTATTCTAGTCCACCACCCTTCTGACACGGTTGCCAAAGTTTGGAAGGATAATAAGGCTTTTTGCACACGTGTGAGGGGTCAAAATTTAACATTGCGGATCCAGGAATTTATATTTCTCTCTCTTCTCACATTAGAACGCGTGTGTTAGAAAAGGACAGATGAGAGGCAGTCACGTGATTTTCGCCCCCTCTTCTATCCTTTGCTAACACACGCGTTTAAATGGGTGAAAGAAAAGTAAAGGGCATTCTGGATCCGCGAGTGAAATCTCATTTTGGTCAAACTGAACATTAGGAATGGAAAGGTTTCAAACTTTTACTTTTTAGAGGAGGTCAATGGGCCTGTTGCAAACTTTTGCTACAACGATTAAGAGTGCATATTCTAATGTAAAATCGCCTGAAAAATCCATCGGTGGCATCAGAAAGTCATAAAATGCAATAATAAACTCACAAGACGCGTTCAATGAAATTCGATAAGGCGGATAAATATCGAGCAATCTGTATGCATGCATGCATCGTGAACATCCAAGGATGGCCAACTTTGACAACCTTACAGGAGGTAGAGGTTATGTGTTTGTTTACGTTGTGATTGGTTGTGATCTATATTGTGAGGTTGGTATCCTTGGATGTTTGCGGTGCATGCATACAAATTGCTCGATATTTCTCCGCCATCTTGAATTTCATTAAAGGCCTCTTGTGAGTTTATTACTGCATTTTATGACTTTCTAATAACACCAATGGACTTTTCAGGCGATTTTACATTAGAAGAAATCTCTAAATCGTTGTAGCATAAGTTTGCAACAGACCCGCATTGTCAATGGAAAGTTACTTCTGCGTTGGGAGCCTCAGAAACTTCCAAACTTGTTTTCTAAAAACTTAAAAAAAAAATGTATTTAAAAAAACAAAGATGGCGGTCAAACGAACGCGTCACATTTGGGAAGTCCTTGAGTCCCATCTAATAGACTGTTATATAGTAAAGCGATACATCGTAGCGATTCCCGTCCGAGGGCCTTTGGTTCCAAACCGGACGGCAATCGATCCGATACATGGTTCTACTAAAACAGTCTATCGCAACTTACTATGCTGAGAAGAGTGATTTTGTCATAGAGAAAGCTGCAGTAGTAAGACACAGTGGCGTAACGAAACAAGTTGAGGCCCCGAAGCAAAACTTCTTCTGAGCCCCCCCCCCCCCCCATATCCCATTCCCATTTCGAGTATTTTACAGCCATTACGGAACAATTTAAGATCAATTCCATTGTCATTTTTTACGTTAGCGAGTACGATCAGGTATCAAATCTTTGTATAGTTATGTATGTATGTAAGAGTCTCAGATGCAAACGATATATAAACTCTTGAGGGCAATCGACTCCATTCGCCAAGCTGAATCGATAGAGGGGTCACAAGGGGGTTTTTGTGACATCGCCTTTTTGTCTATGTTTAAGAGTCATGAGTTGACATGCATGAGTGAAAGAGCCTCAGATGCAAAATATATGAAAACCCTCGAGGGCGATCAACTCCATTCGCACAAACTGAATCGATAGAGGGGTCACAAGTGGGTTTTTGGTGACAACACCTTTTTTCCCATGTTTTAGAGCCATGAGTTGACATGCATGAGTGAAAGAGCCTCAGATGCAAAAGATGCGAAAACCCTTGAGGGCGATCAACTCCATTCGCCAAACTGAATCGATAGAGGGGTCACAAGTGGGTTTTTGGTGACAACACCTTTTTGCCCATGTTTAAGAGCCATGAGTTGACATGCATGAGTGAAAGAGCCTCAGATGCCAAAGATATGAAAAGTAAAACAGAACTCCCCCACTGTGACTTGCTCGTTTGACCAGTGTCTTGAAATTTTGTTTACACCTATTCATTGAGTTTGTGAGTCAATTTTGGTACTTTTTGATGCTCATCTCAACGTCATTTCCATGTGATTTGATACCAGAATCGATCGTCACTACATTTATAAAGCAAAAGTTTGCAGCCGATCCAATTTCAATGTCATTTTTTGCCGAGTTGTCAGTGACCTCAGAAAGAGCATAATACAAGTTCTATAAAAAATGAGTGTAAATCATTGGATCTGCCTAGTTCTTCTCCCAAATTGGACGCTGGGCACCAAGTCTAAATTACATCATGAAAAAAGTATTGACTTTTTGAATAGCGCTAGTGGCGCTGTCTTCTCTTTTCTCTCTCTCTTTTCGGGGCTTTGAGTTGTTCACAATAATTTGGACGTAGGGTTAAGGCGATGAACTTTTAAAAGTGGGAAGCAGTTGACATCACAACAGGCCAGTGGCGATTCGTGCAATTTGGAAAGAGTGTCCCCCTCACTCCCGTTTAAACGAATGTGAAACAATTAATCCTCCATTAGACTAGCAGCATCTGTAAGAATCGATTGTTTTCCTGAAGTTCAAGTTGAAAACTTGCATATGTTTTCCTTAAGTTCAAGTGGAAAACTTACAAGAAGAAGTCCATCTTCTATCCAAAATTAGGTGAGAAAATAGCAAAACTGAATCGGCAACTTATTTGAAATGAGAATTTTGAATTTCAAGACATCTCGGTCGGACGTTGTTGGACGAAAAAACAAACGCAAACTTTGAGTTTCAACCATGGTTGAAACTCAACTCAACTCAACTCAACTTTTAGAGGGTTCTTGATCAGTCGATGAGTCAAAATGTTATGTGTGGATTATGTGTCAATATGTTTAGGTTAAATGTGTTGTGTTTATGTCGGTAATCAATAATGGGTCAGTTTCAAGGGTCTGAAATTGTGTGGTTTTTATGAAGAAAATATAGTACTTGATGAGCTGAGAACAATGGTGCCGTAGGTTTTTTCTCTAATGTCCTGATTTTGGAGACACACACGTGTTAAGTTGTAAAAAAAGTGTGCGTAGTGACGTCACTACGCGGAATTTCTATTTAAAACAAGATACAGACAGAAGGTCAGAACCTATTGTTGTAATTTAGATGTGTTAGTAACCCAGCGATAAAATTTTAGGATAGGCAAACGACAATAAAGTACCTTCTTAGACTCTGTTGCGCTGATGAGGAAACACTAAGTTGTTGAGTAATATAAAGCATATTGGAACTCAAAATTTCAAAGCAGGTGCATACTACAATACTTTGGCATATTATTCCTCCAAAAGTTCTGAAGAAACAACTGCTAAATGACAAAATGTATGGAAGTTTTGCTGTTCATAGAGGTTGGAAGTAAGGATGTAAACAATGGGGTGCCATAACCTCACTTTCACGACTTGGTTCGATAAATGCGGCATAACTAGTTTAAATTTTGCGCTATCGCTCTACTTCATGCTGGTTCCTGGCACTTGAGGATACGTAAATTCCATTATCGCAGCCTCCGACGGGTAAAAAATTTCTCAAAAAGGCCGAAATTTCCGCTTGTATATATCGACTCACTAAATCAGTCTATAAATTATTTTTTGAGACTTACAGGGAAAATAACTGAGTGAACGACTTCATACTGCTCCTTAACTAATCAGGTTGCTCTATCTGGGGCCTAACGTTTTCAAGAAAATCATAGAAGTGTCAAATCCAATCTTTTCTGAGACCAGCTATAATTGTATCATTATGTCATAGGATTTTTCTAAATTGGCCGCGGAGTAAACACGGAGAAAGTAGCCTGGACGAGTTTTTAAAATAACATTTTGGATCAGTTTTAAAAAAGAACGATATTTCTCTTTGGATTTAAAAAATATGGTCAGTTTTTTGTGGCCGTAAAGATTTTTTACCTTAAAAAATCTTATGACAGATTAATAAATACTATAGTGTCAAAACTTCGATTTACTAAAAGGAATAATATGAGAATAAAGTGAATAGTTTTAGATAGATAGGTAGCTAGATAGAATAACCGAAAGAAAAGAGCTTATGTATAAAAAAATAGAAATTACGAGGAATTCGACCCTGGCCTTGAAATATTTTTAGCTGTTTTGGTTCAAAAGTTATGACGATTTTAAATTTTATAATTTTTTCGCATTTTGCGAGCGGAATGATCCAGCGAGCCAGGTGCGCCGGTTTTTTGCGAGCCAGTGTAGTTTCTCGATTTTGCTTTCATCTTTCCGATTCGTCTGAGCGAGACCCTCACACCAGTTTTTTTTTTTTTTTTTTTTTTTTTTTATAAAAAATCTGAGATCGTCGATGTTTTCACAGACAGGCTTGCCTCACTACTCAGTGCGACTATAAAAAATTAAGTATGGAAAGTATGAAAATTTACGATTATGAAAATATAAAAATGATGGAAAAAATCGAATCGTTCCGGGCGACTAACTCGTCCGATAGTCAATTCGGTCAATTTTAGAACATACAAAAATTTTAAGGCCAAAAAAAAAATACGGTCCATGTATTTAAATTCGGAAGTAAAGTATGGTCCGTTTTCAAAACGAGTCCAAGACGTTACTGTAAACTCGTCCAAGCTGCTTTCTCCTCGATTACTCGACCGATTTAGAAAAATCCTAGAAGACAAGATGACATTTCAATTTCAATTTCTATTTATTATCAAAAAAAAAATTACAAAAAAGGTGAAAAAACAACATTGTGCACCACCCAGAAGCATAGCTTGAGTGGGTGGGAAAAATAAACAAACTAACATAAAACATGACGAAAATTAATAACTAATAATAATTTAAGTTAAAAATAAATAAAAAATAATAAAATAAAACAAGTCGCCAGGTTCCAACACTAAGGTGTTGGAAAAGCGTGCCTTTGTTGCTATGCTAAGGAGTAATTTTCTTTTGAGACTAAGAGAAAACCTTTTACAGTTTTCAAAACCACATACCAATCACAGACGTTTATAAAATTTAACACACGAATGTCGGCATCTGTGGTTAGTTGAAGCAAATTACCAGCCATGATTGGAGAGCACACCTTGCACCCAACCAGTGGCATGTAAATATCAAGCTATGGCAAATAATGGTGCAAAAACAAAAGTAGAGACACAGCGCACCGTATACATGCATCCCATGTTAAGAAAGTAAGCAAGTTTAAAACACTCATTTTTGTTCAATAGTAAACTGTAACAGTAAACATTGCCTGCTAATGAGTGGTAAGGGCAACGAAAGGCTGCAATTGGTCCACAAAAGTTTAAAACGCTCATTTTTGTTCAGAAGTCACCGGCTGCAACAATAAACATTGCCTACCGTTGAGTGGTAAGCACAACAAAAGGCTGTGATTGGCCCACGTTGCCGGAAACAAAGACAAGTTTTGTCTGGTGCATGCAAAACACACATTCATCAGTCAACAGCAGGCAATAATTGACTGTAGTTCCAATAAGTTCCAACCAAAATGAAGCTAGAAAATGAACAACTGCAAACTTTGAAATAAGAGTATATTTATCTCTGTAATGATGCCCACTTTGGAATTGCCTCAAAGCACATGGGTAAACAGGTTAATATGAAGACCAGCAAGGATGTTCTCTAATACAGCTCATTTGTAGTCAGGACGCATCAAAACAACAGCCAAAAATCACCTACTGTTAACTAATAAACTTAATATAAAAAACAGACCCTTGATGGCTAAAAAACAAAACAACCCTTCGTGGTTGAATGATAACAGACCCTTGATGGCTGAATGATAATAAGTATTGAATGATAACATACCCTTGGTGGCTGAAAACTAAACTAACGGTAAAAGGCCCTTGGCGGTTGAATGAGTCACGTGTTATGTTGAATACATGCTGAAGATTTGATGAATACATAGATCAAACGATCGGAAAGTAATGCTCATAACGCTTGATTGACCCATGGAGAATAACAAGTATCGTTCGAATAACAGCTAATCCAACTTGTGAACTACGGTTGAAGTCCCTTATCATCAATCAACAGTGTAAATAAGAGGCATAAAACGGACACATTATTTCAAACGGAGGGCGAGTGTCCCACCTAGATATATCAATGGTCGATGGAGTAAAGTCAGCTGTTTTCGCGCGGTGAGTAGTGTTCTCCGTAAGGAGCATAAAACGGACACATATTTCAAACGGAGGAGTGTCTCATGTAGTTATAGAAAGTCGATGGAGTGAAGTCAGCTGTTTCCCTGATGAGAGTTGTGTTCTAGGTGCGGCGCCATTCGCTTAAAATGAACTAGTGAAGCACTCTTAAAACGCCAGGCTGCCAGATCCTAATTCCACAATTAATTCTGATTCGCGCTGTATTATTACGAACGATTCTTTTCTGCCAATTAATAGCAGTAATTCAATTGCTTGAAATGAACTAGTGAAAAAATTTGGTTTCAAACGGTTCTTTTATGAACGATTCTTGATTCCCCAATAATTGCTGTTTTGTTCGATCTTGACAGTAAAAATAAACAGAATAAAAATCACTTCACAGGAAAACAAAAAGAATTAAAAATAAATTAAGGATAGCCGCTACCAAACTTTATTCCTTGCAAATTGTCAATAAACGTGCCATATTTAAACTGTTCACAAAAAACGGCGATGAACGGTCATCCTCAAAAAACCTACTAATGACATCAAATGGAAAATGGCGTGGCTGTAATAGGTAGGTCCGGCCGGCAAGACCGATTCGAAAAAGCATGCCCTATCAGGGCACGCTTAAAAAACCAAAAACAAAAAACAAAACAGAAACAATGCAATATATGTATTCCAGCTCAAACGCGTCCGAACTAGGGATTCTATTTCAGGGGGGAAGGGTGGTGTTGGGAGGCGGCGATTAAAAAAAACTGCTTTCGCATGGAGGTAAAGGAATGATCCATCGCAACAGGAAAGCTCAATGAACATGTTTGTTTAATACAGACGCAAATTTTCCTTGCGTGATACAATAATAATTAAATACAAGCAGACATCATTCAAACTTCACCATATTTTAGCTTAGATATATCTATTAAAACAAGTAGATCTTTAATGTAATCACTATATTACTGATGTTATTATGCAGACACGGATGATTCTACAAGTTAGATTGATACAGGTTGATGCATTACTTTATTTGGAGGATCGGTGCAACGAGCGATAGTGATAGAGAGGATTTGGCGGCGTGATATTGAAACTTCACGAAGGTAGCTGATGGAAAACTTTAAATTAAAAAAAAAAAAAACAAACAAAAACAGAAAAAACTAACAAATACATATGAAATTGGTTTTAAACGAAAGTGCAAGTGTTTTAGAGTGGCTATCTGGACACAGAAATCGATATAATTGTTCCTTCTGCGAGGGTTTGCAAGAGAAAGATACCGACACATAATGGAAACACGCTAAATTGTCTCACCTGGATAGTTTTATTAAAATTATTCTGTTTCCAGATAGTCATTCTTAAACACTTGCGCTTTCGTTTGAAACCAATTTTCTATGCATTATACGTACACTTTTTGAATTCAGGTTTAAAAAAAAGGTGAGGCAAACAAACCAGTTTTAAATGGATCATACTGTCACACTTTGAGATAGGACTTAAACCGTGTATAGCCTCTCTATCAGGGCCGTAGCTACACCTCTGAGGGCCCCGGGGCAAGATGCATTTCGGGGCCCCCTAAAATTGGGAAAGGTGACTGGGGGTGTGAGGGGTCACTCTTGCTCTTCCGAGGCATCGGAAATGTAATTTTAAATGGGAAAACAGACTTGCGCGCAGACGTGGCTTTTGTAAAAGCTTTAAACGGCTAAAACAAAGCGGGGCTCTCAAAACCCCCGTTATGCTCTTTCAGAGCACCGTCAAAGTAATTTTAAATGGGAAAACATACTTACGAGTAGACCCGTCTTTTTGGTAGGCTTTTAATCGCTGACAAGGCGCAGGGCTCTCAAAACGTCCCCTTCGCTCTTCCGGGGCACCGACAATGTAATTTTAAATGGGAAAACAGCCTTACGAGCAGACCTGTCTTTTGGGTGGGCTTTTAATCGCTGACAAGCCGCAAGGCTCTTAAAACGTCCCTTCTGCTCTTCCGGGGCACCGCCAATGTAATCTTAAATGGGAAAAAAACAGACTTACGAGCAGACCCGTCTTTTTGGTGGGCTATTAATCGCTGACAAGCCGCAAGGCTCTTAAAACGTCCCTTCTGCTCTTCCGGGGCACCGCCAATGTAATCTTAAATGGGAAAAAAACAGACTTACGAGCAGACCCGCCTTTTTGGTGGGCTTTTAATCGCTGACAAGGCTCAGGGCTCTCAAAACGTTTCTTCTTCTCTTCCGGGGCACCGCCAATGTAATCTCAAACGGAAAATCACACTGACGAGCAGACCTGTCTTTTTGGTGGGCTTTTAATCGCTGACAAGGCGCAGGGCTCTTAAAATGTCCCTTCTGCTCTTCCGGGGCACCGCAAATGTAATTTTAAACGGGAAATGATACTTACGAGCAGACCTGTCGGTTTGATGGGCTTATAGTAGCTAACAAGGCTCAGGGCTCTCAAAACGTTTCCTCTACTCTTCTGGGGCACCGCCAATGTAATCTAAAACGGGAAATCACACTGACGAGCAGACCTGTCTTTTTGGTGGGCTTTTAATCGCTGACAAGGCGCAGGGCTCTTAAAATGTCCCCTGTGCTCTTCCGGCCCTATCCTTACAGTTCGTTGATCGTGAGAGATGTACACTCGGGAGCTTATAGCTCAAAGTACTTCAATCATAATGGAAACTTCAGTTCATTATGAAGCATTATTTTCTGGCCTGTCATCTTGAGATGTTTCAATTGATCCCTATTCACACCAATGCAAAAGACAGCAAAAGAGACCGAAAAATGTTTCCATTGGCTCATATGGAAGTTCCCATTGAGATTTTCATTCTATGCTTATTATAGGGTACCAATATCAGCCCAGTTCACCGATCAGAGGTCGTGCACTTAGAATCTCCATCCATCAAATGGAGTCTCCGCATATCTTGACCTTCCATTGTTTGACGGGAAAAAATCGTGAAAAATACTTCAAGACCAGCATTTTATCGTTCTAAAACTGATTTCCGATCTTCACTGAAAAAAAAAGTTCTGGCTCTACCGAATACATGCTTCGGGAAGCTGAAGGAGGCATATCCGAAGCAAAGTTCTGTGACTAGCGGGCTTTCCGCCGGTAGTAGCGAGCCACATGCTCTAGTAGTCCCGAACCTCTTGCTTCGGCATTGCGATGTAGGCGGGCAACACGTGCAATGACATACAATTAGCAGGACCTGTCGCCATCTTTTCTCTGTTAAGTATCAGAGTAGAACGGGTTCACTCTTGAAATAAATTCACTCTGAGAATTTGTCATCGGCGATCTCTGAAAGAACGCTACGTTACAATTTAGGAGCATATTCACAGAGTTTGCTCACTTAACTAAGCGCGTCGTAAAGGGTATGCGCCTCGGAGCGCTACCCTTGTATACGCAGCAATCGGGCCTCGTATTCCACAAGCACTGAGCACCGCAGTGGTAACGCACTGGACCCCGGAATGATACATCCCTGGTTCGATCCTGGGTAGCGGCTCGCTCTGTTTTCACTCTTCTTTATATATATTCCCGAAGCACGTGCTTATGTACTACCGAGCTTTGCTCCGCGAAGCTATCTGAATCAGCACGTGCTTCGGCTCTACCGGAGCAATAGGTGTACTACCGGAGCACAGTTCTTTCAGTGTTCTTGCACAGCCAGAAATTGATATCAACGATTACAGAGCTCTTTTTGGAAGTTGTCCCAGCTCAGAGCTCCGATATAGTTATTATTCAATCTATAGACCTTGGAAATCAATATCTGACGATGGAAAAACATCTGAAATCAGTTTTGGAACGATAAAATACTGGTCTTGAAGTATTTTTCATTATTATCTGCCGAGAGCGAAACAAATTTCAATCTAAATCCTTTTCATGAGCTTTTTTAAGACTTTATCCAACCTTTCGAAAGAAGACAATTTTCAAAGAACTTTGATAGGACTGAACATTTTGAAAAAAACTTCCTTTCAATTTCCTATGAATCCCATGTTAAATTAATTGGGAAGGCAGGAGTAATGAGTATGTCCCTTTATTTTTAAAATACGGATTAATAGTGGCTCTGGCGCCGAACCTGTGATCTAAACCGTGTTGCCAGATTGGGGTAAAAAGCCGTACGCTTTACATTGATTTAAATGGGGACGATACGGCTTTTTACCTTCGATCTGGCAACACTGAATCTAAACACCAGTAGCGCACCGAGAGTTTCTTCATCTTTCTCTCTTCTTCATTAAAAAACGTATGTTCGACAAGGATGGACAACGGGATAAAACCCTCTCTTTCTGTCCTTTTCCTACTTATACATTCAAATGCACGGAAAAAAAAGATTAGTGAAAATAACCATACGGATACCTGATTTTGGCACCTGCTAGATGTTATAGTAAACTTGACCAGAAGTATGGTACATTTACCGATACTTTGAGTGAATTCGACATGCAATCAGGTAACATCACCTAGTACGTAGTCAAAATATAGTATACTTCTGATTAACATTACCATAACATCTAGCAGGTGCCAAAATCAGGTATCCGTATGGTTATTTTCACCGTAGTTTTTTTCCGTGTGGGAAATAAATGAGATAGAAGAGATCCAGGCTGCGCCAGAGCCAAACACCATATAAATATACCAACAAAAACAGAACACAAAATCATGGCCTTCAAATAAATGATGCAATCTTTTGGAGCAGGACTTTACAGTTGAAGATACTACAAAGGCAAAAAAGAATTTTGCATCTGTAAGGGTCTGAAATGGTTTTTTTTGGGGGGGGGGGAGCAAAAGAAAAAAACTTGATGAGCTGAGAACAACAACAAAGATGCATTTGGTTTCTTATTAAGTTCCATTATTGACGTTGGCTCAAAATAAATTGTTTTAAATGGGAATTCCGTGCCCTACGTACACGATTTTTTTACAACTTTACATACATGTATCTCCAAAAACCGGGACTCTTAGGAAAAAATCAAACCAAAACAAAAGAAAACCTGTACTCTGGGTTTTTTACTTTCTCACTCTAATGAAATTAGAAAAATTGAGAAAGTATTGCAATGGCGCAGAGATTTTTGATGCATTTTGTTTTAATACTTGGCCCGCTGCAACTAAATCAATCACGATAATTATAAAATAATTGGCTCTTATCATGCCTAATACTATCCGAAAGAACATCCATCCATGATATTTCAATACTTCTTAACCATATGTGGTGGGGAGGAGTAAATGCACACAATTTCTGTGGCGTCTGTCTGTCCGTCTGTCGGTATGTCTGTCTGTCTGTCTGTAGTCATGAACGTGAAACCCATAGCATAACTTTTGAGCTACTGATCCATATGCATCCAAATTTTGCAGAGATGTTGCTTTTAACATTCCCCAGAGGGACTTTTTTTGTTTTTTTAAAATTTTAATTTTTAGGTTAGTTATGGATGAAAAATGGTTTCCATTAAAATCAATGGGAAAATGGGTCAAAAAAGGGAAAATTTAAATATTCTAAAGGGGGGTCTGGGGGTCTCCCCCAGTACTCTTAAGGGGGGGGGGTATGGGGGCTCCTTAGATAAAAATGTAGGGAGAAAGTGTGCGTAGGTTCTTCCCTACAGTTTATTTTATTTCCCATTCTGCTGCTCAGGATAATATTTTTTCTCTTTTGCGTACAATACTTTTCGCGCAACTTTGAGCTTTCATAACTCGAAAACGAACCATTTTCGGACTATGGTTCAGAGTAACTTTTTTGTTCGTGTAGACCTCTCAAATGAACTCAGAAATTTACGCCGGAAAGAACTGGACCACCCTGTATATAAAAAATATTAATATATTAATGTGAGCCTGTTCTGAATCCAAGCACAGAGTTCGTTACGACGCAATCCTCTTAGTTCATCAGTATCCCCACTCCCTACCACTTACGGTTCCCGGAAATTGTCCTTCTCTCTCTCTCTCTCTCTCTCTCTCTCTCTCTCTCTCTCTCTCTCTCTCTCTCTCTCTCTCTCTCTCTCTCTCTCTCTCTCCCTCTCTCTCTCTCTCTCTCTCTCTCTCTCTCTCTCTCTCTCTCTCTCTCTCTCTCTCTTTCCATTTGAACGCATGCGTTAGAACAGGGTTGGGTGACAAAAGTCACGCGTGACTGCCCTTAATCTGTCCTTTTCTAACACACGCGTTCAAATAGGAAAAGAGAGAGAGAAGTAGTATGTATTTGCAAATACATACTACTGAGAGAGAGAGAGAGGGTGAGGGACTCCTGGATTCGCCAATGTTCCCCAGTGGTATAAAGATACGGTGGCTCAAATCTAAAGCTTAAAGGTTCGATAGCTGGAGTTATATGCGGTTGTATGCATATAACTTTCCTCAATATAGGGGAAGAAATCAACCAATTTTCGGACACTACCAAGGATCAACCGTCACCAACGGCGATGAGATGACAGCAACTCTTATTACACTCCTGCTGTCGATACTTCCGACCTTTGCGCTTGGAATGCAAGGTGGAGGTGGAAATAATGTGAGTAAATGACACGTTTATAATTAATTTTCAAACTAAGAATCAAAGGCCCCTGGGATACAATGATGATATGGGTCATTATTTTGTAACGTGTGGGGCATTCAGACGACTTTGAAGTATAATTTTTGTCAACTTTTTAATCAATGGGTCTGTTGCGTACTTTTGCCACTTCAATATGACACATTGTTTCCGACGTAAAATTCGACGAAAATGACGATGCGCACATTAAAAACTTTCAAAATCCACTCATTAACTCAGTAAATACCTTTCATTTCAAACAACCCGCGCTACACTAGACACTATATCACCGACTTATAACTACATAGATAGAACCAACTCGTTTATGTAAACATCAACAGAACACACAAACCTTGGAATGTTTCGTTTAGATGCGTTCATTTCTTATATTATTTT
The DNA here is from genome assembly GCA_011764245.1 of Trialeurodes vaporariorum. Classification (NCBI taxonomy): domain Eukaryota; kingdom Metazoa; phylum Arthropoda; class Insecta; order Hemiptera; family Aleyrodidae; genus Trialeurodes; species Trialeurodes vaporariorum. The sequence goes on along the minus strand of VMOF01000013.1, from coordinate 952,012 downwards.
GTAATCTTTGATAAACCGAAAAGACCAGACAGCAAATGCAGCTTATATTTCACGTATTACAAAGAAATTCCACCATTTTGTAGTTACGATGTTGTTTACTTTTGCACGGTGGTTCCGTCTATGTAGTGGTATACCGGTGCAAATAGTGTCTAGTGTAGCGCGAGCTGTTTGAAATTGAAGTGATTTCCTGAGTTAGTGAGTGGATTTTGAAAGTTTTTAATGTGCGCATCGTTAACCGTCACCAACGTCACCAACGGCCAAGAGATGACAGTAACTCTCACACTCCTGCTGTCGATACTTTCGACCTTCGCGCTTGGAATGCAAGGTGCAGGTGGTAATAATGTGAGTATGTGACACGTTTATACAGTGGCGCCGAGTTCCATCTGGCAACAATGCAACTGATCCATTTAAACTCATTAAATATATCGAATTTTCCTTGTGCACTGTGCACCCCCTGAATTCGATCTTTTACATGAGTTTAAATGGATAGAATACATTGTTGCCAAATTGCACGCGACGCCACTGCGCTTATAATAAACTAGAATTTATATCACAGAATACTCTAATCAGAATGGAAACTCTAATTCATTTTGAAACATTCTTTACTTCGGGCCGCCATGTTCGAAAGTGAGCATCTTCGGCAATCTTCGGCAACTGGCCGAGTTGTGATTGGTTGTATAGCCTGAAAAAGCATGTCCGCCATCTTGAGAAGTGAGTAGGCACAGTTGCCAATTTGTGCCAGTAAATTCCAAATCTTGTTTCCATTGGCTCTTATGGGAGTTTCCGTTCTGATTAGAGTATTCTGTGTTTATATGTGTATGCTCCATGGAATTCTTAGATGTATTCTTTGTTCATTGTTTATATTTATTTTATGTTCTGTTGAAGTCGCGATTATTGATAGAAGTACTGCGTCTTTTTTAATTTACTTGTTTGTGATGAGTGTCGTATATGTCTGCAACGTTGGCAGCTGTGAGCACTGCCACAGTAGACTTTTCTCTTTGTCCTCGTTTCGTCAGCTGATTCGGCGATTATTTCCATTGGCTTTGGGGGGGGGGGGTTACTTGAAGGAACTTTGTTTTATAAATTCTTTGACTATGCAGTATGCATAGGGTGTTAGAAAACTCACGTGTCTTGCGTACACTGGGTGTATCAAAACTTATTTGGGGCCGAAGTAAGTTTTTTTGTTGTTTGTGATTGAGTGTTCAAAAATGCCCCTTTCCCCCCTTCTTTGCGCCGAGGTTCCCATGAAGCTTTAACAAATTGGCGGTTCTTTTGGGATGGCATTCGGAATTAATATCAAAAATCAGGATAGTTGGTGGCCGTGGAGAAAAGGTTTGTTTAATAATTACTAAACGGCCTAAACGCTGTTGGAAAAAAATTTTTTGGAAGGTTTTTGGTCACGAGACTTTTTTTAGGGTATTTTTTTAATTCCTTTTTTTAAAATCCCCCCTCCCCTCTAATTTTTTACGTTCTTTTTATTGGCTCATTGAAGTAAAGAGTTGCGATTTTGGCTGTTCTCAATCATTTTTTTTCCGGAGGCCAAAACCCCCTCACCACCGTCCTCGGCCACCCCCCCCCCCCCCGGGGGGCTATCAGGAAGGCGTCAAACGTTAGACTCTTTCTTGGGGTGCTTTCACTCGACAAGGTTGTTATGTTTTTTGTCTTACCATTCTAAGCGATGGAAGACATTTTTGTATTGTATTTGGTTAAAATTCCAATTATACCACGGCACGCTTCACCAATACATACAATGTATTGGAGAACCACTGCTTGTTTTTTTTAAAGCGTGCCGTATATATACGGTACGCTTTTTGTTTTCATTTTCATATCTAATACATAGGTTGCATGCTTTGCTTATGGCAAACCCTTGGCGGGAAAGGTTTGAAAAATTAAAAACGTGTTTTCTTAAAACTGGTTTCATTAATCGTTAATTTATTGCTGCAATCCTGGAGGTCTCGGCGTCTATTTTCTTAAAATTGTAAAAGTTTTGGTATTCCTGTTAATTTCAATAAGTTATTAAGCGTCAAACTCGAATTCCTTTGAACGAGAATTCCATACAGGTCCAGCAACCTAAGTCATTTGTGCCAACCTATGAGTCAAAATTCCAAGGCAGGAGGGGGGTGGAAACATCTCTCGCAGGAACCCTCTTTGCCCCTCGCCTTTGGGCTCCATCGGTCACAAGATTTCTTCACGGTGCATTAAGCGGTCGGGCCGCGCACGGTCTAAGGACTCATAAATGTGTCAAAATCTGTTTGACGAGGGTTTCGAAAAGAAAACACGGCGAGGTATTAACGAAGAGCGGAAGGGGTATAGAAAAGAGAGGGACTCATTCATATCCTTAAGTAGACCTGTTTAGTGATGACGTCACGATCAGAATTGGTTCCAAACAAATGCTCTATCTCTCACTCTCGTTGATTTACCTATAAGAAATCAGATCCAAATTTTCGAACGCAAATTCATGCAAGTTAAAGAACAGTTTTCTCAAATTTTATTGCACTATTAGAGTCCACGTATTTTAAAGTATCTTTTCACTGTAACATAATTCCTAAAAGATCACAAGCGAATTTACAATCACAGTTATACCGAAAGATGTTCTACGTTTTGTCCTCGTCTTACTCACGGTCTCTTATGGGAGTATCACCGCCATGACACTCAATCATTCCAACTTCTCTTCGTATTGAAGCTATTGTTCGAGGTATAACACATGTCGTGATGGTGCTGATGAGCCTATATCCTAGAATTTTGTGCTCATAAGAAACTGTGAGTGTGACAAGAACAAAACATAGGACTTTCTTCGATATAACTGTGATTGTGCATTGATCCGCGATGTTTCAAAAAGTTTGTGGTAGCGGGCTCATATTTTATCACTGAGAAAAAATTGGCTGTTAAAACTGTAAGAATAGAACCACAGATGATTTCGCCTTATTTCAATCATGAGACCTATCGTTGCTATAGTCAGCGCGCTTGAATCTACACGAATTCCGATTGTCTCTATGGAATTTCGATTATTTCTATGGGAAAAAAGGCGCGGGAATATATATCCCATCGGAAAATTCATTGAAACAATCGGAAATTTTTATAAGGGCCGTGGAACCCAATGGTGTGATAAAAACATAGTGCAAAGAACATGTTGTTTACTAGCACTTGTATTTGAAAATTTGGATCGTGTTTCATATGGGAAAACCCACGAGAGCGCGAGTGAGGCGGAGCCTTTTTTTGGAACCAATTTTTTTCATGGCGTCACACTAAACAGGTCTTGGTCATTGGAAACATTTGAAATTCTGGGGGATCGGCAAATTGAAAACCCCTGAATGAGCGTCTATGCAATCAAGGGATTTTTGAGGAAATTTTGGGCGTTTTGTTGAAAAAAAGGTTTTTAAAATCCAGAACAAAGGGACGGGGGTAAAATTCGCATTAATAACTCTAAAAAGTGAGAGGGGCTGTCACGTGTCTTCCACCCCTGGACAGCCTCCTCGCTGCGGCTATGGAATTGACTCTGGAATAACTTATTTACCTATCGTAAAAAGTTTCTCGCGTGTACAGTATTTTTTACTGGAAGCTTCTCCAAATTTTGGAAATTATAGGTCCATATGGAACTTTGCTTTTCCAACACGAAAAATGATATCGACCGACGGCAACAGAAAAAAAAAATAATATTACAATGCGTTATAATGAATAATGGCTTAGTTTTAACTTTAAACTTTCGATACTTTTCAACAAAATAAATGGGGGAGGGGGAATTAAAATCCACAAACGTCTTAAACCTCCACACCTACTAATCTATACCCCTAGAATGCTTGACGTGTAAAGGGCACCTGAAATGGTTAGTTCTGTATATTAAAGGATTATTCTTTCATGAATTCGCAAGTGTTCCATTTATGTATATTACATATCTACATCGTGACAATCGCAATAAGTGCTGACAGCACCTAAAACGGAAAAAAAGAAGAAAAAAAAAACTGTTTATTATTTAGAATCACGGCTTTGCCGAAAATGACACTTTTTGACTTCAAAAGAACGCAACCTCATTTTTGATCCCTGAACGAGCCGTTTAAAAGGTGGAGGGATTTAGAAATATCTATTGTCTATACTTTATGTGGGTAAAAAAGATCGAGCCTTATCAAATAATTTTCTCTTTTCAGCTTTCAATGGGTTTGTTGCAAACTTTTGCTACAGCGCTATAGAGTTTTGATTTTTATGTAAAATCGCCTGAAAATTACATTGGCGGCATCAAATAGTCATAAAATCCATTAATAAACCCACAAAACGCATTATAAAGAAAGCCAAAATGGCAGTCGTAAAGCCGAACAATCTGTGCACGCGCATACGACGAACATCAGAGACAGGCGATCCATTTTCCCCTTTTCCGTTGAAAGGGGGGGGGGAGAAAATATCTCTACAGTCAAACTGTGATTTTAAAAATGTGCATGGTCAAGATCTTGACCACAACATCGATGTTGTGTTCTGTGAAGGGTGGCGGGGAGCAAAATATCAAGAATATAGGGTGTTGCAAAACTTAAGTGCCAAACTTATGGAGTGTATTTTTGGGGTCAACATATACCTATATAAGGCTTTATTTTCCTACATGAATATGTGCTGCAAATGTTTCTCTTCTGAGCTAGAGCCCTCCAAAGTTTTGAAAACAAAAAACAAAAAACAAACACAAAAAAACAACGCCTTTGACTCATCTCCTTTTAGATACATCTGTTCTTTTATTTTTTTCATCATTTCTCACCAAAGAAGCTCAATTGGACAGCACTTGTCACAAAAGAACCGAGTGACATTTTTGATAAAATTGAGTTATTGATTGATAGACCTAGCAATACTGAATCTCGAAGCAACAAGTGCTTCTTCTAATAACAAATATTTCCCGACAAAATTCCAGGTAAAAGTGAGCTGGTGAGCCTCATTGAAGTCATTGTCCATATGATGAAATTAAATGAGAACTTGGTTCCTTTTTCTTAAACCTTAATCCGAGTCACGTAAGGAACCAACTCCGACTTAGTTCCTTTTATAGAATTGGGAACGGACTTAAGTCCGGATTAACGGATTTTAAAATATCAACAGTGTAAACCAACTCTGTCGTTTGGTTTCTCTTAGAGATTCGGTTTCCGTGATTATGCCAAACAAAAAGAAGAAATGAGCCAAGTCACTTTAAACGCTAAAAATTAAGTAGGTACCTTTCCTGCATAGGAAATTCCACTTTTCCGGTGTTGAAATGCAAAAACATAACACGGTAGTTGAATGAAATCAAAATGTAAGTAATTCCGAGTTTTTAGTTTAAATGCTAGCTCTTCAACTTTGGACGCAATTTTCTCGAGATCAGCTCCATGTCACGTGGTTCCTCTTTGATGAATTATCATTGCTAGCAAAAGCATTAAAGCTGTTCAGACTTTAGTGGCACGCTTTTCCAACACCTGCGTGTTGGAATTTTCCCTGCTTGTTTTTTTTTTTTTTTGCCGAAGAAAGTTTTAACAACTACGTCTGCAATGATCGAGGCGGTTATGTGAGATTCCTCCACTCCCAAAAAAATAGAAGTGTCCCTACTCACTAAAACTCCTGCCACTCGGGCTTCCTACAGAGATATAAGATAAGCACCGAGCCGTTACTCCCAGCTAGCTGGAACTGCCATCAGGCATTAATTCAGCTAAAGGACATTTTTGTTATACTCTGTTCACGATAAGAAGGCGGGTGAGAATTCAGGTAGTAATGCACTATTTAGCAACAGTGCGGCTATACCGGCTACTCCGACCCCTCGCAGTGGCCGTTGTTTTTCCGACTTCTCTCTTGGCATGGAGGATTTCCGAGAACCGACAGACTCAACAATTTACACACGTCCAGTAAAAATTGCGAACGGTCAAAAATACGAAAAACGGACGAAATTTTCGCCCTAAAGGGCCAAAACTCGGCAAAAATAGTTGACTTTGAATATTGACGACTCTCATATATTCGATATTAGACGAAATATTCTGAATTTAATTCCGACTGAAAAATACGAATTTCTGAGAGTCATCAATATTTGAAGTCGACTATTTTTGCCGAGTTTTGGCCCTTTAGGGCAAAAATTTCGTCCGTTTTTTCGTATTTTTGACCGTTCGCAATTTTTACTGAACGTGTGTAAATTGTTGAGTCTGTCGGTTCTTGAAAATCCTCCGTGCCAAGAGAGAGATCGGGAGAACAACGGACACTGCAAAGGGTTGGAGTAGCCAGTATAGCCACACTGTTGCTAAATAATGCATTACTACCTGAATTCTCACCCGCCTTCTTATCTTGAACAGAGTATAGGATCTAATTATTTTCGTAACGCAGCTCTGAATCCTTTCATTTCATTTTTCAGCCTCTCCAAGGTCAGCCGCTGCAGGGAGTGCCGTTGCAAGGTCAGCCGCTGCAGGGAGTGCCGTTGCAAGGTCAGCCGCTCGTAGGTCAGCCGCTGCAGGGAGTGCCCGCGCAAGGTCAGCCGGTGGCACCGGGGCACGTAGTGTACACACCCGCAAGGATGACCGAACTTTCTCGGAAGAGATTAAGGGATTTCTTACAGTCGGACGGGTGCAATTGCGTGGATAACCCTGCACATAGTTCAGATAGAATTTTGAAACTGGCAACCAATGCTTGCAGGAAAGCGATGACTGATTTCAAGGTCCTGCCAGAAAGAGAGAGAGCTCTGTGTCCCGGCATTCGAAGACCCGGTTGCCGTAAGTGCAACAAGGCAGTCAAGCGTTGCGGCTTCATGTGTAAGCCAAATCAAGCGGAGACGCAACACGCGTATAGACAGGGGCAGGACCCTAGTAATGGTATTTGCAAACAACTTATAGAAATAGTAGGTATGTTGTATCCACTAAAGTCCCTCCAATCTCCATGTTGAGAGACAACCCATTGACACACTCATTTTCAATAAAAGAGAAAATAAACTGTAGGGATTACCCTACTCACTCTTTCTCACATCAAATTTAATCTGGGGAAGACCCCCCACCCCCTTTAATAATCTTCGGGAAACCCCCAGACGCCCCTCTGAAATTTTTATCCAAATCCAAAGATCCATTTTTGAAATATTTAAATTTTTCCCCTTTTTTACCTATTTTCCCATTAATTTTACATACCTCCAGTTTTTCCAAACATTAACTACTGATTGAGGCTCTGTCTGCGTTTTCGTTGGTCCGTTTTGTTTATGTAACCGATGTTACGGTATTTTGTTAATCAGTCCCTCTTCCATCTTTGAGGAGTGTGCTCCACTTTCTGAGTATTTGTTTTTTTTTGTATTTTATTTTTCCGATTGATAATGGTGCTGTGAGTGCACCGAAACGTCTCGGAAGTTCTTATTTATTGTTGGCCTGGTTCCCATTTTAATCCGTATTTTGTCTACTACTTTTAAGAGAAAACATGTTTCATTTATAACTAACCTATAGAAACTGAAATTTCTCAAAAAATCAACAAAAACAAAAAAAAAATCCCTCTTGGGAATGTTAAAAGCAACATCTCTGCAAAATTTGGATGCGTGTGGATTCGATAGTTAAAAAGTTATGCTGGGTTTCACGTTTCATGGCTACAGTTAGACGGACATATATGTCAATATTGTCAATGGTCTAACAGCTGATGTGCATTGTTGTCGAAAATAACAAAAAGTGGATTCAGAAACACAGATATTCGGCTGCTTATAAGTGAAGTTATCCAAAGGAGGAAAAAAATATTCAAATTTTTGGTTTTTCACCCTAAAGTTTGCTGTTTGCAAGTTAGGGTCACAATTCCCCCCTCTCTCTCCCAGTTTTTCATGTTTTTTGTGGTCAAGATGATTTTTGAGAAAAACATCTAAAAAGGACGGTATTCAAAATAAGCGATTTTGGCCCAAAGATAAAAATGCAAGATATTTTCAGGCGTGATAGAGGGTGATTCCAGGGTTCAGAATCTGGCCTACTTTTTAAATTTGGCCCAATGGAACGGGGGGGGAGGGGGGTCAAAGTTGGGACCTTTAAGTGCCAATAACTTTTTAACGAATAAAGCTATTTGAATGAACTTTTCGTGAAAAGATAGGTCTTTCAAAGAGCTTTTGATTGATGTATAGGAAAGTTGTCTTGCTTTAATTTTTAATAGATTTATCGAAGTTTTTTCGATTTTTTCGATTTTTGCAAGTATCGACAAGGCGATTGCACGGATCATCACAAATAATTTCCGTGGTAAAACTAGACAAAATTTGCTACAAAACAGCGGAAACCGCATGCCGGAGAAATGATTCGTTGCGGAGTTATGATTTTTCAAATCTAGCACCTCCGTATGAAATGGCGCTCCCCCAAGTGGGGACCCCCATTTTTATTTAATAATCAAAAAGAGGTCAAAGTTCTAAGACTTTTGGTACAAACCGAAGGTCGATATCGTTTTTCATTTTCGATATATCGAAGGTCAAAGTTCGATTTGGACCCATTTTCAAAAAATCAATATTCCTCTTTGAAAAGTCGGAATTTAAAAAACAAGGAGTCTAAAAGACTCTAAAAAGCAAGTTCTTTTCAGAAAAAATTCAATTATAACAAAAATTTAGTCAAAACTTGGTTTCAAAACCCATTTTTAACGTTTTTGACCCCCCCCCCCCGGGGGGGCTATCTAAAAAATTCCGAGGAATAACCCCTATCGAGTCATACATCAATCAAAAAGGCGTAACAAACTGAGCATTTTGGCGCAAACCGGAGGTCAATATCAATTTTCACTTTCGAGATATCGAATGTCGAATGTCATTTTACAGAATGGGCCCAAATCAAACTTTGACCTTCGATATATCGAAAACGAAAAACGATATCGACCTTCGGTTTGTACCAAAAGTCTTAGAACTTTGACCTCTTTTTGATTATTAAATAAAAATGGGGGTCCCCACTTGGGGGAGCGCCATTTCATACGGAGGTGCTAGATTTGAAAAATCATAACTCCGCAACGAATCATTTCTCCGGCATGCGGTTTCCGCTGTTTTGTAGCAAATTTTGTCTAGTTTTACCACGGAAATTATTTGTGATGATCCGTGCAATCGCCTTGTCGATACTTGCAAAAATCGAAAAAATCGATTTTCAAAAAATCGAAAAAACTTCGATAAATCTATTAAAAATTAAAGCAAGACAACTTTCCTATACATCAATCAAAAGCTCTTTGAAAGACCTATCTTTTCACGAAAAGTTCATTCAAATAGCTTTATTCGTTAAAAAGTTATTGGCACTTAAAGGTCCCAACTTTGACCCCCCCTCCCCCCCCGTTCCCTTGGGCCAAATTTAAAAAGTAGGCCAGATTCTGAACCCTGGAATCACCCTCTATCACGCCTGAAAATATCTTGCATTTTTATCTTTGGGCCAAAATCGCCCATTTTGAATACCGTCCTTTACATAATTCTGGGCATACGGGACCCCCTGATAAAAATCCCCTTAACATAAATTATAACCAACTTTTGTTCACGTTTTGCAGGTCCTTTGTATAGGGGATCTTGATCGGAACTGGGAGGGACAAGTGGAGCTTCGACGGACAGTTGATCGACAATTACGGACGCAATGTTGCCAGGTGTACGGCTTTAGACCGTGTATTTCCATTAAAACTCATGAAAAAGATCGAACTACTGGGTATTCGATGAACACCTTCACATTCGACCTTTAACATGGCTTTAAATAGACACAATTCAACGTTGCCCAATTGCACACTACGCCATTGCAGTCAACGATGAACGGATATTCAGTCAATGAGCTCGTCATTTCCGGCTAATTGCTTCAGACGGAATGGAGCTGTTGCACAATTTTGCTACAGACTTATTATTAGTTGATCATGGGGGTAAAACCCTGTGAAAATGACGATTGGCGCACTAAAAAAGTCACGAAATCCACTCCCTGAACTCATAAAATGCTATTAAACGCGAGACCGTAATGCCGGCGGATGCCACCAATTACATTGGATTTCCCTATCTCAATCAATCTCAATAAGCTTCATCCTCACCAGCGAGCTGATCGGGGACTTCATAGTTAAACAGATCGACAGGGGTGCAAAATGTTCCAAAACTTCGGAAGTTTCACGCGATCCATGACTTATTTCCTCACAGGATTATAAAAAATTTCCTCACCAAAATTTGAAAATGATGTTTTTTTTTTCGTTATTTTAAAATTTCAACACCGTATGTTTGCAAAATGAACGATATTTTCCCATTTTTTGCACTATTCTCTTGGGAAATCCTTATTGCCATTTAAAAAAAAAAAAAAAAAAAAAAAAAAAAAAAAAAAAAAAATTGTAAAAATTTCCTCACTTTCCCAGAGATTTCCTCACTTTCATGCGATCCGCGGATCGCTAGATCGGACACATTTTGCACCCCTGCTGAGATCGATGAAACTGAATACAAGTGACACGATTGGGTGGGAGACCGATGTGGGGCGGAAGTCTTTTGAAAACCATTGTTCAGTCGCTCGTTATGTAAAGGTGTCTACGGAGCGACCTTTACTTACCGAGCGACTGAACAATGGTTTTCAAAAGACTTCCGCCCCACATCGGTCTCCCACCCAATCGTGTCACTTGTTTTCAGTTTTATCGATATGTTTAACTATGAAGTCCCCGATCAGCTCCCAGAGACAATATGTAACATTAGTAAAAGTTTTTCGCATTTTGCACCAGAAACTAAATAAATTTTCAGACTAGATAAATTATAAAATAAAACCAAAGGTGCTTACTCATGCATATTGTTTCAAATGATCATTTCGGATGTTCACCCATCTGCAGTGATAATATGGAATAAATGTAGAAATATATCGACGCATTATTTCGCGCACTCGTCAAGTTGACGATTTTGAAAACTAAAATTAAGTCATAACGAAGGAACCGAAAACAATAAATAAATAAAATATATAAAAATATTTAAACTAGTTAACGAACGACATTTAGACAACAAAGCAGAGATCGGAATCACATCGGAATATGTAACAGAGACCACGCACTAGCCGTGCGCGCGGGGGCTGACTTATTTTTCGGGACTCAAAAGGAATTAACACATGGAGCATGAGGGTGCACCATCCAACACGGTCCATACGTTGACTGATGCAATTTCGGTGCTTCGATTACACTAGGCAAAAATCTCAACGACGTTTCTCATCAGTCAACGTATGGACCATGTTTTCGGTGTTCTGTTGAGATCCCGAAAAAACAAGTTGCCACTGCGCGCAAATATGGGCAAGATACATAGTGCGTGGTCTCTATTATTACTTTGTTTTGAATCCTCACGAGATGTTCTCGCGACATCTACTGAGCGTCGCCGCCAATCCGGTCTCGCGTTTGAAAGCATTTAATGAGTTCGGGAGTGGATTTCGTTATTTTTCAGTGCACTAACAGTTATTTGTACAGGGTTATACCCCTCAATCAACAATTAACAAGCCTGTAGCGAAAGTTTACAACAGCTCCATTCTACTCCTGGAACACTCAGACCCCTAAATATTAAGCATTAAGAGTAGAATTTAGTTACTGTATTACTTTGGAGTTTTAAATAGATGCTTGCACATTCAGTGCAGTAAATTCCATTCAAGAAGCCTAGTTTATGAGAGGCTTCTCCAACGAGCTATAGCAAAAGAGAGGAATTATAGGATGCATTGGCGGATACAGGGAATTGTCTTTCTCTCTCTCCCTCCCTCCCTCCATTTGAACTTATGTGTTAGAAAAGGACAGCAAAGGGGGCCATCACATGACTTTGGCCCCCTCTTCTGTCCTTTTCTAACTCACGTTTTCAAATGGGAGGAAAGAGAGAAAGGCAATTCTCTGTATCCGCCCATGATGGGACGTGATTTTGAAACACCAAGGAGGCAGCCACGGTGGGGATCTCTTAACCCTTTGAGGACCAGGTTAGTTCAAGAGAACACCACTCCTCCGATTCTAGAGGGAAGGTAGTTAACTGTTGGTACTCGGAGGAGTTGGAATTGCCTATACGACGAATTGAAGGCGCATCGCCAAAACATTATCTATTGTAGTGTCTCCATCTCTTTTAACGTTTATTCGGAATGGAGACTAAAACAATGTGAAATAGACTCGATGAGAAAAACGAGTAAACGAGTAGACTCGGGGGTTAAGGACATTTTACACGTGCTACGTTTGTTTGCCTCATTTATTCAACCTTGCAGAGGAAGTTGTGACAAATGCACTTGAAATTGGTTTTAAACGAAAGTGAAAGTGTTTACTGTTTAAGGGTGGCTATCTGCAGGCTGAAATTGGTTCTAAACAAAAGTGCAAGTGTTTACTGTTTTCATTTTGTTAGCTTAACAACTAACTTGCCCATTCAGCAAATCAAATAGTAAAAATAACAATTTTTACGCTGGTATAACAAATTAGTAAGAAAAATCAGCAGTTTATTTTTCTGATAAAACAAACTGAATTGTTAAATCAACTAATTTGGGTTTAGTTCCGCATGTTTTTAACTATTTGAAATATTGCTAAATTGACAATGTCTATTTTGTTAAAAGAACACCATTATGTGGATCATTTAACAACTATTTTTGTAAACTCAGCAAATAAATTGTTAAATTAACAGAAAACCCTGTTTGATTTAGCAACTTTCAATTTTTGAATTGTTGCTGTAACAATTGATTTTTTTCAGTGCAGTCTATTTTTTCCGTGCAACTCGAGATAGCGTAATCTGAAATAAAATATCTCGCGTAACTAAGTAAAGACTATTGTTATATTTTAGGAGTAATAATAGGGTTATGATTTCAAAACGGCAAAATCGAGACTGCAAGATGAGAGAAAAACTGAAGTCAACGTATAGAAGCTGTATTAGTTTTTTTTTTTTTTGGGGGGAAACTTATAAGTAGATTCAGTGGATGCTCGTGCAGTGCGATATATGGATGTCCGCTTCATTTAAAACCATAGAAAAGTATCGATCGTCAGGGGGTGCAATTGAACGCCCGAGCAATCGATACTTTTCTATAGTCTTGAATGGAGTGGACATCGATAAATCGCATTTCACGAGCCGCCACTGAGTAGATTCCACGCAAACCTTTTCCACATTTCAATCAGGATAAAATGAGACTTGGCGGATCAGGTAGAAGCGCGCACTGAGTGGCGTCGCATGCCGTCTGGCAACAATGCAACTGCTCTAATTAAACTCATTAAACATATCGAATTTTCCTTTTTCACTTTGCACTTCCTGAATTCGATCTTTTACATGAGCTTAAATGGATAGAATACATTGTTGCCAAATTGCACCCGACGCCACTGCGCGCACCACTTTGCACTTCTTTATAAACAAGGAAACACGTTTACTTGTGACAGTTTTTCTTGCGCGAAGTAAAGTTGTGAGTGCAAGAAGAAGAATCACTGTCACAACAAGGAATCTTTTACTTGTAGTAGCTGACATCTTTACTGGCTTAAAGGAATGCCCCCTAAGTCAATATTGCATAGTGCAGTTTCTTTAACACAAACGAAAGACACATAGGATTAAAAAAATAATCCTCTCAGCTTAAGATTTACAGCCTAGTCGTTGCGCTCACTTGGGCTCTGTCCCACTGGACTCTTCTTCCGGAAGAAGCAATGCTGAGAATATGCTGACTGTGAATCTTATTTGCGCAAAAGTCAAATTATAGAAACCGTCACGGATACGACGAAATGGACGAAATCAATGCCCAAAGATCCATAATTCGTCAAAAGTAGTTGAAATTGACTCCTCCACACCCTTGGAGATTAATTTTTTTAAATATTTATTTCACATTTATAGTTTTCCGAGTAAAATCTTTCGGCCCCACGGCTTTGTCGCGTTGTTCCCAAAAGGCCTCTACTTCTCGCGCAACTTTCTCAATTTGAAAAAAAAAACAAAAAAACAACAACAAACAAATATTAACATTTGTACCTATAGTTCAGGATTTCCCGATAAAAGAAAGTCTTTTTAACTTCATATTCACTTAAGAGGAAAAAAGAAACAAAATCGATGAAAATGAAAAAAAAAAAAAAAACACAATAAAAAATCGCACAGCCATCTGCTAATTAAAAGACGGTGTAGAAATAGAATCTATTAATTCAAGAAAGATACATACAGGTAGATGCATAAAAATATGGCGGATTAATGCAGGCATGTTGTGAATAGACTTTGTAATTAAATAAATTAAATACCTTACGAACATGTCTCAACACCACATTTTATCAGTACTACCCTAAAAACTCTGTGAAAACCCCCTAGACCACCAATAGGTAGCGTTCTAGAATTCAGCCATTTACTTCATCCTTGCAAAAAAGATTACATTATCCTGTGATGTAGTACATCTATGTTTATTGAAAAGTGCTGCTATTCATAATCTTTTCTGCATGGAGACAATGAAGGGATGGTGGATTCTAGAACGCTACCGTAGAGTGCTGGCGGATCCTTCCAATTCCCTACCGACGAGCTTGGAAAATATGCCATTGATTTCATTGTACAATTTTCTACATGAATCGTCCTGTACAGTTCGTTTCTTTACGGTAAAAACATTCAAATTTACATTTTTCGTGATAAATTCCATGTAGTGGCATCGCCTGCAATGTGGCAACGTTGCATCCAGTCCATTCAAAGTCATGTGAAAGGTCGAAATATTGGGGGTACACAGTGCACTCCCTCGAATCGGTTAACAGACGTTTCGTCCCGTTTTTTTCGTCCACTCGATATATTGTCCTTCTTTTTTCGTCCCATGAAAATTAGTCCTTGATAATTCGTCCAATGAAATTTCGTCCTGTAAAAATGTTGGTCCTTTTATTATTATCGTCCTCGAGTGCAACGTCCATGAGTTTTTAGTCCATTTCTTTTTATGTCCACAGTATGTCTTTTGTACTATAATTTTAGTCCAATTTCTTTTTGTCCTTAAAAAAGTTGGTTTCGTCCAATGCTCTTTTCTGTCAGTTTTTTCCAAATTTTGATTTTAAGGCTGACTGTGTTTTTCTGGTAATCTAGAGCCTAATACCGTAAAATGTTGAGTGGGATTGTTTTTTTAAAAATAGTTGCTGAGAAATACTTTACTGCATTGAATAAAGTGGTAAAATCCAATTGACAACGTTCTCTGGTATTGAAATAAAGACTTACAAATTTTACTTGTAAACCAACGAAAAGGAACATAAATGTGTATATTGGACGAACCAAATTTTTTTTTGAGGACAAGAAACATTGGACTAAAATTACAGGACAAAAGAAATACTCCGGACCCAAAAATAATTGGACTAAAAACTCATGGATGTTACAGTCGAGGACAAAAATGAGTGGACCAATTGTGCTACGGGACGAAAATCGAAAGGACAAATTATCAAGGACTAAATGTCGTGGACGATAGACAAAGGACGAAAAAAAAAAGTGGACAACAAAAACAGGACGAAAAGTCTTGTAACCCTCGAATCGATATTTTAGACGGATTGAAATGGACGAATTGCACCGTTGCTAGATTGCACGCTCCGCCACTGCATTTCCATGTCCAACTCTTTCCATTGACTCCAGTGGCGGGCGGGGCGTAGCGTTCGATTTGTCAATGTTGCAGTTTTTCTATTTAAACCCATGAAAAATATCGGACTATTGGGTGTTCGATGAACACCTTCGCATTCGACCTTCTACATGTGTTTAAATAGACACAATGCAACATTGCCAAATTGCAGGCTGCGCCACTGATTGACTCGCTCCACTGTGTGACGAATCCATTCCATGGCCGGATAACTCATTCAAATTTACATTTTTCGTGATATATTCCGTGTAGTGGCGTCGCCTGCAATGTGGCAACATTGCATCCAGTCCATTCAAAGTCATGTGAAAGGTCGAAATATTGGAGGTGCACACTGCACAATGCACTTTGACGTTCCGTTCGTCAAACAACTGTGCAATTAGACGGCCCGTTAAACAGCTGAGTTATGTAACGATGGATGGTGTGTCATCTGTTAACCAATCAGCAGTCAACAAAACCAATTTACCCGTTTTTAATGTATTTTGGTCGAGGTAATGTTTGAATGGGGCTGTTACACACTTTTGCTATAAGCGATTTAACAGTCGATTCTGGAGTAAAAACCTCGAATTATAACAATAGCAGCACTAAAAACTTCCGAAATCCACTCTTAATCTCAATAAACGCTTTTATTTGCGAGGGCGTAATGGTGACCGAGGGCAGTAACAATGGGAGATTCCTATCTTAATTTCGTCACTCTTTCTATGCTGTCAAGGATAATTCACAGAGTACTTAGTCATCAGAGTGATGATTTACATCCGATGAATGGTATCGCAACACCTATAGTGACACCGGTGTAAAATGAAAGTCGTGTCTCATTGGTCACTTCTTGGTGGAGTCGCAGTATTGTTAGATGGGAATCTCCCATTGTTACTACCCTCAGCCACCATTACGCCAGCGCAAATAAAAGCGTTTATCGAGTTTAGGAGTAGATTTCGGAAGTTTTTAGGGGTGCCATCGTTACACACTGTTTAAGGAGAGCGATATATCGTATCGACTGCCGTCCGAGGGCCTCTGGTTCCAAACAAACTGCATTCAATGGATTTTTCCCATAAAAGCGGATTTTTGAACGGAAATTTAGACAATGAAATCAAACAATTAATGCGACTCACTTGCGAATATGAATTCTAAGTCCTCGAAAATGCTTAAATTTGCCTGGTCCCACCCGTGAAACTGCCAAAATCAACAAGATATTGCAGATTAAACGATTCGTTTGGTGGTTGGAATCACCCAAATGTTTCTGTTGTTGTTGTGGAATTGGCGGGATTTCGGGCGATTCTAACCAACAAATGCAACATTTAATCTGTAATATCTTATTGATTTTGGCAGTTTTTGTCAAGGAACCAGGCATAATTAAGCATTTTCGAGGACGTAGAATTCATAATCGCAAAAAGGTCGCATTAATTGTTTGATTTAATACCCTAAAGTTCCGTTCAAAAGTTCGCTTATGGGGAAATAACATTGAACCAGAGTTTGTTTGGAACCAGAGGATACGATATATTGCTCTACTAAAACAGTGTATTTTTGGAGGTTTTCACACCAGAATCGACTGTTTAACCGCTTATAGCAAAAGTGTGCAACAGCCCCATTTGAGAAATGTCTGGCAGACAATACTACAGTTTGCGGTGGATAGCAGCTCACCGATGCCAATTTGACGATCCTACTTTGAGCGTGTATGAAACCCTACATGCAATGAGTCTGTTGCGAATTTATGCCGCAGCGTTACAGCGGGTAGCTTCCCAAATCAAATCACGTGCTGCTATCTTGTAATTCTGTAAAACGCATATGTTGAATGGGGCAGTTCCAAGGGTCTGAAATGTTACGTTTTTGCCAGCTATCCAAAGGACAGTCCATTGTGACTGACGAAATCCCCGACCGATGGGGCAGGTCTCGAGTCATCGCAGGTACGAGAGTAAGGGTAAAACTCGTAGGGAAAAGAGTCGAGCTCAAGCTTCTATCTAAATGAAACGGACTATAATACGGGGTCAAAGCATTTAACGAGTTTTTTTTGGGAGGGGGGAGGGAAGGAAAGGCAAGGTGTGAGGATGGGAAAAGTTAATTATTCATAAATAATCAAAAGTTGATTTTTACCCAACATGCATCATATCGTTATGCATTTATCTGTACGTCAAACTACCTTGAGAATTCCACAGTAGATTATGCAACGCCCTGATCTCCAAGAATGGAATCATTTTCGTATGCACGTTTGCCTGACAAATAAAAATGCTCTATTTTACACCACCGATTGGTTGTCACAACCGTAGTTTTTTTTTTCTCCGTATGTGACGAGGAACACGGGTTTCGGGTTTCCTCTCCCCCCCCCCCCCCCGGTCACTTTTCTCCAAACAACTCCATACATTTTAACCGCACCTCAGCCTATCGCCAAGTCACGAAAAAGGCAGGGATAAAAAAAGAATGAAGACGCCCTAAAGGGTTAAGCAAACGTGAACCTCGACTCCTCTTCTTCTTCTCTCTCTCTCTCTCTCTCTCTCTCTCTCTCTCTCTCTCTCTCTCTCTCTCTCTCGCTCTATCTCTCTCTCTCTCCCTCTCTCTCTCTCTCTCTCTCTCTACATCTGTTTCTCTCTCTCCATCTCCACCTGTCTCTCTCTCCATCTTCATCTATCTCTCCCTCTTTCGCTCTCTCGCGCCCCTTTCCAGAGTCTTGACTCTTCGGAACCCCGATTGCAAGATTTGTCGACTTGAGTTTTCGAGAACGAAGCTGTTGAGAAGGTCGCGATATGTGGCGGTGTAAAGGGGGGGGGGAGGGAGGTTTGGTATATGTATGGGCAGAGGGAGGGAGAGGTGTTGTATGAATGGGGGGGGGGAGGGGAGGCGCCTCTCACAGAGCTCACACTCTCACAGTCGCGATATGCTTCTGCAGCGGAAGGTTTAACAACGTTATATACGATGTTACGCCGTATCTGTCGAGTGTAGGCACTCCGCACTACCGGGCCGTGCCCGGATGCTCAAAGATGTAACGCAGGGAAGTATCATCACATTTAAATTATTGAAATAGCATTAAAACCATTCACTCACATCACTCACTCACTACCCTTACCCCATCTCCTCCCTCCTTTTTCACCCTCCGTTTGAATTCAATCTCTTGCTTACGCTATATGTTAACTCTCTCAGCTCCATCCTCGTGTATCTCCCTCATCCCTCTTTATATTTTGCTGGAACACACGAAAACGTATATATTTTTAGTGTCGCATTTTCATTTATTTATATACTTCGTCTGTTCCATTCCTCCTCCGGTTCTGATGTTATTTCATATTTATTTATTTATTTTTTTATTTTTTCATCTTGAAATTCCGGGCTGTGACAAAAAAATTCCGAAACATTCGCCCCCCTCTTCGAACTTGGATAGTTTTAAATCATGATTCCTTGCCTTTTCTTTAGTTTCTCTCTCTCTCTCTTTCTCTCTCTCTCTCTCTCTCCCTCTCTCTCTCTCTCGCACTCTGTCTGTGGTTTTTTTTTTTTCAAAACGAGTCCAAGATATTACTGTAAACTCGTCCAAGCTGCTTTCTCCTTGATTATTCGGCCAATTTAGAAAAAGATGACATACATTATAATTTATATTGATACAAGTATATGACAATATATTCACACAGTTTAACAATAAGAAGAGGACAGCTCAAACGCGTCCGAACTGGGGATTCCATTTCAGCAGATCGAAGGGGGGGGGGCGTTGGGAGGCGGAGATTAAACAAATCTGCTTTCACATGACGCATCATTCTGATGCACTAAATCAGTTTTAATATTCTAGGGGATACCCCCAGACCCTCCAAGCGGAATTACCTTTACAGTAGACTGGTTGCAGAATGTTTTCGCACATATTCATCAAAATTCGATCAGCTATGTTTGAAACATTTCTAGTTTCTCTAGGTTTACCTATTTTCCCATTGATTTAAATGGACACCTTTTATATTCTCTGTAACTTGCTTTTGTTTTTTATTTATTTATTTATTTATTTATTTATTTTTTTGCCACAGAAAGTTTTTTTTAACTACCTCTCCGATGGTCGAGACGGTTATGTGAGATTTCTTCACTTCCAAAAAAAAAGAAGTGTCTCTACTTCTAAAACTCCTGCCACTCGGGCTTCCCACCCAGATAAGACTAAAATCTGCAACTTACTTATGATTTAAAATTTCGAAAAACAAAAAAAATGGCCCTTTGAGGAATGTTGAAAGAAACTTCTCTGCAAAATGTTGATGCGCATGGACCATTGCACTCTGGTCTGAGATCGAAAAAAAGGGGCCAAAAATCAGTTATGAAAAATCATCAAAAATCATCGTTTTCGACCTTTCACATTCAATCTAAAACTTTCCAGTGACATTTCTAGGTTAGAATGACTTGTTAAAAATGTTCTCCAGTGAATAAAATTGATCTCAAAAAATTAAAAATGATAAATTCATGAAAAATTTAGTCTCTGATTTTTGGCCACTTTTTGACGATCTCAGACCATAGTGCATTGGTTCAAAATGCCGGACACCGGGACACACAGACGTGAGCCATGGCAATACTTTCTCATTTTGTAACTTTGTTAGAATGAGAAAGTAATAATACTGTCTCGGTTTTACATAATAACCTCTGGATGACATTAAGTCTGTCGCTAAAGTAGTTTTTATGATAGCCATGAAAAGCAATTAGTTGATTTTGCCGGAGCATTAAGGTGATGGGGAGGATAAAAATGAACGCAACAGAAAAGCTCAATGAACATGTTCGATGATTACAGACGCACATTTTCCTTGCGTGCGATACAATGATAATTGAAAACACGCAGACATCATTCAAAATTTACCATATTTTAGCTTAGTTATATCTATTAAAAAAAAAAAATTAGATCTTTGATGTAATCATTATATTACTGTTACTATGCAGACATGAATGATTCCGCTAGTTAGATTGATACAGGTTGATGCATTAGTTTATTTGGAGGAAATTTACGAAATATAGTGATAGTGATAACGAGGATTTGGGGGCGTGATATTGAAACTTCACGAAGGTAGCCATGATGGAAATCTCTTATGGACGTTTTTTTACACAGGCTCGGTTTGTTTGCCTCATATCATTTAACCTTTAAATTTAAAAAAAAAAAAAAAAAAAAAAAAAACTGAGACAAATACATATGAAATTGGTTTTAAACGAAAGTGCAAGTGGTTTAGAGTGGCTATCTGGACACAGACGTCGATATAATTGTTTGGTAGGTTTTGCCCGTTAAAGAAACCGACACATAATGGAAACAAGCTAAATTGTCTCACCTGGATAGTTGTATTAAAATTATTCTGTTTCCAGCTAGTCAGTCTTAAACACTTGCGCTTTCGTTTCAAAATCAATTTCCTCTGATTTTAAGTACAATATCTGATTTAAGGAGAGGCAAACATACCAGATTCAAAGGCCCATCATACTGTCACACTTTGAGATAGGACTTAAACCGTGTACTACCTCTCTATCAAGGCCGTAGCTACACCATTGAGGGCCTCGCGGCAAGATACATTGCGGGGCCCCCTAAAATTGGGGAAGGTGACCGAGGGTGTGGGGGGTCACCCGGACCCCCTTGCTCTTCCAAGGCACCGCAAATGTAATTTTAAATGGGAAAACAGACTTACGAGCAGACCTGTCTTTTTGGTGGGCATTCAATCACTGACAAGGAGCAGGGCTCTTAAAACGTTCCCTCTACTCTTCCGGGGCACCGCAAATGTAATCTTAAATGGGAAAACAGACTTACGAGCAGACCTGTTTTTTTGGTGGGCTTTCAATCGCTGACAAGGCGCGGGGCTCTCAAAACATCCCTCCTGCTCTTCCGGGGCTCCGCCAATGTAATCTTAAATGGGAAAACAGACTTACGAGCAGGCCTGTCTTATTGGTGGGCATTCAATCACTGACAAGGAGCAGAGCTCTTAAAACGTCCTTTCTGCTCTTCCGAGGCACCGCAAATGTAATTTTAAATGGGAAATGATACTTACGAGCCGACCTGTCGGTTTGATGGGCTTATAATAGCTAACAAGGCTCAGGGCTCTTAAAACGTTTCCTCTACTCTTCTGGGGCACCGCCAATGTAATCTCAAACGGGAAATCACACTGACGAGCAGACCTGTCTTTTTGGTGGGCTTTTAATCGCTGACAAGGCGCAGGGCTCTTAAAATGTCCCCTGTGCTCTTCCGGCCCTATCGTTACAGTTCGTTGATCGTGAGAGATGTACTCGGGAGCTTATAGCACAAAGTACTTCAATCATAATGGAAACGTCAGTTCATTATGAAGCATTATTTTCTGGCCTGTCATCTTGAGATGTTTCAATTGATCCCTATTCACACCAATGCAAAAGACAGCACAAGAGACCCGCCCAGTGTAACGTAAAGTTCGGAACGCTCCCAACATTCCGATGTGCGTTAAAGAAATGTGAGGTTAGAATCGCCATCGCCAATTGCAAGGGTCTGAAATGGCGTTTTTTTTTATAAAGCAAATGAAAGTATACTTGATGAGCTGAGAACGACAACAAAGCAGTGGCGGCTCGTGCGATCTGACAACCGTGCACTATTGCCATTTAAACGTATGCAAAAAGATCGATACTAGGTGAGGCGCTACGGCTCACCAAGTAATCGATTATTTTCCACAGTTTTAAATGGAGGAAATCCATTGTTGCCAGATTGCACGAGCCGCCGCTGCAACAAAGATGCATTTGGTTTCTTATTAAGTTCCATTGTTGATCCGGAGATGAAACGTTGGCCCAAAATACATTGTTTTAAATGGGAATTCCGTGCCCTACGTACACGATTTTTTACAACTTTACACATGAGTATCTCCAAAACCGGGACACTTCGGAAAAAATCAAAGGCTTCGTTGTTTTCAGCTCATCAAGTACTATCTTTTTTTTTTTTTTATAAAAAACACACTGAATTTCAGACCCTTGCGACGGCTTCTTTGAAGGGTGGGGGGGGGAGCCTAAATATTTA
This sequence comes from Trialeurodes vaporariorum, assembly GCA_011764245.1. Classification (NCBI taxonomy): domain Eukaryota; kingdom Metazoa; phylum Arthropoda; class Insecta; order Hemiptera; family Aleyrodidae; genus Trialeurodes; species Trialeurodes vaporariorum. The sequence goes on along the minus strand of VMOF01000013.1, from coordinate 929,632 downwards.
TACCTACATATGTTTATGCATCCACCTGTATTAATCAACCTTGGTAACCATGTGGCCATACAAAGCAAAAACTTAATGACATTTGCACTAATTGCCATATGACAGTTTAAATTTAACGTGAGCCTGTTCTGGATTCAAGCGCAGAGCTCTATAAGTAATTCGTCAAGAGTTCGTTGTGACGCAATCCTCTTAGTTCATCACTATCTCCACTCCCTATCACTTGCGGTTCCCGGAAATTGCCCCCCCCCCCTCTCTCTCTCTCTCTCTCTCTCTCTTTCTCTCTCTCTCTCTCTCTCTCTCTCTCTCTCTCTCTCTCTCTCTCTCTCCATTTGAACGCATGCGTTAGAGCAGAATTGGGGGGGGGGCGAAAGTCACGTGAATGCCCCCTAATCTGTCCTTTTCTAACACACACGTTCTAATTGGGAGAAGAGAGAGAGGGGAAGATCCCTGGCTCCGCCGATGTTCCCCAGTGGTATAAAGATACGGTGGTGGCTCGAATCTAAAGCTTAAAGGTTCGATAGCTGGAGTTATATGGTTGTATGTATGTAACTTTCCTCTAGAGTGGGGAAGAAATCGACCAATTTTCGGACGCCACCATTCACCAACGATCAACCATCACCAACGTCACCAACGGCCAAGAGATGACAGCAACTCTTATTACACTCCTGCTGTCGATACTTCCGACCTTCGCGCTTGGAATGCAAGGTGGAGGTGGTAATAATGTGAGTATATGACACGTTTATAATAAATTTTTAGACTAATTGTAAGACTCAAAGACCCCCGGGATACACTGATGATATGGGTCATTATTTTGTAACGAGACGACTTTGAAGTATAATTTTTTTCAACTTTTTAATCAATGGGTCTGTTGCGTACTTTTGCCACATCAATATGACACATTGTTTCTAACGTTAAATTCGGCGAAAAGAACGATGCGCACATTAAAAACTTTCAAAATCCACTCATTAACTCAGTAAATACCTTTCATTTCAAACCACCCGCGCTACACTAGACACTATATCACCGACTTATAACTACATAGATAGAACCAACTCGTTTATGTAAACATCAACAGAACTTACAAACATTGAAATGTTTCGTTTAGATGCGTACATGTCTTATATTATTTTGTAATCTTTGATAAACCGAAAAGACCAGACAGCAAATGCAGCTTTTATTTCACGTATGAAAAAGAAATCCCACCATTTTTTTAGTAACGATGCTGTTTACTTATGCACGGTGGTTCCGTCTATGTAATAGTATACCGGTGCAAATAGTGTCTAGTGTAGCGCGGGCTGTTTGAAATTGAAAATTGAAGTGATTTCCTGAGTTAATGAGTGGATTTTGAAAGTTTTTAATGTGCGCATCGTTATTTTCGTCGAATTTTACATATGAATCAAGGTTCTATTTTGTTGTAGCAAAAGTATGCAACAGACCCATTAAATGAAAAAACTATCCCACCAACAGAAAGGTCTTAACTTCTAGATAGTGATAGGATTTTAGAAATTTAAAAAAAAATCTATCCAAAGCTGAGGAAAGAGCAAAATAAGGGTGTAACGGGTGGGACAGAAAATGGACAAGGTTTTTGAATCACTTCAGAAAAAGTTGAAACTCTGTGAGTTTTGAAGAGATAAAAATTTGGAAAAAAATTCTGGTAAAGGTGAGGGTATAAGCTTTGATCCTACAAAAAGTTTTTTTTTCATTTACTAAATCATTTTTCTCTAAAAAAATTAAAAAGTAGCGTAACGGGTGGGACAGCTAGGTTTTGTAAGGGTGGGACGCGTGTGATTTGGTCATTGAAAATACACATGAAACCTGCTGTAACATCAACACGTTTGACCTTATTACATTTTAATATTTTCGTCTCTGGTTGCATTTTAATGAAAAACAAGACTGCTAGGCACTAATTTTTAAATTTCAATGTTTGCATATCATTTCCACTTCACTGTAAAATGACCCATATGTCCAAATTTTCAGTCCAAAACATTAAAGTTCAAAAAGTTAGGTCCAAAAAATAAACGCCCAAAAGTAGGAGAGGCCAATATTAAAATGTCCAAAGATTTTAAGTCCATAAAATGAAGTCCAGAGATTATAAGCAGGGCTGCCGTTTTGCGTATAATCAATGCTATTTTTCTATTCACCGATGATTCCACCGGTTGAGAAAAGATTATACAGTTTAGTTCAGTGCATGACTGTAACGCACGAAAATAATCTGATCTGTAATCTTTCCTTAATCGGTGGAAACTTCGTAGAATAATTAAAAAATCCGAAAGTTTTTTCAAGTCATCGACGACTCCACCGGTTGAGAAAATAGATTACAGATGCGAGTATTTTAGTTTATTACAGTCATGCACTGAATTGAACTGTGTAATCTTTTCTCAACCGTTGAAATCATCGGTGAATTGAAACATAGCATTGATTATACGCAAAACGGCAGCCCTGATTATAAGTCCATACAATGAAGTCCAAAAATTTGGAAAGTCTAGGGGGCAAATTAATTTTGCGAGCGATCAGTATGCAAATGTATCTGAACAGTTACTAACTAAAAGACTGGACGGACAATATTGCACATGATTATGCATCACCCAACTTCCCGGGAGAAGGTACTTATCTAAGCCTTTCGGCATTTTTAATCTAAGCCTTTCATTTTTTTTTTTTTTTTTTTTTTTTTTTTTTTTTTTTTTTAAATTGACTCATGATCCTGGCAACCATTTGACAACAAGTTCGATCAACAAGTAGGTTAATCAACAGGTAGGTACTTTTTACAAATCATCTGATGGATTTTGCAGGAGAATTTATTTAAAGCTTTCCGTAGAAGACAATAATACAAAAATTGTTCTGGAATACTTCTGCTCAATAAATATGAACCTTGGGACATTTTTTTTTTTAACAAGCGGACTTTTTTTTTCACGGACATTGTAGTTCATTTGAAACTCGGATGTTTGGACGAGATGACATTGGACGAAAATATAACTGGACAGATAAAATTTTGGTTGAAAAAGTTTTAGTCACTTCACGTTCCTAAAGATGTTTTAGACTAACATAATATTTCACCGACAAATTTAGATCCACTGTTTTTTGAGCTACAACGTTACTTTTACCTTTTTTGGTCTATCTGTCTATTTCTTATGCTTGACTCTTATTGTTAATGGGGCAGTTATAAGGATCTAAAATGTTACATTTCTTTAAAGAGAAAAGGCGTTTCTTTTCTCTTACAGGCTCGTAAGCTCGTATTGAGCTGAGAATTCAGAGTCTCTTTTAGTTCATCCCAAAAGCGTCCCGGTTTTGGATATACGAGCGCACTCGTGTAAAAATGAAATAAATCATGTGTTTCATGACGTCACAATGTGAAATTTCCATACACAGTCTGGCCATGCATAAATACTGCGAATCAGTTTCTTTCAAATAGTCGAATAATTTTTGTTTTTGAAAAAAAAGTGTGTACAACTACTACTCGTATACACTATACTCGTGTACACTATACATACGTACATATTCTACAACTAAACACAATAAGATGTTAGACTCACATAATGTTTCACCTACAAATTTAGAACCGCTATTCTTTGAGCGACATCACTTTTATTTTCCATTGGTCTATCGGTCTGTTCCATATGCTTGACATTTATTGATAATGGGGCAGTTATATATAAGGGTCTAAAATTGAACGTTTTTGTTTCAGGCAACCTTTTTGCGATTATGAATTCTACGTCCTCGAAAATGCTTGATTATGCCTGGTTCCTTGACTAAAACTGCCGAAATCAATGAGATATTACAGATTAAACGATGCGTTTGGAGCTTGGAATCACCCAAGTGTTATTGCTGTTGTGGAACGGGCGAGAATCTGGAGAGAATTCGGGCGATTCTAACCTCTGAATGCATCATTTAATCTGTAATATCTCATTGTTTTCGGCAGATTCAGTCAAGGAACTAGGCAGAATTAGGGATTTTAAAGAACGTAAAATTCATAATCACAAAAAGTTTGCATTAATTATTGTTTGATTTAATAGCCTAAATTTCCGTTCAAAAGTGCGTTAATGGGGAAAATGCATTGAATCAGAGTTTTAGTTTGAAACCAGAGGTACTCGGACGGCAATCCATAAGATAAATCGCTTTACTAAAACAGTTTATTGAATTTAGTTTTGAATACACATGTATAGTAGCAGAATTGGGCTAGTGGGAATGTAATCGATTACACGATGGTAATCGCCAAACCTTTGGAAGGTGATTAAAGGTATTTTTCACAGATAAATAGTACTTTTCGGGTCTTTTCCGACTAGGTCTAATTCTTCTGCAACTAATATGATGGGTGGCATGTAAAAATTCAGCCATGATTACCGTAAAATCAACCTCCGAAACAACGATGATTACGATTCCTCGGTAATCGTGTAATCAATTTCCACCCCCCATTTACCCAACTCTGTACAATAATTTTTACTTTATCACTACTAACAAAGTTGGAAATAGAAAGAGATTTTCAAGGTATTTTGTTCCGATGCTTGGACCGCTGCGACTACGTAAATCATGAAAAAAAAAATAATTAAAAAATAAAAAAATAAAAATAAAAAATTAAATTAAATTTAAATTAAATTAAATTAAATTAATTAAATTTAAATTAAATTAATTAAATTAATTAAATTTAATTTAAATTAAATTTAATTAAATTTCAAAATAATTAACTCTCGTCATGCCTAATACTATCCAAAAGAATATTCATGAATAATGTTTCAATATTATTGATCCATTTGTAGCTTGGAGATGTAAATGCACAAGCTTTCTGCGGCGGCGGCGTCCGTCTGTCTGTCTGCAGCCATAAAAAAACCCAGCATAATTTTTGAACTATCGATCCGAATGCATCCAAATATTACATATATGTTGCTTTTAACATTCCCCAGATGGACTTATTTTTTTTCTTTGAAATTCCAATTTTTTGGTTAGTTATGGATGACAAATGGTTTCCCTTAAAATCAATGGAAAAATGGGTCAAAAAAAGGGAAAATTTAAATATTTCAAAAATTGATCATTGGATTTGGATAAAAATAACAAAGGGGGGTCTCCCCCGGAATATTAAAGAGGATTACAGGGATCTCCCCAATAATATTAAAAGGGGGTCTGGGGGTCTCCCCCAGAAGGGCCTGTTTCGTTTTTTTAACATTTTAAAAATGGTTTCCCTTAAAATCAATGGGAGTGGGTCACAAAAGGGAAAAGTTTAAATATTTCAAAAATTGATCTTTGGATGTGGATAAAAATAGCAAAGGGAGGTCTGTTGGTATCCCCCAGAATTTTTTTTGTTTTTTCGCGCGTAACCGCGTGTGAAAGTGAGTGAGAGGGGACATTATTATTTTTTTTTTTTTTTTTTTTTTTTTTTTTTTATTTAATTTTTTTTCTTTAGCCGAAGAATTTCGCGATGGTCGAGACGGTTATGTGAGATTCCTCCTCTTCCAAAAAAAATAGAAATGTCTCTACTCACTAAAACTCCTGCCACTCGGGCTTCCTACACACATTAGCGGATCCAGCAATCTGACAGCAGTGACAGCATTGTATTCTCCCCCCTTTGATTGCATGAGAAATGATCGATTTGTCAAGGGGCTGTAGCCCCTCCAAGAATCGATTGTTAGTCATACATTCAAAGGAGAGCAATGCGCAGTTGTCAGATTGCTTGATCCGCTTATGCCTACACAGATATAAGCACCGAGCCGTTACTCCCGGCTAGCTGGAACTGCCATCAGGCATTGAATCATCTAAAGCAGCAGAGACAAATAGAGACGGAGCACTAACTGGCTGCAGCAGAGGCACTCAGAATTTTCGCGGATTCAACAAAACAACAGTCAACGTCGCATGGTGTTGAATGGTGAGCACTGAGCACCCTCCTCTTCACTTCCCGTCCCTCCCCCCCGGTATTTTCCGAATGTCCCCATTCAACACCATGCGACATCTCAAGGTGTTGACTAATGAGTGTTGTTTCACATGTTATTTTGTTGAATCCCCAAAAATTCAGTGTGCCTCTAATCTTCCCTATGTTTTTTTAACGTAGTGCTCCGTCTCTATTTGTCTCTGATCTACAGGACATTTTTGTTTGGATCTAATTATTTTCGTAACGTAGCACTAAATCCTTTCATTTCATTTTTCAGCCGCTGCAGGGAGTGCCGCTGCAAGGTCAGCCGCTGCAGGGAGTGCCGGTGCAAGGTCAGCCGGTGGCACCGGGGCACGTAGTGTACACAACCGCAATGATGAACGAACTTGCTCGGAATAGATTAAGGGCTTTCTTACAGTCGGACGGGTGCAATTGCGTGGATAACCCTGCATATAGTTCAGATAGATTTACGAGTCAGGCAACCAGGGCTTGCAGGAAAGCGATGACTGATTTCAAGGTCCTGCCACAAAGCGAGAGAGTTCTGTGTCCCGGTATTCGAAGACCCGGTTGCCGTAAGTGCAACAAGGCAGTCAAGCGTTGCGGCTTCATGTGTAATCCAACTCAAGCGGAGATTCAACACGCGTATAGAAACGGGGTGGATCCTCAAAGTGGTATTTGCAAACAACTTAAAGACATCGTGGGTATGTATCCACTAAAGTCCCTCCATGTTGAGACTTTGAGAGACAACCCATTGACATACTCATTTTCAATAAAAGAGAAAATAAACTGTAGGGAACACCCTAATCACACTTTCTCATATCAAATTTAATCTAGGGAAGACCCCCACCCCCTTTAATATTCTTGGGGAGACCCTCTGACCTCCCTTTAAGGGGAGAAGAAGGTCTGTCTCGAATGAAAAAACATGGTTTTTTTATTTTTAATTTTATTTGAAAGAGGACGTCTTCAGCTTTAAAATGGTATGATACATTGTATAGCTTAGAGAAAAAAAATCAATTTCTTATGAATTTTTGAAGTTGAAGAGTCCTTATCAGTTATCAGGTCAGCTAATTTTTAGTTTTTTCTTTAGGCGATACTGAAAAATCTGGTTTTCTCACCTTTTGGTGCATTTTTCTCAGGAACTAGTATTGCCATTTTCATGAACTTTTTTTTTTAAATTTTCCTCAGAAAAAGTTCTATAAGTGGAACTAGGATATTCTGTGTAGCTCCATTGATTTTTTTTATAGACATTCTAAGCTTGAAAAAAGTGAAAAAATCAACCAAACTTTCAACTTTAAAAAAAAAAAAAAGTTTTCAATGAATTTTTAAAATCCTAGTTCCACTTATAGTCAACACTCATACACAACTTCACGCAAAATTGCAGCCTTGTAGATCATATAGTTCCTAAGGAAAGTGCACCAGAAGTGAAGCATATTTAACATTGTTTAACATAGGACCTCCTTCTCCCCTTAATATTCCGGGGGAGATCCCAGGCCACCTTCCCCCTTTAATATTCTGGGGGAGACCCCCCTCTGATATTTTTATCCAAATCCAAAGATCCATTTCTGAAATATTTACATTTTCCCCTTTTTTTACCCATTTTCCCATTGATTTTAAGGGAAACCATTTTTCATCCATAACTAAAAAAAAGTCTCTCTTGGAAATGTTAAAAGTAACATCTCTGCAAAATTTGGATGCATATGGATTCAATAGTTGAAAAGTTATGCTCGGTTTCACGTTTTATGGCTACAGACAGACGGACAGATAGACAAGACGCCACAGAAAGTTTGTGCATTTACACCTCCAAGGCACATATTGTTAAATAATATTCAAACTTTACAGATGGATGTTCTTTCGGGTAGTATTAGGCATGATGAGAGCAAATTATTTAGTAGCTATCATGATTTACTTAGTCGTAGTGGGCCAAGTATAGGAACAAAAGACTTTGAAAATCACTGCACCATTGCATTACTTTCTCTATTTCTAACTTCGTTAGCAGTGAGAAAGTAAAAACATCCGATCTAAGATTCTTTATCAGCTGATTTTTCCAAATGTGTGTTGTAGATTTAAAAAAAAAACAAAAACAAAAAAACAAAATGGAATCCGAGCATGAGAAAGCCAGGAAATTTGATTGTTCAGCATGATTGCGGACGTTGTACGTGTCAATGGACCGATGTGCATTGTTGTCAAAAATAACAAAACGTGGATTCAGAAATACAGATATTGGGCTGCTTTCAAGTAAAATCATCCAGTAGTAGAAAAAAATATTCAAATTTTTGGTTTTTGCCCCTTAAGTTTGCTGTTAGCAAGTTAGGACCGAAATCCCCCCCCCCCTCGACTCACAGTTTTTCGTCAAAAACATCTACACATTTACATAATTCTGGGCATACGGGACCCCCTGATAAAAATCCCCTTAACATAAAATATAATCAACTTTTGTTCACGTTTTGCAGGTCATTTGATTCGACAAACTTGATCTGAACTGGGAGGGACAAGTGGAGCTTCGACGGACAGTTGATCGACAAAGACGGACGCAATGTTGCCAGGTGTACGGCTTTAGACCGTGTATTTCCATTAAAACTCATGAAAACAATCGAGCTACTGGGTATTCGATGAACGCCTTCGCATTCGACCTTTAACATGGGTTTAAATGGACACAATTCAACGTTGCCCGCAATGGAGCTGTTGCAAACTTTTGCTACAGGCTTATTAATGGTTGATTATGGGGTTATACCCTGTAAAAATAACGATTAGCGCACTAAAAAATCACGAAATCCACTCCTAAACTCACAAAATGCTTTTAAACGCGAGACCGTAATGGCGGCCGGGGCCGCGGTTTTCATCCGGGCTCCCTATCTTCAATCAGCGCCATCTACACGAGGTGTTCTCGCAACACCACACAAGAAGAAGAAGAAGCATACAATTGCCATAAGAAAACCGCGGCCTCGGCCGCCATTACGGTCTCGCATTTAAAAGCATTTTGTGAGTTTAGGAGTGGATTTCGTGATTTTTTAGTGCGCTAATCGTTATTTTTACAGGGTATAACCCCATAATCAACCATTAATAAGCCTGTAGCAAAAGTTTGCAACAGCTCCATTGAACGCTACGCCATTGCAGTCAACAATGAACGGATATTCAGTCACGAGCTCGTCATTTCCGGCTAAATGCTTCAGACGGAATGGCGCTGTTGCACAATGGGTCTGTTGCGTACTTTTGCTACATCGCAATATAACTCATTGCGTGTAACGTAAAATTCGGCGAAAATAACGATGCGCAAATTCAAAACTTTCAAAATCCACTCATTAACTCAGAAAATACCTTCCATTTCAAACAACCCGCGCTACACTAGACACTATATCACCGACTTATAAGTACATAGATGGAACGATCTCGTTTATGTAAACATCAACAGAACTTACAAACATTGGAATGTTTCGATTAGATGCGTACATTTCTTATATTATTTTGTAATCTTTGATAAACTGAAAAGACCAGACAGCAAATGCAGCCAATAGTCCATGTATTTAGAAGGGAATTCCATCATTTTATAGTTACGATGTTGTTTACTTATGCACGGTGGTTCCTTCTATGTAGTAGTATACCGGTGCAAATAGTGTCTAGTGTAGCGCGGGCTGTTTGAAATTGGAGTGATTTTCTGAGTTAATGAGTGGATTTTGAACGTTTGTAATGTGCGCAACGTTATTTTCGCCGAATTTTACAAAAAAATCAAGGTTCTAGATTGTTGTAGCAAAAGTACGCAACAGATCCATTTTGCCATAGGCTTGTTAATATAGTTGATCATGCGGTGCAACCCTGTGAAAATGACGAGTAGCGCTGTAAAAAATCACGAAATCACTGCCAAACTCATAAAATGCTTTCGAATGCGAGACAGTAATGCCGGCGGATGCCACCGATTCAGTAGCGCACCGAGAGTTTCTTCATCTCTCTCTTTTCTCCATTAAGAAACGTATGTTAGACAAGGATGGACAAGGGGATAAAACCCCCTCCTTCTGTCCTTTTCCTACTCATACATTCAAATGGGAAATGAGAGAGATGGAAGATATCCTGGTTGCGCCAGTGCACCGATTACATTGGATTTCCCTTTCTCAATCAATCTCAATAAGCTGCATCCTCACGAGGTGTTCTCGCGACATCTACTGAGTGCCGCTCAGTATGGAACGAATGAATGGAAGAGGCTGGATACGGCGTGCAGTGGCGGCTGGTGCAATTTGGCAACCATGATTTTTTACCATTTAAACCTTTGCAAAAGTATCGATATCTTGGGGGTGCAATTGCACCTCCTGAAGATCGATTGTTTTACATAGGTTTAAATGGAGGGATTACGTTGTTGCCACATTGCACGAGCCGCCACTGATGGCGTGGCAACTTTAAATTTATATATCTTTGTTAAAACGCAACGTAGAAGTTTAAAATTGATTTCATTAGTTTAATGGTATAATTTCCTACTAGAATCACTCATTAAAATTTGTTTTTTGACCGTAAAAACATTCAAATTTTCATTTTTAATTATGAATTCCATGTCCGACTCATCCTATTGAATCGCCCCACTGTGCGCTTTTCGCCATTCCGGCCTCGCGTTTGAAAGCATTTAATGAGTTCGGGAGTGGATTTCGTGATTTTTTAATGCACTAATAGCAGTGGCGGCTGCTGCAATGCGGCAACAACGTATTTTCTCCATTTAAACTTATGTAAAACAATCGATCTTCAGGAGGTGCAATGCACCCCCAGGATATCGATACTTTTGCATAAATTGAAATGGCAAATAAGCATGGTTGCCAAATTGCAAGAGGCGCCACTGCAGAGCTGCCGATTTGCGTAGATTTAATGGCATTTTGAAAGTCACCGAAGATTCCACCGGTTGAGAAAAGATTACAGAGTTGAGTTCAGTGTATGGCTGAAATGCACGAAAATATTAGCGTTTTTATTCTTTTCTCAGCCGGTATATTTTAATTAATTAACGGCGTTTCCACCGATTGAGAAAATATTACGAATCAGAAGTATTTTCGTGCATTACAGTCATCCACTGAATTGAAATTTGTAATCTTTTCATAACCGGTGGAATCATCGATGAATTTAAAAATGTCAGTAAATCTCCGGAAATCGGCAGCTCTGCGACACTGACTAATTGTTATTTTTTCACGGTTATACCAATGAGCTATAACTTTAGAGTGTCAGCGGGCTGGTCCACCTCGTGCCACACAGGGCAGAAGGAATCCCGGGAAAAAGCGGAATTTGGACGGTGGATTCCAAGGTTTGAGGTTAAATTTTGTAGGTCGCTGGTAGGTCGTTTCCGGCGCGGCGATACCCGAGTTTGTTCACGGGACGACCGGAAACGCCCTCCAAAATCTAACCTCAAAATCGATTTTTACGGCAAGATGGCGGCGCCCTAGGTGACAACAATGAACCAGCGGAACGTTCCTTGATGTGCCACTCTAAAGTTATAGCTCATTGGGTTATACCCCTCATTCAACTATTCACAAGTCTGTAGCAAAACATTGCAACAGCTCCATTCTACTCCTAGAACACTCAGACCCCTAAATATTAAGCAGTAAGAGTAGAATTTAGTTACTGTATTACTTTTAAGTTTTAAATAGATGCTTGCACATTTCAGTGCATTTAAATTCCATTCTAGAAGCCTATTTTATGAAAGGCTTCTCCAACGAGGTGTAGCAAAAGAGAGGAATTATGGGACGCATTGGAGGATACAGGGAATTGTCCTTCTCTCTCTCCCTCCATTTGAACTTATGTGTTAGAAAAGGACAGCAAAGGGGGCCATCACATGACTTTGGCCCCCTCTTCTGTCCTTTTCTAACGCACGTTTTCAAATGGGAGGAAAGAGAGAAAGACAATTCTCTGTATCCGCCCATGATGGGACGTGATTTTGAAACACCAAGGAGGCAGCCACGGTGGAGATCTCTTAACCCTTTGAGGACCAGGTTAGTTCAAGATAACACCACTCCTCCAATTCTAGAGGGAAGGTAGTTAACTGTTCGTACTCGGTGGAGTTGGAATTGCCTATCCGACGAATTGAAGGCGTCCAACGAAATCTTATCTGTTGTAGTGTTTTCAGCTATATTTGCATTTATCCGGAATGAAGACTAAAACAATACGAAATAGGCCAAAGGAGAAACACAAGTAAACTCGGGCTTGGACCTTACAGGGTTAAGGACATACACGTGCTACGTTTGTTCGCCTCATTTATTTTTATTTATTTTTATTTTTATTTTTATTTATTTTTTTTATTTTATTTTTTTTTGTTTTTACTGTTTAAGGGTGGCTATTGAACGGCAACCCGTTTATGCGCGAACCCGGGTTGAAAACCACACGAAAAAAAGATAACCTCTAGAATGGGTCTGTTGCATACTTTTGCTACAACAATATAGAACATTGATTCTTACGTAAAATTCGGCGAAAATAACGGTGCGCACAATAAAAACGTTCAAAATCCATTCATTAATTTAGTAAATCACTTCAATTTCAAACAGCCCGCGCTACACTAGACACTATTTGCACCGGTATACTATTACATAGACGGAACCACCGTGCATAAGTAAACAACATCGTAACTATAAAATGATGGAATTTCTTTTTTAATACGTGAAGTATAAGCTGCATTTGCTGTCTAGTCTTTTCGGTTTATCAAAGATTACAAAATAATATAAGAAATGTACGCATCTAATCGAAACATTCCAATGTTTGTAAGTTCTGTTCATGTTTGCGTAAACGAGATGGCTCCATCTATCTAGTTCTAAGTCGGTGATATAGTGTCTAGTGTAGCGCGGGTTGTTTGAAATGGAAGGTATTTTCTCAGTTAATAAGTGGATTTTGAAAGTTCTTAATGGGCGCATCGTTATTTTCGCCGAATTTTACGTTAGACACAATGAGTTACTTTGATGTAGCAAAAGTACGGAACAGACCCATCCACCATTTGCATCGTTGATTCTGGGGTCAGCTAGCTATCAAGTATGGTAAATGTCACTAAAAAGATGGTCAGATATACCAACAAGTTAACTAAATTCACCATAATGTACTTTGCATTTGCCATCTACACGATAGCTAACTCCGAAATCAGCGCGGATGGTAGATTCTACCAGTCTATTTTTTCCGTGCAACTCGAGATAGCGTATTCTGAAATAAAATATCTCGCGTAACTAAGTATAGACTATTTGTTATATTTTAGGAGTACAAATAGGGTTATAATTTCAAAACGGTAAAATTGAGACTACAAGATGAGAGAAAAACTGAAGTCAACGTATTGAAGCTGTATTAGTTTTCTTTTTTTTGGGAAGCTCATAAGTAGATTCAGTGGAGGCTCGTGCAGTGCGATATATCGATGTCCGCTTCATTTAAAACCATAGCAAAGTATCGATCGTCAGGGGGTGCAATTGAACGCCCGAGCAATCGATACTTCTCTATAGTTTTAAATGGAGTGGACATCGATAAATCGCATTTCACGAGCCGCCACTGAGTCGATTCCACGCAAACCTTTTCCACACTTCAATCAGGATAAAATGAGACTTGGCGGATCAGGTAGAAGCGCGCACTGAGTGGCGTCGCGTGCCGTCTGGCAACAATGCAACTGCTCCATTTAAACTCAGTAAATATATCGAATTTTCCTTTTTCACTTTGCACTTCCTGAATCCGATATTTTACATGAGCTTAAATGGATAGAATACATTGTTGCCAAATTGCACCCGACGCCACTGCGCGCACCACTTTGCACTTCTTTATAAACAAGGAAACACGTTTAATTGTGACAGTTTTACTTGCGCGAAGTAAAGTTGTGAGTGCAAGAAGAAGAATCACTGTCACAACAAGGAATCTTTTACTTGTAGTAGCAGACATCTTCACTGGCTCAAAGGAATGCCCCCTAAGTCAATATTGCATAGTGCAGTTTCTTTAACACAAACGAAAGTCACATTGGATTAAAAAAAAAATCCTCTCAGTTTAAGATCTACAGCCTAGTCGTTGCGCTCACTTGGGCTCTGTCCCACTGGACTCTTCTTCAGGAAGAAGCAATGCTGAGAATATGCTGACTGTGAATCTTATTTGCGCAAAAGTCAAATTATCGAAACCGTTACGGATACGACGAAATAGACGAAATTATTGCCCAAAGATCCATAATTCGTCACAAGTAGTTGAAATTGACTCCTCCACACCCTGAGAAACTTATTTTTTTAAATATTCATTTTACAATTATAATTTTCCGAGTAAAATTTTTTGGCCCCACGGCCTTGTCGCGTTGTTCCCAAAAGGCCTCTAATGAGCTAACCCTCCACATGCGCAACTTTCTCAATTTAAAAAAAAAAAAACAAAAAACAAAAAAGCAATAAACAAAAAAAAACAAAAAACACAAACGAACAAAAAAGAAACAAAACGATGAAAATGAAAAAAAACAAAAACAAAACGCACTAAAAAGTTTCGCGCAGCTATCTGCTAACTAAAATACGGAGTAGAAATAGAATATAATAATTCTAGAAAGATACATACAGGTAGATGAATAAAAATATGGCGGTTTAATACAGGCATGTTGTGAATAGACTTTGTAATTAAATAAATGAAATACCTTGCGAACATGTCTCAACACCACATTTTATCAGCAATCCCCTAAAAACTCTGTGAAAAACCCCTAGACCACCAATAGGTAACGTTCTAGAATTCAACCATTTACTGCACCATTGCAAAAAAGATTACAATATCCTGTGATGTGGTATATCTATGTTTATTGAAAAGTTCTGCTATTCATAATCTTTTCTGCATCGAGACAATGAAGAGATGATGGATTCTAGACCGCTACCGTAGAGTGCTGCTGGCGGATCCTTCCAATTCCCTCCCAACGAGCTTGGAAAATATTTCATTGATTTCATTGTAGAATTTTCTACGAGAATCGTCCTGTACAGTTCGTTTCTTTACGGTTAAAACATTAAAATTTACATTTTTCGTGATATATTCCATGTAGTGGCGGCGCGTGCAATGTAACAACTTTGAATCCAGTCCGTTTAAAGTCATGTGAAAGGTCGAAATATTGGGGGTGCACACTGCACAATGCACTTTGATGTTCCGTTCGTCAAACAACTGTGCAATTTGACGGCCCGTCAAACAGCAGAATTATGTAACGATGGATGGTATGTCATCTGTTAACCAATCAGCTGTCAACAAAAACAATTTCCCCGTTTTTGATGTATTTTGGTCAAGGTAATGTTTGAATGGGGCTGTTACACACTTTTGCTATAAGCGATTTAACAGTCCATTCTGGAATAAAAACCTCGAAATATAACAATAGCAGCACTAAAAACTTCCGAAATCCACTCTTAAACTCAATAAACGCTTTTATTTGCGAGGGCGTAATAGTGGACGAGGGCAGTAACAATGGAAGATTCCTATCTTAATTTCGTCACTCTTTCTATGCTGACAAGAATGATTCACAGAGTAATTAGTCATCAGAGTGATGATCCACATCCGATGAATGGTACCGCAACACCCAGTGACACCGGTGTCAAATGAAAGTCGTCTCTTATTGGTCACTTCTTGATGGGGTTAGCGTATTGTTCGATGGAAATCTCCCATTGTTACAACCCTCAGCCACCTCTACGCCTGCGCAAATAAAAGCGTTTATCAAGATTAGGATTGGATTTCGGAAGTTTTTAGTGCTGCCATCATTATTTTTGGAGGTTTTTACACCAGATTTGACTATTAAATCGCTTACAGCAAAAGTGTGCAACAAGCCCATTCAAAACATATCAGTGGCGGCTCGTGAAATTTGGCAACCGTGTCCTCCGCCTATTTAACCAATGTAAAACAATCGATTCTTGCGGAGGCTGTCAGCCTCCGTAAGAATCGATTATTTTACCTACGTTTAAATGGAAAACTTGCATGGTTGCCAAATATCACGAGCCGCCACAGAAACATATGGTTATATTCAATTTTTCAGCCGTTTCAGGGGGTTCTATTACAAGGGGTTCCTTTACAAGCGGTGCCTTTGCCGGGAGCGCTACTTTTGGCGGTAGTGCTGATGTTTGGAGCGTTTAAAAAAAAAAAAAAAAAAAAAAAAAAAAAAAAAAAAAAAAAAAAAAATTAAATGTTAAAAAAAGTGAGGCGAGCAAACCGAGCCTGTGTGAAAAACGTCCATAAGAGATTTCAATCATGGCTGCCTCCGCGTGCTGCCTCAACATAACGTCCAACAAAAATCCTCTGTATTGCTATGGTTCGTTGCATGAGAGGTTCCTCTCTAGCTAGTTTGTAACACTCTCTATAGAAATACACACAGGAAAGCCTCAAATTAGATAGGAATTGTAACGTCATTATGTGAGTGAACTTCGTATTTTTATAATGTGCTCGATGGTATGCAGCAAAAATTAGGAAGGATTTAATTGAAAAAATAATGGGTCTGTTGCAAACTTTTGCTACAAGGATTAAGAGAGTGTAATCTAATGTAAAATCGTCTGAAGAGTCCATTGGTGGGATTAGAAAGTCATAAAATGCAATAATAAGTTCACAAGAGGCGTTTAATGAAATCCAAGATGGCGGAGAAATATCGAGCAATTTGTACGCATGCACCACGAACACCCACGGATAGCCAACCTCACAGTATCGATCACAACCAATCACAATCGTTAACAAACACATAACCTATACCTCCAGTGAGATTGTCAAAGTTGGCCATCCTTGGATATTCACGGTGCATTCATACAGATTGCTTGATATTTATCCGCCATCTTGGATTTCATTAAACGCCTCTTGTGAGTTTATTATTGCATTTAATGAATTTCTCATGCCACCAATGGTTTTCAGGCGATTTTACATAAGGTTAAGCACTCTTAACCGTTGTTGCAATAGTTTGCAGCAGACCCATCCAGAGCAATGTGGAAAAATTACAGAGAATATTTATTAAAAAGAGTCGTTTATTTCATTGATAGTCGATAATATCACATTTTCTTCCTTTGAGGTAAAAAGGAACAACCCTTTAGCTCTTACTGGGTTCACGGAGCGAGGTTTATGTGAAAACAGGCTTCAAAAAGTGCAAATTCGGTATTAATTTTCTCCATTTTTCAACGTTTTCCAACTCGCTTTTTTCTCTCGGCGTTTCTTTTGTAGGGGTTTCAGTGAGATGGGGATGAGGAGGGGGGTTTGGGGGCGCAAGCTGTTCTCCAACAACAGTTCGCCCGCCTACCCACGCCCAAGTTAAGGCATACTCAAAGCAATTGCAGACTCGTAAATAATTAATCTCCTTAATCCCATATTTTGATTTATTATCCTCCTCTGTATTAACCACTTTTTCCGTGGTTTCGTTAATTCCTCCTTGTTTTGTTTGTTCAGTTTCCTCATTTTTTATTAAATGGGAATCTCGTTCTACGCCACTTGCCCCCTCCCCCCTCCAGATCTGTGTAAGTAGCTCTTGCTGCTCCGTGTTCAAGAACAACCGATCATAATCGGTTTTTCTCCCATTTAAATTAATGCAAAAGAATCGATATTTACGTGTTCGTAAACGACCGATCATAATCGGGTTTCCTCCCACTTAAAGTCAGGCAAAAGTATCGATATTTTCGTGTTCGTGAACAAGCGACCATAATGCAATTTGGAGGTTAGAATCAACCGAACTCTCACCCGATTCCCGCCCATTCCACAACAACAACAATAAGCAAATTTTATTTCGTGACCGGGTTCGGTCACTTTGTTGCTGTATAATCAAATGGGCGTTAACTATAGTTGGTTTCGAATTTCGAGACCAGGTCACGGTTTTCGAAACCTGTTTAGCGAGGTAGGTCACAGGTTCGTGACCAGGTCGCGAAAATTTGGGATAGGAATATTCTAAAAATGCGTATTATTATATTTATCTACTATCAACGTGGTATGAAATGATGTTAAAAAGTGTTAAAACTACCTACGAAACATAACTGACTGATAGTATACATATTATCAAGCATAATATACAGCCACCAAGTGACCAAACCGTGACCGAACTCGGTCACGAAATAAAATTTGCTTAAAAACGTTTGGGTGATAAAAAACTCCAAATGCATCGTTTAATCTGTAATATCTTTTCAGTCATAGGACCAGGGACAATTAAGCAGTTTTGAGAAGGTAGAATTCATAATCGAAAAAAAGGACGCATAAATATCTTGGATAATTAGCCTAGAGTTCCGTTCAAAAATGTGCTTGTGGAGAAAATACATTGAATCAAAGTCCTCAAACGGCAATCGATAAGAAATACAGGGTTTAAGGTGATTCTATGGCAAACTCCCGGAAATTTAAATCCGATAGATGGCGTTACTTGTCGCTGGCTTCAAAAATAGCCGTTTTTTGACGGTTTTCGGCTGTTTTCTCTGAACAGACGGATAAGAGACGAAAAATCGGAATGTCAGCACCTGCTTAAGTTTTTGCTTGATTTCTTGAGCCATAAACGGGCCAAACTGGTTTTAAAATAAAGGCGAAACTATGCAAAGAAAAAATCTTGTGTAATTTGGAGTTTTATCAGTTAAGATTACAGGTGAAACAGAAACCTGTAATCTTTACTGAATGGATTTAAATTTCCGAGAGTTTGCCATAGAATCACCTTAACAAAACTAATGTGCCAAACTTCTGGAGCGGCTTGCTAGAGAGGTTTTCCCATCTGGTTTTACTTATTATTTTTCAAATTTTTGATCCGTAACATAAAATTTGTCCCGTTAAGGATACAAGATTGCCTAAAAAGTACAGTCAGACTTTATTTCTGATTTTCTCGAGGTCATAAATGGATTCTACACAAAATTACTTTTTGACACCAATTTTCATAACACCCGGTCCATGGTGGTGGTTGCTATGCCAGAAAAACCAGGCATTTTTTAAAACTTTGGGGGCTGTAGCTCAAAAAGGGGGCATTTCCGGATCCATGTTTACAGGGAAAAAAGTCTTATTTTGGCCTCAAATATATGCTCCAGAAGTTTGGCACATTAGTTTTGTTACACCCTGTATAGACTTACTGACATAGACCAGTGAGATGACAGGATGCACGGAATCCCTTCATAGTTTGACTCTTATTATTTATAATTGTAGATCAAAAATAAGCATTGATTCTGAGGAAATTGTACATTTAAACCAACGTGCCGGTATCTAAGAATGGCTATCTGGACAAAGAATTTTAACTAATCTATCCCCGTGAAATTGTTAGCTCTCATCTGTCATGTGGTAGTTCCTTTGTTTCGTAAATATTTTCAAAAATAATGTTTATATCGATTTCGGATAGGTCTTTCCCAAACACTTTCAACTTCATTACAAATCAATTTCAAATGGACCGCATAGTCAAAACTGTAAAATTAAGATTAAAAATAAGGAGGCAAAAGAGCCGAGCCCAAGTAAAAAGTCCACAGAGGATTTTACATAATGGCTGCAATTTAATGAGCGGGTAGGTAAATATCACTACTCTGTGTTGTTCAATTTGCCTAAATCGTGTATTGACGGGGCTTAAATGTAGCATACCGGTGTAAATATGTACATCAAAAACATGAAATTACTTTTAATGTTCATGCATAACGGAATGATACCGTCTTCGTAATGAAGACTAATGCACAAGGCCGTAGTATCGAATGAGTTCATGAATGAATCGCAATCACTCTTGCCTTTTTCGAAAACATCGCAGCTCGCATTTTCTGATCGGGTATTTAAATCTCACTACTCTGAGGTGTTTCAAATTGCCTACATCACGTATCGAAGGCGCTCAATGTAGCATACCCTTGTACATCTACAACATAGAGTTACTATTAATATGCATGCATAAGGGATTTATACCGTGGTCGTACAACGAAAACTAGTGAACTAGCGGGTATTTAAATATCACTACTCTGAGGCCTACATCAATTGCCTACATCACGTATTGAAGGCGCTTAATGTAGCATACCCTTGTACATCTACAACATAGAGTTACTATTAATATGCATGCAAAAGGGATTTATACCGTGGTCGTACAACGAAAACTAGTGAACTAGCGGGTACTTAATTATCACTACTCTGAGGCCTACATCAATTGCCTACATCACGTATTGAAGGCGCTTAATGTAGCATACCATACCCCTCTACATCCACAACATAGAGTTACTATTAATATGCATGCATAAGGGAAACTAGTAAACTCAGGCATAGTACCGTATCGGAGAGTTAATGAATGAAACGGTGACTGCGAATGCTACTTTCGACAACGTCGCAGCTCTTACGGGGCGGAAATGTCTCAGCTCACTGCCGTGCCGCGCCGCGCCGTGCGGAGCAGTAAGACGCAGCCCGCAGGGCAGAGCAGGAGCGACCGTTTCAAAAGTGTGTCCCATTCAACTAATGACTCCATTCATACATAAAATGGCCCCGCACCCGCGGTGAACTGAGCACCAGAGGACCAAAGAAAGAACGCAGGGGGGAGGGGGATCGGAGATATAAAAGGGGGGTCGTCCAGACGCAGACGTCGCGCGCCAGGCCGCGCGCCGACGTTGCCTGAGTTGATCATCATAGAAACACGAACGTAAATTATCGA
Source organism: Trialeurodes vaporariorum (assembly GCA_011764245.1). Lineage (NCBI taxonomy): Eukaryota > Metazoa > Arthropoda > Insecta > Hemiptera > Aleyrodidae > Trialeurodes > Trialeurodes vaporariorum. The sequence goes on along the minus strand of VMOF01000013.1, from coordinate 909,266 downwards.
CGAATTATCGTAATGGGTCTGTTGCACACTTCGGCTACAGCGTTTTAAAGTATCAATTCCTATGTAAAAAGCCGAGAAAATAACAATGGCAGCATCAGGAAACACTAAAATTCAGTATTAAACTCACACATTGCGAAAAACACTAGACACTATTCACACCTGTATCTTTCCACCAAAGTGCACGATATTTCGCGAAATTAGCGCGGCACATTCAAATAATCACGGCCGACTGCCATCACAGCTGACTTCATTAACAAATAAACAGTGAACACTGACGGCGTCTGTTCGAATTCTTACGTTTCAATACCGTCAATTCCTCACACAAGGTTGTGAAAGGTACGGAAACTGACATTTGTGTCGAAAACTTATCAAAATGAAACAAATACACCCAGGAGTTCCAAGGATTATTCCAACTTCGCTCAGCATTCTTGGAACTCCTGGGTGTTATTGTTTCGTTTTGATAAGTTTTCGACACAAATGTCGGTTTCCGTACCTTTCACAACCTATTGTGAGGAATTGGCGGTATTGAAACGTAAGAATTCGAACAGACGCCGTCAGTGTTTACTGTTTATTTGTTAATGAAGTCAGCTGTGATGGCAGTCGGCCGTGATTATTTGAATGTGCCGCGCTAATTTCGCGAAATATCGTGCACGGGTTGGAAAGATACAGGGGTGAATAGTGTCTAGTGTTTTTCGCAATTTGTGAGTTTATTACTGAATTTTAGTGTTTTCTGATGCTGCCATTGATATTTTCTCGGCTTTTTACATAGGAATTGATACTTTAAAACGCTGTAGCCGAAGTGTGTAACAGACCCATTATCGATTAAAGTCCTATCCCAACGCAAAGTAAGGCAGCATGGGCGATCTAATTCTTGTTTGATTGCCTGATTTTTTTCTAACCATAAACCAAAACTTGTGATTAATTCAGTAGAGACTGCAAAGAGTAAACAAGAGTCGCAATAGGTCAGTTGCACTGTCAACAGAAACTACTTTTGATGCTTGATTCTTGTAGATAATGCCGAGAAAATAACAATGAGTTTTGTTCCATGGAAATCCGTTCAGAAATAAGTGAGATACATCCATTTGAAAATGACGACATTATTGCGTCATTTCGTCGTCAAGTTTGGACCGACTTGCATATTGGCACTACAGCTACGCTGACCTGTGCAATGTGCATTGCTGCCAATGCTTAGCTCACGAAAGCTCGCCCCCGTATTTCATTTCATCGTTTATGTTCGTAGTTGTTGCTGTGTCCGTGGCTGTAGTGTTATCAGGATGTGTTTATATTGTTTATCATTTATTCACGGTAAATTGACGGATTTTAAAGTTAAAAAGTTTGAAATTTCTTTGGCAATCGTTGTTCTTTAAAAAATGACTCAGTCTTGCATCACTGCACGCTTGGTGGAAAGATACACGGGTGGCAGAGAATGGCGGAAAACGACGAAATGACGCAATAATGTCGTCATTTTCAAATGGATTTATCTAGCTTATTTCTGAACGGATTTCGATGGAACAAAACTCATTGTTATTTTCTTGGCATAATCTAAAAAAAAAACAAGCGTCAAAAGTCAATTCTGTTGACAGTACAACTGACCTATTCCATAGAAGGCCTGCGTGGTCAAAGCAGATGAGGGATCGGAAACGCGGGCTGGCCACTGATTGGCTGTAAGCGTGGTTCCAAAGTTTTGCTTGGCCTTATGGAAATTCACACGGGGTTTTCGTTCCGGGCAGTTTATCTCAAAACCTGTGCAAAATTGACGCGTCTCAATAATGCGAGTCAATTTAGCAAAATTTTCTCAACAAAGTGATGTAATAGGTCATAAGTATAAGTTCATTGAAAATTCGAAGAGACTGTCTCAGTTGAAAAGTACACGTAATAGTGAGATACTCAACACTAGTCAACACACGCCAAGCCTGAAAACACACAATTATTTGTTCTTTTCAACTGAGACAGTCTCTTCGGATTTTCAATACACTGGTACTTATGACCTATCAATTGGTTGAGAAAATTCTTATCAGCATTGATCATGCTAGCTTTCAATGCAATCGCGACTCTTCTTAACTCTTTGGGAAACAGTCTATTTAAACGAAAATTCGAATGTTTTGGAGTGGCTATGCGTGGACACAAAATTCTAATACAACTATCCAGGTGATAAAATTTTGCTTGTTTCTGTCATATAAGTGTCAGTTCCTTTATCGTGCAAATTCTTCCAAAAGAAACAGTCAACTCGATTTCTGTGTCCAGATAGCTGCTCTTAAACACTCTTGCACTTATCTAAGTATGTTACTAAATTTTAGACAGAATAAAATCTTCAAATCTTTAAATCTTCGTTTGCTTACAGCAAAAGTTTGCAAGAGCTCCATTTCTGGTTTAAAATTTAAAAGCTGAAAAATACGAGGGAAACAAACCGGGCTTGTGTGAAAAACGCCCAAAAGAGATTCGATCATGGCTGCCAAACAGTGTTGCCAGATCGAGGGTAAAAAATCAATGTAAAGCGTACAGCTTTTTCACCCCAATCTGGCAACACTGCCTCAAAAGCACGTCCCACAAATCCTCTCTATTACAATAGCTCATTAGTTAAAAGAAAATGATTGACTATCTGGTGCTTGTTTAGTGTTTACCTGCGTAGCTGCCCCATTACGATCTTGCCGTTACACCCGAATTATCTGAGCTTCTTACTAAATTTTAGACTATTGTAGAGTGAAATTCGCGAATTTCGTTGGTTTTCACAACAGCTGCAAATCTTCGTTTGCTTAAAGCAAAAGCTTGCAAGAGCCCCACTTCTTGTTTAAAAATTAAAGGGTTGACAAATATGGCGCAAACAATCGGAGCCTGCGTGAAAATGGGGCTGTTGCACACTTTTGCTATGGGCGATTTAGCAGTCGATTCTGTTGTAGAAACCTCCAAAAATAACTATGGCAGCACTAAAAAGTTCCGAAATCCACTCCCAAACTCGATAAACTCTTTTATTTGCGCGAGCGTAATGGAGGCTGAGGGTAGTAACAATGGGAGATTCCCATCTAACAATACTTTAACTCCATCAAGAAGTGACCAATAAGAGACGACTTTCAATTGACACCGGTGTCACTGGATGTTGCGGTACCATTCATCGGATGTGGATAATCACTCTGATGACTATTTACTCCGTGAATCATCCTTGCCAGCATAGAAAGAGTGACGAAATTAAGATAGGAATCTCCCATTGTTACTGCCCTCGGCCACCATTACGCCCTCGCAAGTAAAAGCGTTTATGAAGTATAAGAGTGGATTTCGGAAATTTTTAGTACTGCCATGGTTATTTTGCGAGGTTTCTACACCAGACTCGATTGTTAAATCGCTTATAGCAAAAAGTTGCGACAGCCCCATTCCTAAACTATAGTAATGTTACCAGCAGCACATCGATAATTGACACACAGAAAGTCTAGAACTTTGACCAGAAAAATCTGGTATTAATACCAGAAAATGGTTTCTAAAAAACTAGAATTCCCTAAACATTTTCAAGAACTATCGTACAATTACTAGAATTCGTGTAACTGTACCATCCCTTACATCGATTCACTTATCGTCATGTTTCTGGTAACCCCCCCCCCCCCAGTGGCGGCTCGTGAAATTTGGCAACAGTGTTCTCCTCCCATTTAATCAATGTAAAATAATCGATTCTTCCGGAGGCTGTCAGCCTCCTCAAGAATCGATTCTTTTACCTAACTTTAAATGGAGAATTGCGTGGTTGCCAAATCGCACGAGCCGCCACAGCCCCCTCCCCCGCCAGTGCGCGCTGCCTCAAAAGCACGTTCCATAAATTCTCTCCACTGGCATAGCTCGTTGATTATAAGAAATTAATGAATTGGAAATTTCCGAATAGAGATTCTTTTTTTGTTAGATCTGGCAACGTCGGGAAGTGACGACGGAAAATTAAATTATCCCCGGGTCCCGGTCCGATTCCGCCTTTCTCCTTCCCCGCGCGAGGCGACGCGACGCGACGCGACGGACGAGCCGCGCGAGAGCCGAGAAGCCAAGGCCACCGTCGTCCGACTCGACGCGACGCCGACGCCTTGCTGGCTGGATGACTTGCAACCCGCAAAACATCAGAGGGGGTAACTTTCGAGTCTGGTCTGAGAGAATGGAGATTTATAAAACTAACCTGCCCTAACTTAATAACCTAACCCAATCTAACGAGCTTACCGCCCGGTCCGTTGAGTCTGAATACACACAGAAAATAGGTACGGTAAATACCTACTGGGTGTGACTTAACTCCTAGTCCGTTCTTTCCAGAAGCATTTTCACTAAAAAAAAAAAGTAGAATGTGTCGAAGGCACGAATTTGGGTTCACCGGCCACAATTTGGATCAGTTTTTTGCAGGACACAATCAGATTGTGTCGACGACAAACTCTGATTGTGTCCCATGCAAAAAAAAACTGATCCAAATTGTGGCCGGTGAGCCCAAATTCGTGATTACGATACATCCCATTATTTTTCCGTGTTGAAGGTCAAGACACAGAATAATACAATCAGAGTGGAAACTCCCATAAAAGCTTTTGAAAACACTTTTTCGGTCTTTTTCGGACTATTAACAAATTTTTTGGGCTCCAGAAACCATAAACCATAAACCATATTCATCAAATCATTAAGGAATCATCAAAATCCACTCAGAAAGTCGAATAGCCTCTTTAAACTTCGTCAAACCAAACAGCACGCATAATTGCAACGTCTGCAGCAATTTGATTTAAAGAGACGGTCTCAGAGGTGGGTGGCTATTTTTGGTGACGTCCGTGACAGATCATTTTCTCAATTTAGTCGAAAACTGTTTGATACAATTTTGTGAAAATTTCAGATACTATTTTTATCACCGCACCAACTTTACTTGGTAATTTTTTTGTTATATTTTTAACATAACTTTGAAAGTTATATTGAATTTAATTATCAAAATTTGACGTCCGTGACGCAAAAATAATCACTGTAATACTGTTTTTTTACGATGATCCATCTAATAAATTGCCGTTCGGTGACCTCTGGTTCCAAACGAACTCCGATTCAACACAATTCTCCCTTGAGCATATTTTTGAATGAAATTTTCGGTTATTAATTCAAAAAATCAATGCGACTTTTTTGAGATGATGAATTTTACGTCCTCAAGAATGCTTCGTTATGCCTGGTTCAACAACGAAAACTGACGAGGTCAACGAAATATTACAGACTAAACGATGCGTTTGGATGCTGGAATCGCCCGAATGGGTCTGTTGCAAACTTTTGCTACAGCAATAAAAAGTGTTAATTCCAATGTGAAATCGCCTGAAAAGTCCATTGGTGGCATCATAAAGTCATGAAATACAATATTAAACTCACAAGAGGCGTTTATTGAAATCCAAGATGGCGGCAAAATATCGAGGAATCTGAATGTATGCACCGTGACCATCAAAGGATTGCCAACTTTGACAACCTCACAGCATCGGAGGTTATGTGTTTGTTTACGTTGTGATTGGTTGTGATGGATATTGTGAGGTTGGCTATCCTTGAATGTTCGTGGTGCATGCATACATATTGCTCAATATTTTGCCGCCATCTTGGATTTCATTAAACGTCTCTTGTGAGTTTATTATTGCATTTCATGGCTTTCTGATGCCACCAATGGACTTTTCAGGCGATTTTACAATAGATTGTACACTCTATAGCATTGTAGCAAAAGTTTGCAACAGACCCATTCTTGCCCGTTCTAAAGCAACAAATTTTGGTGCTGCCAACTTCCAAATGCGTCGTTAAGTCTGTAATATTTGTTGATTTCAGCAGTTTTAGCCGTGGAACCATGCATTCAGAACCATAGCCGTAGCCAGGATATTGTCTATCTCTCTCTTAGCCCATTTGAATGCATGTGTTAGAAAAGGACAGAAAGAGGGGCTGTCACGTGACTTCAGCCCCAGTCTCTGTCCTTTTCTAACGCATTCGTTTAAATGGGCTATAAGAGAGAAAGACAATATCCTGGCTACGCCTTTGTTCAGGACCGTGATATATCGCGCGGAAAAAGAGACTGGTAGAATCTACCATCTGCGTTGAATTTGGAGTCAGCTATCCAGTAGATGATAATACTTGATACTTGGATAGCTAACTCCAAAATCAACTTTGCAGATGCATGGTTCATGGCAGATTTTTTAAAGAGAAATTAAGGATTTTCAAGGACTTTTCACAGGGTTTCCGACAAGCAAAAACGTGGTATTTTTTACGCCAATTCGCCAGAGGCAGAAAAACTGAAGTCAATTCTCACATAAGGGTGCGGATTAATTAGAGAAGAACAGTGAACAAAAAAAATAAAAGAGAGAAAAAAGTTCCTTCTAAGTCCTGCATTCTTTTTCACGACTTTGCAACCAAAAAGACCGGACAAATGCATTTCTTAGAAACATAAACAAAATTATTAACAAAATAGCAAGCTAATTAGCTGAAGCCGGTTATTTTCAAGGATTTTCAAGTACAGTTGACGAATTCATCAAAATTCAAGGATATTCAAGAATATGAAAAACGAAAAAATAAATCAGGGATATTCAAGGACTTTTCAACGCGCCACAAACCATGAGATGGTAAATTCTATCAGTTACACGGAGAAACATTTATATTTGGGGCCACCAGAATTACTTCTACGTAATAGTTAAATGTTCATTCTCGTATCCTCAACCCCTTATGGTCCAAGCCCGAGTAAACTCGTTTTTCTCGTCTAGTCTATTTCACACCGTTTCAGCCTTCATTTCGGACAATCGCAATTATAGATTAAAACACTACAATAGTTAAGGTCTCGTCGGGCGCCTTCAATTTGTAGTATAGGCAATTCCAACTCCATCAAGTACGAATAGTTAACTACCTTCCCTTTATACACAAAAGAGTGCGATTGTTCCATTGAACTAACCTGGTTCTTAAAGGGTTAACAAGATTTCTGATAATATTCAAAATAAATTTTCCGTTGAAATCAGCAATATCTTCGCAGATACCAGAATTTTTACATACAATGGGTCTGTTCCGTACTTTTGCTACGTCAATATAACTCATTGTTTCTAACGTAAAATTGGGTGAAAATAACGATGCGCACATAAAAAACTTTCAAAATCCACTCATTAACTCAGAAAATACCATCCATTTCAAACAACCCGTGCTACACTAGAAACTATATCACCGACTTATAACTACACATATGGAACCATCTCGTTTATGTAAACATGAACAGAACTTACAAACCTTTGAATGCTTCGTTTAGATGCGTACATTTCTTATATCATTTTGTAATATTTGATAAACCGAAAAGACCAGACAGCAAATGCAGCCAATAGTTCATGTATTTAGAAGGGAATTCCATCATTTTTTAGTTACGATGCTGTTTACTTATGTACGGTGGTTCCGTCTATGTAGTAGTATACCGGTGCAAATAGTGTCTAGTGTAACGCGGGCTGTTTGAAATGGAAGTGATTTCCTGAGTTAATGAGTGGATTTCGAACGTTTTTATTGTGCGCATCGTTATTTTCGCCGAATTTTACGTTAGTAACAATGATTTATATTGATGTAGCAGAAGTATGCAACAGACCCATTATTCCGTAGAAGTAATTCTGGTAGCCCCTCATATAAATTTTTCTCCGTGACTTTTTTTCCGTGCACGCCCCACAAAAATCCTCTCTATCGCTTAGCTCGTTGATGAGATGTTGAATGACTCTTGTGTGACGCCACACTAACTAAACCCTACTATAACGTACTTAGCTCACTTGTAAGGTAGAGACTAGAGGTACCCTAGGACATTGCAAGAATAACTCTTCAATCCCCTTTAGCAAAAGTTTGCAAGAGCCCCATTTAGTAAAATTTACCATACTTGATCGCTGACTCCAAAATCAACTTTGCAGATGGTAAATTCTACCGGTTATTTTTTCCTTGCACGCCCCACAAAAATCCTCTCTATCGCTATAGCTCGTTGATAAGATGTTGAATGACTCTTGTGTGACGTCACACTAAACCCTACTATAACGTACATACATAGCTCGTTTGTAAGGTGGAGACTAGAGTTACCCTAAGACGACGAACGTGTCTATGTCTATCAAGTATCAAGAGTTCCGGAGCGAAAGCAATCTCTTTGTCCGCCTGTAAACTTTAATTTCTCCTCCACGTATTTCATTTAGGATCAATTTTCCGAGGATAGTTCGCGCTCGCGTTTCGAACAAGCGCCAGGACTCGACGCTACGCTCGCGCCGCCACCGTTCTAAAATTTAAATTCAATTCTTCTCAAGACCTCTCATAATTCTAGTAACTCATTTTGAAATTCGACGCTCGGTAATTGCGTTAGTAGATTCTCTCAACGCGCAGTGGGTCGTAAAGATCCATAAAGCGGTCAAATAAAAAAATAAACACGCATAAAAAAATGGGGCTGTTGCACACTTTTTCTACAAGCGATTTAATCGTCGATTCTGGTGATAACTTAAAACCCTTTCCGTCATAGTGCCCATTATAATGGACGACCATTTTACATATGGATCCTTGTGGAAATTAGGAAAAACTGACTCACACAAGAAATCATAAGAGAAAAGCTCGTTCAATTTAATGGCATAGGTTTCAGATTACAGTGACACTTCTTTAATAATTCATGATAGAAAGGGTTGGAACTTCTGAAATCCACTCCTAAACTCAATAAACACTTTCATTTCCGCGAGCGTAATGTTAGCTTAAGGCAGTTCTAATGAGATATTTCCATAAAAAATACTGCAACTCCATTGAGAAGTGACCAATGAGAGACGGCTTTCATTTGACACCGGTGTCACTAGATGTGACACAAGAAACAAAGACAAACAAACAGTCTCTCTTGCTCTCACGTAACCCCCAATGTACTGCCATCACACTCTAATTTCAAACATCGTACATAGAGACATCTTTTGTGAATTTTTTTTACAGGAAAAAATTCTTCGAGGCATTTCAATGCGATATTGATTATAGTATGTCGTAAAATAAAGCCCTGTAGACGAATTTCGAAACTAGGAAGAGATGGGTATACATGGGAGGTCGCGGGAGAGTGGGAGAGATACAGCTTGGAACGCTATGCGAGTTTTGTCACAACCGATTACAACTGATGAGTGCATTGCTGTGATTCTTGGCTAACCGATGGCATATCTACATCATGTCTTGGAAACTAGAAAGACATGGGTATACGTGGGAGTTACGAGCGAGTGAGTGAGATAGTTTGGAACGCTACGTGAGTTTTGTCACAACCGATTACGACCGATGCGAGTGCATTGTTGTGATTGTCGGCTAACCGTTGACTCCGCACTAAAACCGTATATTAAATTTTGACAAGAGCCATGCGAAATATCAGAAATCAGAGGTCACAACGCGATGGAGGTTAGCGGAGGTCACGAATTATTGTTAGCTAGCCTCGTTAGTCGTTGCAGTAAAGTAGAAAATTTCTTTTGAAGTCAAAATTACAGTTTTAAAATGTCACGGATATTACTTTCCGTCCGGGATGACCCATGTGCATTTTATCAAGAGCCATTCTTTACATTAAAGAGCTCACGTTGAAGTGGACTTGCTTTATTTAAACAGTTATAATTATTCAGTTATCTACGCGCATTGAATTGAAGAGCACATGTATTGATCTATCTTGCAAAACCACTTACCAAAGACAAACTTCAACAGTTACAGAGGTACTTACAGTGTGACATCATTGTTAAATCTTACCTGTGAACAGAAAAACATTTCAATCGTGAGTTATTTTTCTGTCTGAATTGATGTATGCAAAAGACACAAATCAAAATAGGAATAAACTTTGCAAAAGGTGTTCTTAATTGAATGCAGGTGTTTTGATTATTGTTGGTTGTAAAATCAATGGAGGATAGATATGCCTGGGTGCAAAAAGCACTTGTATATTACAATGTTTCATTATATGTATCTATAGAATATTCTAGTTTTTCAAGGAAAGTAGAACTTTCATCATGCAGAAAACACTAGATTTGTTCATGGTTTTTGGATATTTCTCGTAAAATCTCCAAAATATATCGTTATTTTTTAATGTGCTCATCGAAATTTTCGCTGAATTTCTAGAATTTCAGCGGTCCCAGTTCATTCACCGGAACCGAACGCTAAGTATTCACCTAAATCGATGATAAAACGCAATTTTTTTGATGGTCAGGAATAATTTCCAGGGAAATAAAGTCGGTAAAAAAAATTGTCCACGGTGAAGAAATGTCCCCAGTTAAAATTTTTACGTCAAACGTAATTTTATGCCCAACGTAGTTTTTGGACCGAATGCCACAATGTTCTATAAATTGTTTAGTCCAAAGAATAAAATGTCCGCAATTCTATTTCGTAAAAATACTAAAAAAAAAATGAAAAAAAAAAAAAAAAAAAAAAAAATTAAAAAAAGAAACAAAAAAAAAAAAAAAAATGAAAAAAAAACAAACAAGCAAAAAAACCAAAAATTGTGAAAAAACTTTCTCATCAGGTGCTGTCGCTCCGAAAACTGATAATAAAAAAAAAAAAAAAAAAAAAAAACCAAACAAAGATAAATAAATCGGATCAGGTGCTGTCGGTTGATTTCAAAAGCTAGCAAATAAAAGGAAAGAGGAAAAAGTTTAAAAAGATAAATAAATTAGATCAGGTGCTGTCGGTTTGTTTTGAAAGTTCAAGATGCAAGTCAAAGATGAGCGACAGTCTGGGGACCAATAAATATTACGTTTGACATGTGGTAGATGATGTAGAAACGGAATGGTAAGGTTTATTGGTCCCCCCAGACTGTCGCTCATCTTTGACTTGCATCTTGAACTTTCAAAACAAACCGACAGCACCTGATCTAATTTATTTATCTTTTTAAACTTTTTCCTCTTTCCTTTTATTTGCTAGCTTTTGAAATCAACCGACAGCACCTGATCCGATTTATTTATCTTTGTTTGGTTTTTTTTTTTTTTTTTTTTTTTTATTATCAGTTTTCGGAGCGACAGCACCTGATGAGAAAGTTTTTTCACAATTTTTGGTTTTTTTGCTTGTTTGTTTTTTTTTCATTTTTTTTTTTTTTTTTGTTTCTTTTTTTTATTTTTTTATTTTTTTTTTTTTTTCATTTTTTTTTTAGTATTTTGGGGTTTTTTTTTCATTTTTTAATCAATTTTACTTTAAGTACGTTTTTACTTTCATTTTATTAATCTATTTGTCTAGTTTTGGAATTTAATTTCCATTCTTATTAATTTTTTAATCCTCTAATCAAATTAATTATGGTATAGTGATGTTCGAGTCCGGAAAATTTTTCAAATAGTATCACGCCAGAAGATTTTCTGCGATGGAACCGAATTACTGGTTGCGAGAAACCATCAAATTTAGATACTGATTGATTCGGTTTCACATGTTGGAATGGTGAGGGATGCGCGGATTTGATGGGCCCACCTCAACCAGCCCGCTAAAAGTTGGAAGAAGAACGGAGAGTTGGAGAGTGAGCTGTGAGCAAAGCGAGGAGTGAGGAAGGGGGAAGGATGGTCGGTGAGTCAGTGAGTCGAGGAGTGGGGATGGACAGTCGGGAGTGGGGAAGCCGTGCAACGCCGAGATCGCGTTGCACGGCAAACTCACCGAAGGACTGAACTCGACAAACTGATGAAACGTAAAAACTAAAACCTCGATAACTTTCAAATTTCTGGACCAAATCTTTCCAAATTTTTGGCAGTTCATCCTAAGGTAGTGACAAACGTTTCTGCAAAGTTTCGTGAAAATCGATTGATATTTACTACCACTTTTTGCGTGAACAAACTGAGAGCGTCGAGCGTCACATACATACATACATACGGACAGCGACGATAGCATAAGGTGCTTGCGCTACGCGACAGCACCTAAAAAGATGCAGTAAGGCAATAGCATAGCGCTAATAAGTTCTATTGAAAATAGTTTTTTGGCTTAGTAAAACTAAAAAAAAGTGCCAAAAACTACAAAAAAAATATGGCCTCAAGATTGTGACTGGTGACGAAAGAACCCTAGCGAATCACATTGGGTTTCTCGTGCAAAAAACGCATTCATGAGCCCCGATTTTAAATTGACTGCTAGTAATTGGACAAAATTTCAATTTTCAATGGTTCTATTGCACACAAATTGTTGTCGAATTCTTTTTACATACGAAAGGAACTATGTTGGATTTTATGTAACGTTGGATGAAAATTGTAGTGGACTTTTTTTTTTACGTTGGAACTTTTTTTTTACACACGGACATTGTTGCAGCTGGACTAAATGTTCTTGGCGTTTAACCCATATGCCCCGTGGGTTGTTAACGACCCCCTTGTTGTGTTATTTTCGAAATCAAATTTCAGGCTTTTTGAAACAATATTGCTCCAAAATACCAAAATACCAGGACCATTTTTTTTAAATTTTCTTTCATGTTTCAAGTTCTCAGGTTGTGTTTTTCGAGAAAAATAACCTGAACATTTAAAGAATTCTAGCCGTTAATCTAAAAAAAAAAAAGGTCATACCTTAAAATGCGTGTATGGACGGATTAAAGCTTTGAACGTGTTTTTTTTGGACATAATTGGTATTGGAGATTTTCTCGTAAGATAGGATTCAATGGAATTTAAGAAGACATTTCGCAAAAAAAATGGAGTGACCCATCAAAATTCTTGGAAAATTGCCCTCTTTTAAACGGTTTAAAAGAATCTAAAAAAAAAAGTCAAATTCCAAAACGCTTGCATGAGAGGTTTAAAGCTTCGAACGTATTTCTTTACGGACATATATTACCTTGGACCTTTTTTCCAAGAATGAGTCAGTTGCAAACTTTTGATAGAACAATAAATAGTGTTTCATCGTATGTAAAATCGCCCTTAAAGTCCATTGGTGGCATTAGAAAGTCACGAAATGCGATAATAAACTCACAAGAGACGTTTAATGAAATCCGTGATGACGGTAAAGTATCGAGCAATCTGTATGCACGCACCTTTAACATCCAAGGATTGCCAACGTTGACAACCTCTCAGCTTCAGAGGTTATGTGTTTATTTACGTTGTGATTGATCGTGGTCGATATTGTGAGGTTGGCTATCCTTCGACGTTCGTGGTGCATGCATGCAGGTTCCTCGATATTTTACCGCCATCTTGGATTCCATTAAACGTCTCTCGTGAGTTTTATACTGCATTTCATGATTTTCTGATGTCACCGATGGACTTTTCACGCGATTTTACATGAGATTGAACACTCTAAAGCTCTGTAGCAAAAGTTTGCAACAGACCCATTAACCATTTTATGTTTGTTTGTTGATTCTTTGCCCCAAAATCAATCATTTCCGCCGACAGAGCGACAAGCGTTGCCCGTCATCTCAGTTTTAAAATTTGAGGAGCTAGCGATGCCGAAGCGAACGCACCTTTCATAAATAAACCGTCACGTGACTCCTCCTTCGACGATCTTAAGTAGGAAGCGAGTGTAGCTTGAAGGAGAGGGGATAAGAGGGGAAGGAAAGGAGAGGAAATGGGGAAAGGGAGGCGGGTAAGGAGGAAAGTGAAGCTCAGTGTTGCCAGATCGAGGGTAAAAAGCCGTATCGTCCCCATTTAAATCAATGTAAAGCGTACGGCTTTTTCATCCCGATCTGGCAACACTGGAAGCTGATGCTTGATTGAGGCATGCAAGCGGGATGTTCGAGAGGAGAGAGGAGAGTGAAAATAACCGCGGTGAATTTCTGCGAAGCCGAAAAGGATTGAGCACGAAATTTAATACCTTAAAGAGAGAGAAGCAGAGAAGAACCTTGCTACGTCACACTATGTGGTATTTGATCAAAAAAGCTGGTATAAACTAAAAAAAAAAAAAAAAAAAAGTCGCTATTGGGAAAAACTGTTGTGATATTCGGAATCTACATAGATTTTTGCATTAGAAACTTGTATTTAGCGGGTCTAAACTAGATTAATTCACCTAGAATCCACCAGGGGAAAAATCAGTTTTACCAACATTAAATTTAGCCTCAGCACGAGACTATAATCAAAGTAAAAAAAAAGTGTTTCAAATGAAGTCAGAACAAAATTTTTGTACATGGATCGTCTTCCTGAAGGTATTTACAATCAGTTTACGCCTATTTCATCCAATTTTAATTTTAATTTGATATATTTTTGCTACTTCAACGTTTTTAGCTAAAAACGTAAATTTTCCGATTTTCATGAGAACTTAAGTTCAAAGATCCTGCCACATCCCGCGGGTACACATATGAGAAATGGTAGTCCTTAGTGCGTACTAATAGGCCTTGAAGTCAGAAGTTGCGGAAAAATGCGGCTTTTCCGGGAAAATTAGTTCGAATTTTGCGAGTTTTGCACGAAATTCTCGTTTTCACGTGTTATAGAGGTGACGAGTGAAATTTGGCAACACAGTCCAAATGACTTGAAACTCTTTATCCACGGGTACTTTTTAACGCTGAATTCAATTTTTGCATCTGTTTTTCAAAATTCGAAAATCCAAGATGGCTGCCGACCGATTAGCCGAAAAAATTATCGGCAGCCATCTTGGATTTTCGAATTTTGAAAAACTGATGCAAAATTTGAATTCAGCGTTAAAAAATACCTCCAGATCCCAAATTCCAAGTCATTAGGAGTGTAAAAACAGTTTATGCCAACTTTTCCGGTCAAATATCACATAGTGCGTCACAGCGAATGGTATTCGGAGAAAGTTACGTTCAAAGTTTCGTGTTTTGCGTTTGCGCTAATAAATATAAATTGGTCTTACGGCCTTTAAAAAAAAAAAAAAGTCTTGCATTGACACGCGACTGCAATTATCACGCAACTATTCAACACAATAATTTGAGGAGAGAAAAAAAGTTTTCTTTTTTTTTTTCTTTTCTTTTCTTTTTTTTTTCTTCCCAATAGGTATTGAGCAGCAGCGGCCCGTGAGATTTGGCAACCATGCATTTTTCCCACTTAAACTTGGGTAACAAATCGATTCAAGCGGAGGCTGGCAGCCTCCTCGAGTTTCAATTGTTTTCCATGTACTTAAATAGGATAAAAACACTGTTGCCAAATTGCACGAGCCGCCACTGGTATTGAGTTCCTCATAATAAATTGGGGCACTTAGAATCATTAACATCATTAAAGCTGGAGAAACCTCAACGAGTTATAAAACTATAGAAGGGTTATCTGGGACGTACTTTCGAGGCAACACGGAGGCAGCCATGATAGAAATCTCTTGAGGAAATTTTAGACGGGCTCGGTTAGTTCCTCTCATTTTCTTTAACCGTAAGAAGAAAATTGTGACAAATCAAAATTGTTGAGTAAATTTTAGCGATCGAATATCATTCGCTTGAAGAATATTCAGGGGTGCAAAATGTGTCCGATCTAGCGATCCGCGGATCGCGTGAAAGTGAGGAAATTTCTGGGAAAGTGAGGAAATTTGTCCATTTTTTTTTTTTATTATTATTGATGGTAATAAGGATTTCCCAGGCAAATAGTGTAAAAGAATGGGAAATTATTGGTCACTTCGTGAACATACAGTGTTGCAATGTTAAAATAACCATAAAAAAGTCATCACTTTCAAATGTTTGTGAGGAAATTTTTGAAAATCCTGTGAGGAAATAAGTCATGGATCGCGTGAAATTTCCGAAGTTTTGGAACATTTTGCACCCCTGGAAGAATTGATGATTGCTAACTGATGCCGCTGATCGGTGAAAAATTTAGCCAATGAGAGTCGAGAGTGAACTTCTGAATGATATTCTCGTGAAAATGAAAACTGCGATGATAATATTCCATAACATAACCTCTAACTCAGCTGTGAATGACACGGCCATTTTGAAAAAAAAAAAAAAAAAAAAAAAAAAAAAAAAAAAAAAAAAAAAACTAGCGTTTTCGAAGCTAATATTATGTTTGTCTCATAGGAAAATGACTTCTAAGCATGGTCTGTACAGTAAACTTTCTTCGAAAAATTCGTCATTTCCGAAATTATCGTGGCGAAAGGAGTCAAAAAGGATAGAAGATGAGATTTCTGACACCGGTTGCAACAATTCGAAATCGAATCTACCTCCGGAGGTAAATTCGAGATTTCCAATCGTTGGAATTCGACGGTCTCTGGTGATGGAGCCAACGACACAATCGAATATCATCAAAATAAAATGCAAATCCATCGAATATCATACGACGGTGAATGATATTCGATCGCGAAAATTCGCTTCTTGAAATTGGTTTTTAGAGAGGACTTTCCTTTGACACCGGTAACACCATTAATCGTATGTTGATTACTAGTCTGGTGTCTAATTTTTGCTAGATTTTACTCAAGAATCAACCATTCAATAGCTTTCGGCTAAAGTAGACAAAAGCCCCATTAACGAGTTGCCACGTGCTCAGTGGAGCACAAAAGTCATTCACCTGTTAATGTATGAGCTAGAAAAGGATGGAAATAGGTGGGTTTCATCTACTTCTCAATTTTCATCCAAAATACATACTTATAATGGAGAAAAAATGGAGATATGGAATTTTTGGTTGCTCACAAATCGACATACGCGACGCACAGTGGAGCGAGTCAATGGGACGGATTGGACATAGAATAAATGACTAAAAAGGCAAATTTTAAAGTTTTTACAGTCAGAAAACAAACTATATAGGGTGGTTGTTGTAGGAATTTTTTCGTTAAAACCAATGAGACCTCTTTCAAACTTGTACATTGCATATTAATTAAGATATACGCATTTAAAGTTGCCACGCCATATTTCCGGCCCTGTGTTGCTGCTTCCCTAGGGCCCACTAGCGAATTGCACCGAAAAAGCAGTTGCTTCGGTCAAACTTAGCGCCTAATTGAATGTTCGCGCGTATGCTTATGCCGGCAGAGCTTGGAAAATTTCGCGCCCGCGAAATTTTTAAAACGGACGTATCGCGATCTGACCCTCACAGGAGTACATCAGTCGTGACCACTTGGGTTCAATTTTGGAAAGCGAATTTTCCCGGCTGAAACAGCAACATGGGAGTTCCAAAAATGATTCCAACTTCGATCATTATGCTTGGAACTCCTGTGTGTTATTGTTTCATTTTGATAAGTTTTCGACACAAATATCGGTTTCCGTACCTTTCACAACCTTTTGCGAGGAATTGAGGATATTGAAACGTAAGAATTCGAGCAGACGCCGTCAGTGTTTACTGTTTATTTGTATATGAAGTCAGCTGTGATGACAGTCGATCGTGATTATTTGAATGTGCCGCGCTAATTTCGCGAAATATCGTGCACGCGGTGGAAAGATACAGGGGTGAATAGTGTCTAGAGTTTTTCGCAATTTGTGAGTTTATTACTGAATTTCAGTGTTTTCTGATGCTGCCATTGTTATTTTCTCGGCTTTTCACATAGGAATTGATACTTTAAAACGCTGTAGCCGAAGTGTGCAACAGACCCATTCTGCAGGAATTGGCGAATTTCGCGAAATTTGCCGCGTCATCGACTATATCCGGCAAATCTGGCGAGGTAGCTCGTAAAAATGGCGTATTTTACCGAGGAGAAAGCCCTCATCCCCATCCTTTATGGGCGGGGCGGTGGCTTGAGTTCATGTAAACAGACAGAAATAAAATTAGAATTGAACTGCACAATCCTCTGAAACATGCCGTAAAATAAAAAAGATCCAAAAAATTGCCGCGAAAAAATATGAGATTGATGTTTTCCTTAAAAAACGCTAAAACCGCGTGGAGAAACAATAGAGAATTTATTTACTTATTTATTGTTATTCTATAACTTCTTCCTTAACCCTTTAAGGACCAGGTTAGTTCAAGAGAACACCACTCCTCCGTTTCTGCAGGTGAAGTAGTTAAATGTTCGTACTCGGGGGAGTTGGAATTGCCTATACGGAGAATTGAAGGCGCCCGGCGAGATCTTTTCGTCTATAATTGCGTTTATCCGAAAAGAAAGACTCACTGTGAAATAGACAAAAAGAGAAAAACGAATACACTCGGGCTTGGCCCATAATAAGGGGTTAAATATCTGGGCTTATTTACTAACATTACACGGAAAAAAAACTACGGTGAAAATAACCATACGGATACCTGATTTTGGCACCTGCTAGATGTCATGGTAATGTTAACCAGAATTATACTATGTTTTGACTAGGTACTAGGTGATGTTACCTGATTGCATGTCAAATTTACTCTAAGTATCGGTAAATGTACCATACTTCTGGTCAAGTTTACCATAACATCTAGCAGGTGCCAAAACCAGGTATCCGTATGGTTGTTTTCACAAATCTTTTTTTTTCCGTGTACATTCCGTGTGTTTTCTTTTCAATGAAACAGCATGCGCCATGATAAGTGTGTGCAAAAAAATCACTTCGGCTCCGAAAAAATTGTAGATGGCTTCTAAAAAGCAAACGTGCCGGTCAAATTGGCTCCCAAAACTGAATAGGAAGCAACGACACTGATCCGGCCTCTCCCACAGACTCTTTCCACTGTGCGACGGTCCTGACTGAATGAATCACACCATACCAATCGTATCGAGAACGCGACAGATTTTGAAAAGCGGCGAGGCGTGTTTACTCGGCAAGCGCGATGGTTAGAGGCCCGTTTCTTCTGATTGCCAATTTCCGTGTTTGTGCTTTCCTCTTATCTGGGGGCCCGATACTTTCGTCTTGTATGCATGATGCGATTCGTAGGTAACCCTACCTTTGATGTAGGGGAGGGGAGGGGGGGGATCAAACAGTGAGAGGTTGCACAATATGTTGAGTGATTGACACTGACACATTCTCAATTATTTGGGCAGGCACACGCGGAGCAAAATAATGGTCTGAGACAGTGGCGTAGCGTGCAATTTGGCAACGTTGTAATGTGTTAATTTAAATCCATTAAAAATATCGAACCGCTCGGTGTTCGGTGAAGACCTTCGCATTCAACCTTTTGCATTGGGTTTCAATGGACTTAATACAATGTTGCCAAATATAACGCTGCGCCACTGGTCTGAAATCGTCAAAAGTGGACGTTGGAATGGGGCTCTTGCAATCTGGTTCTATAAGCAGATAAATAGCATAATCTGATGTTACAGACCAGCGAAAATCACGAAAATCACACTAAAGAAGTCTAAAATTCAATAATAATAATAATAATAATAATAATAATAATAATAACTATTCGGGACTATTCGATAAGAACGGACCGTACAGTACCGGCCAACAGACCGGATATAGTGGTCAAACAAACTAGAGGCCCATGTATTTTAATAGACGTGTCAATACCAATGGATGGCAACGTAACGGAGAAAGAAGCAGAGAAGCTATTGAAATACAAGAGTCTCCAAATTGAGCTGCAACGAATGTGGAAGACGAAAGCCGTTGTAGTCCCTATCGTTATCGGAGCGACCGGGATGGTATCGAAGGAGTTAACAAAGTGGCTGGACTGCATGCATACCAGGAAAAACATCGCTAGTGAGTGTACAGAAAACCGCGGTGCTAGGCACTGCGACTATACTGAGAAAAGTCTTAGATTAAGGAATAGCGAATAATAATACAGGCGAAATTGTAAGCTGTTCGGTAAAAAAAAAGAGAGAGAGAGAGAGAGAGAGAGAGAGAGAGAGAGAGAGAGAGAGAGAGAGAGAGAGAGAGAGAGAGAGAGAGAGAGAGAGAGAGAGAGAGAGAGAGACAGAAGGGAGAATAAAAAGAAAGAAGGAGAAAAAAATAGAATTAAATGGAAAAAAAGAAGAAAAAAAAAACAACAAAAAAAAAACAAAAAAAAAACAAAAAAAAACAAAAAGGGGGAAAAAAAAAAAAAAAAAAAACCGGACAGCAGGACTAGTAGTAAGACTCGACTCCAATGTAAAGGGTCCCTCAATCAAGGCAGTGCAACAAATGGTTGCAAAATCTGCCTTCTGAGGGAATAACCTCTCCCCCTTCTTTCGTTTGAAGAAGGCAGTCAAGTGTTAAAAATCAATTAATATTAACTTATAACGCGGCAAATGTAATCAAATGCCGCCCTAGGCCCATGGCTTAGGACCATTGTTTGGTCCCGCCGTGGGACCACCATCATTACCCGCAAAAGCGGTGAAATAAAAATACACATAATAATAATAATAATAATAATAATAATAATAATAATAATAATAATAATAATAATAATAATAAAAAAAACTCAAAACCGCTATTGCTATAATATAAGGGCAAGATCGGAGTGGCGGTTCAACGGAGGTATAATGGAAGATTATTGTCTATAATTTGTCTTTTTCTATACAGAAACACACAGAACTGTCCCAAATTAGATGGGAATCTCCCATGATACCTACGAACTATGATCGTAGTAAAGTGGCCGAATATGAGAAAGTAAATTTCTTATTTTTAGACTTAAAAGACTAATTTTCATAAAAGAAAACGCTTTCAACAAGTAGTTTTTAAGTTAGAAATATTACTGGAAAGTTTTGAATCATGCTTAAAAAGTCGAAAACTATGATTTTTGACAGCTTTTTTTTCACTGATTTTTAGCCACTGCCAGTGGCGGCTAGTGCAATGCGATATATTTCTACTGCATTTACAACTAAAGAAAATTATCGATCGTCAGAGGGTGCAATTGAACCCCCGAGAAATCGATAATTTTCTATACTTTTAAATGTAGTGGACATCGATACATCGCATTTCACGAGCCACCACTGGCCACTTTTTCGATCTCATGGTCAGACCATAGGGCTTGCGTCCCTCTGCCACTAACCCGATTGTGAGAGTGAGCTTTGTGATTTTTTAGTGTAATCATCGTCAATTTTACAGGTTTTTATGCAAGAATCAACTTTTCAGTCCCCTAAAGCAAGAGTTTTCAAGCATAGGCGGATTGTGACCAAAAATCCATTTTTAGCCTCTCCACCCAGAAAAGTGGAGGGGGGGACTATAGCCCCTTCTAGCCCCTGATACGGTCCGCCTGTTTGCAAAAGCTCCATTATATGTATGATCCCTAGTTAATGATAGATGAAAAGACAAACTTGCTGTAAATTAAATCCTATACATAATCACCTTTAAAAGCTTTAATAACTTTAGAAAACTAAATAAGTCGCAAAATCTAGAATGCGATCAAGTCGCTTTTCAGAGGTAGCCACGGACCCTGAGCCAAATGTTGTCCATACCTATTCCCCATCTACCTTGGGCGTAACTTATATATCTTATGGAGTCCCTCTATAAAACCCAAGAAGTACAACTTCGATTTTCCTTCAAAAACAGAAGAAATACACTCAAGACTCCCTGAATAGTGAATAAACATATACCAAGCCTCTCGCATTCCTTGTCAATGTCTTCGCTTAAGCTGCATCCGACGTTCCGTACCCCCCCCCCCCCGAGAATGCTCCCATGCGCTGCTACATACATGCATGAATACCGATGGAATGCGAAACCCACCGAATAAGCAGCGCAAAACGCAATGTTTATTCTATCGATTAGAGACACAAAGTTATAGAATCTTCCACCTATACCGCCAGCTTTTGTATTCATATACACACGGCGACGCAAGGGTAAGGAGGGGTGGGCGCGAGGAGGGGGGTGGGGCAGGGGGGACCGATGGCAACTCAGCATTGGCAGAGATTATCTCACGGTCCCTTTTTTTATCCCCCTCCCCAGGTCCCCCCCTCACCGGATTATGATGCTCCCGTAACCCTGTGTGTGCAAGTATTTGCGCGCGCGCGTGGGTGTGTGTGTGTGTGTGTGTGTGTTAGAAAGAGAGAGAGAGAGAGAGGGAGTGTGTGTGTGAGAAAGAGAGAGAGAGAGAGAGAGTGTGCGTGTGAGAGGGAGAGTGTGTGTGGTTTTTTTGGTGTGTGTGTGTGTGTGTAGGCGCTCTCTCTCAGCTCAGGAGGAGCGGTTGGCACACTTTCAAATTTCCTCCTTCTTCCGATAGCCGAGCGCGTCTCTTTTGAAAGCTTCTGACATGTGCAAACTCATCTTATGAATCTTTTTAAACGACTCGGGTATAAGGAGGGGACAAGACAGGGGGGGTGGGGAGGGGGTAGATTCCAATATCGCTCGAGCGCTGGGCGGGCAGCTGCGTCCCCCATCAGCCCCCCCTCCTCGCCGTTATCGAACATTTTTCTCGCTACGCAGGCAGGACTTCCGCCATCCATCTAGGGTATTTCCCTCTCCCCAATTCTTGATTCAAAAAAACTTCAAAAAATTACAGGGAACACGAGCCGGAATGTTTATACACCTGTATCCATCGAGGGAAGACACTGCGATATGAACCAGTGGCGGCTTGTGCAATTTGGCAACAATGTTTTCCCTCCATTTGAATACATGTAAAACGCTCGATTGCAGGTGAAGCGCTGCTGCACTGTCGAATCGATTATTTTGCATTGAATCAAATGGAGGGAAAACATTGTTGCCAAAATGCACGAACCGCCACTGATATGAACATTGAACAGTCCCATCTTCGTTCGACACAATGATAAGATTACCAACAGTAACCGGAAGGTCTAAGAAACTAAATAAGTGACATTTTTTTTCTTCTTTTTTTTCAAGTAATTAATTTATTTTTTAGCATTCACGGAGCGCCAAGCGGTGCCGTCAGATTTCGAGTTGAGAACCACACAGCGCTTCTTATACAATAAAATTAGGATCGTCAAACAAGCAATCGTTGAGCCGAAAGCCACCTCAAACGGCAGCGGGCCGACCTTTGAAATAATGGGATAAGGCTGATAGACTGGATGAATGAAGGGCTGCTATTGGTCCCTTTAACGTGTTCATCAGAAAGTAGAATGAGAACATTACCGTCATTTAATTTTACATAAGAATCGCCTTTCCACTACGCTGTAGCAAAATTTTGCAATATTCCCATTCTGACAAATGGAATGAATTATCTTACGATCTTATAACAAATAAGTTGAGATAAAAAAATAAACAATAAAATCTGAGAGAACAGGTTATTCACTATCATAAATTTACACTCGAAAAATCGGATCCAATTTCTTACGGGTATAACTTCACGAGAGTGAAGTAGAGGGTGCTCCGTGGAAATGTCCTATTTTAAATGTTCAATGTACAAAATGTCCAACAAGAAATGCCCATATTAAAACAATGTCCGCTCTATAGTGTCCAATGCACAATTGGTCCATGGTAAATAAATGTCCATAAAGAAGAATATCCAAAACGAGAAATTGTCCATGAATCTAAAAACCTCAGTGCTTTTAATGTACCGTAGGAGGCGGCTAAAATTAGACACGAAAAAAAAACTCAAAAGCAGGAATAAACTTAGGTTTTCTCAAAGCTTCACAAATCTGGCGCTGTACAATGTACGTCCAACACAAAGCTGTTCATGTTCAAAACAGCTGAGAATGTAATGACTTCGTATTTCATGCTTTCTTTATAACTTGAAGTAAAATTTATAATTTGCGGACTCTTCTTTTTTTTGGGTACTTATACTTAGTCTACGATTAGGCATTATTTTTAGGAGCATTGATGTACGATGGACAAATCCTACATTGGACATTTACTTACAATGAACAAATCGTGAATGGGACAGTTGCAAGGGTCTGATATATTGTGTTTTTTATGAAGAAAATGAAAGTACTTGATGAGCTGAGAACAAAGATGTCTTTGGTTTCTAATTAAGTCCTATTGTTCCGGAGATGAGATTGTGGCCCAAAATACATTGTTTTAAATAGGAACTCTGCGTAGTGACGTCACTACGCACACGACTTTTCACAACTTTACATGTGTGTATCTCCAGAACAAGGACACTAAGGAAAAAAGTAAAGGCACAATATTGTTCTCCACTCATCAAGTATTATTATTACAAAAAATACAACATTTCAGACCCTTGCAACTGCCCCATTTGACATTTTGTAGTGGGCATTACATTTCTTATTGAACATTTCGTACATTGGACATTTTGAATAGGACATTTCTACCTGTCACCAACTAGATATGGCATTTCCTTGGACCCAATAAAATGTCGATACAATGACGTCATCACGGAAAGGGTCCACGGCGAGAAAGAGATGCTCCTTCGTAAAAGTCGCAGACACAGAGAGTTGACAACAATGTGTCATGGGCGCAGACAATTGCATCGGTATGTAATACTCGGCGATACGATGGGCGTGTCGCGGGGCGCGGGGGGAGGGGGGAGACGGGTCGCTAAGACCGGGGACCTGGACTTCATTTTTCAATGTCGCTCCCCATGTCGCCCCTTTTAGGCACAATTAATTATCAAACCTTTTATCGCAATTACCCCAACTTGAGCAAGTTTGGGTTGAATTAAAGCGCTCTCTCTCTCTCTCTCTCTCTCTCTCTCTCTCTCTCTCTCTCTCTCTCTCTCTCTCCCTCCCTCCCTCCCTCCCTCTCCCTCCCTCCCTCCCTCCTCTCTCTCTCTCTCCCTCCCTCCCCCTCCCTCCCCTCTCTCTTTGTCGACCCACTATACCGCTCGCTCGCTCGAACTCACTCTCTCGACTCGTTTGCTATGTATTCGAGAGTGGTCGCCGCCCACGCACTGCGGTCTCAGATCGAGAAAAAAAAAAGGGTTACAGAAAATCAAAGAAAAATGTCATCAAAAATCATCGTCTTTGACCTTTCAAGCAAAAATTAAAACTTTCCAGTGACATTTCTAGGTATAAATTTTTGGTAAAAGTGTTCTATCTGATCAAAATTGGTCTTAAAAGTTCAGGATTGAATTATTCTTTTTTATTTTTTATTTTTTTTATTTTATTTTTTTTTTGGGTGGCAACGTTTTTACCGGTCTCAGACCAAGTGTGCCGGTCGGAGCGTACCGTAGGAGGCAGTCAGCCGAAGAATAGACACTGCACTGTAACTGTGGTTTAAGAGCGTCTAAAAGTGGCAAAAAATCAGAGAAAAAAATTCTTATAAATTGATCATTTATAAGCTTTCAAGACCAATTTTAATCACCGGAAACACTATCAATGAGTAATTCAGTAATGGAGCTCTTGCAAGGTTTGGCTGTAGGCAAATGGAGTGTCAATTACATTGTAAAATGCTGCGAAAATAAAGATGAGACCATTAAAAAGTCCAAAACTCACTCCTCGCAGAGGAAACTTAACTTGAAATTTCGGTTACAAGACTTTTCGTCCTGTTTTTTTTTCCTCCATTCTTTTTCGTCCACGACTTTTAGTCCTTGCTAATTTGTCCTTTCAATTTTCGTCCCGTAGCACATTTGGTTCACTCATTATTTTTGTCCTCGACTGAAACGTCCATGAGTTTTTAGTCCAATTAATTTTGGGTCCAGAGTATGTCTTTTGTCCTGTGATTTTAGTCCAATGTTTTTTGTCCTAAAAAAAAAAAAAATTGGTTCGTCCGATAAACATTTTTGTTTGTTTTCGTTGGTTGACAGGTAAAACTTGTGAGTCTTTATTTCAATACTAGAGAACATACTCAATTGGATGTCACCACTTTATTCGATGCAGTGAAGCATTTCTCAGCAACTTTTATTAAAAGAAACAATCCCGCTCAATATCTTACAGTATTAGGTTCTAGATTACCAGAAAAGTACAGTTAGACTTAAAATTTGTGAGTCTTTGTTTCCACACCAGAAAACGTATTCAATTGGATTTTGGGTTTACATGAGTTAAAATTGACATGAGTTTAAATATGGATTTAATGCAACCGTTGCCAGATGGCACGCACCGCCACGAAAGAATATAAATCAAGTTTACCGCGTGGCCACGCGGTAAACTTGAACTTGATTTACGCGTGGGTTTACCTTAAAAGTCTATTAAACCTCTGATAAACCTCTTCTGAAGAAAAGATTTCGTCGAAAGTAAATCCTATATATTGCTACATCGCGATGAAGCTCAATAAAAACTTTTCTTTTCACTTATTTTTCTGGGAATTGCATTTTCTCAAAAGATGAATTAGTAAAACACCTAGTAGTAATACATTATTAATATGCTTTTGGTGGAATTCTACTTCTCTATTTTATTTCACCTGTAAACTAACGAAAAGGAGCATTGGACGAAACCAACTTTTTTTTAAGGACATAAGAAAATTGGACTAAAATTATAGGACAAAAGACATACTTTGGACATAAAAATAATTGGACTAAAAACTCATTGACGTTGCAGTTGAAGACGAAAATAATAAACGGACCAAACGTTCTACAGGACGAAATTTGATTGGACAAATTACCAAGGACCAATTTTCATAGGACGAAAAAAAATTGACAAAAAATCGAGCGGACAAAAAAACGGGACAAAACGTCTGCTAACCGAAATTTCGGGTGACCTTCCCTGCATGTATACACCAACCTTGGATTCGCCACCCCAAACAAAAAAACAGGACATAAAATTAAGTGCCGTCTTCCTCGCGTTTATTACGCGACGTAGAACTTTTCTATAGTAAACACCGTGCTCCTAGAGACAAAATGTGTATAAAGGGACCTTAAATTCCTTCAAATTTACTTTTTGAGAGCAAATTCATTAATTTCTTTGTTCAAATTCGTAGATTATGTTCTTTTCTTTGAAGGTCCGAATCCGAGGTTGGTGTAGTAAGGGTGGTCACCCGAAATTTCAAGTTAACCCTTTCTGTCATGAATTATGAAAGAATTGACAATGTAATCTGAAACCTACACCATTAAATTGAACGTACTTTTCTCATATGATTTCATGTGTGAGTCAATTTTTCCGTATTTCCATAAGGCTCCATGTAAAATGTCCCTTATAATGGACACTGTGACGGAAAGGGTTAAGTTTTCTCTGCGAGGAGTGAGTGAGTTTAAGACTTTTTTAATGGTCTCGCCGTTATTTTCGCAGTATTTTACATCGATATTCCATTTGCACGGAAAAAAAAGATTAGTGAAATTAACCATACGATAGCTGATTTTGGCACCTGCTAGATGTTATGGTAAACTTGACCAGAAGTATGGTACATTTACCGATATTTTGAGTAAATTCGACACGCAATCAGGTAACATCACCTAGTACCTAGTCAAAACATAGTATACTTTTGGTTAACATTGCCATAACATCTAGCAGGTGCCAAAATCAGCTATCGTATGGTTAATTTCACCGTAGTTTTTTTTCCGTGTGCCTACAGCAAAACCGTGCAAGAGCTCCATTGAAACCTAGAAATGTCACTGGAAAGTTTTGAATTAACCTCAAGAGGTCAAAAACGGTGATTGTTGAGGTTTTTTTTTTTTTTTTTTTTTTTGAAGTTTTATTTTTTATTTTTATTTTTTTTATAAATAATGTGCTTCGTCACGTTGTTTCGATGCCTGACCATCATAGTGCACTGCAGTGGAAGGACGGGAAAGGATGGAAGGAAGGTGGTTGACGCCATCGCCCATATGGGCGAATGAAGAACTTGCGATTTCTCTCTCTCCGGCCATTTGAACACATGCGTTAGAAAATGATAGCAGAGAAGAAAATCGCGTGATTTTATCCCCTACCACAGTCCTTTTCTAAAGCACACACCTTCGAATAGGAGGATAAAAGATTTTTTTTTTTTTTTTTTTTTTCTTTTTTAAAAATTAGAGTGTACATGCTCAGGCATTTTACAAGCGACTCATAGATTCACTACACAGACAATTAGAATGCCACTCATTATGATCACAAAAAAAAAAAAAAAAAAAAAAAAAAAAAAAAAAAAACGAGCTTTAACAAACTCATCAGTTGTGCGTCAAAAAATTACTACGCAGATTTTTCCCCTGCTTATTCAAAAGTAAATAAACTGATATATTTAATGATTTCCACGGATTAATTTTTTTTCTCAGAATAAGCTATTTTGCTAACATTGGTTTTGTTCGGTTTATTTTTTTGTAATTTACTAGTTTTTCAAGTCTCGTATATACCGCATATTCGCACCCATTTGCCGTTCAGCACGCAATTATAAACCACATATTGAAATACAGATGTTTGACATTCTTAGAATTTTGTTGTTGTTGTTGTTGTTGTTGTTTTTGTTTTTGTTTGTTTTTGTTTCTTGTTTTTTTTCTTTCATAAAACGCGTATAATAATAGAAATGAAAAAATGCTCGCGGATTCATCAAAATCGTCGCATAGGGTGTTGAGCGGTGAGCACCGGCGAGCACCCTCCGCTTCGCTTCCAGCCGCACCCAGCCTAATCCTCTGTGCTTACCGAATGTCACCGTTCAACACAATAAAAGACAATTTTGATGAATCCGCGAGAAACATACGTGTCTCCGCTGCAGCCAGTTAGTGCTCCGTCTCTATCTGTCTCTGGATGAATAAGCAAAACTAGCAGAAATGGGTCCTAAACGCTGAAGAATCACCAAACGGCCATTTACAAAGGGTCTGTTGCGTACTTTTGCTGCATCAATATGACACATTGTTTATAACGTATATAATTCGGCGAAAATAACGATGCACACATTAAAAACTTTCAAAATCCACTCATTAACTCAGAAAATACCTTCCATTTCAAACAACCCGCGCTACACTAGACACTATATCACCGGCTTACAACTACATAGATGGAACCATCTCGTTTATGTAAACATGAACAGAACTTACACACATTGGAATAGTTCGTTTAGATGCGTACATTTCGTATATTATTTTGTAATCTTTGATAAATCGAAAAGACCAGACAGCAAATGCAGCTTATATTTCACGAATTAAAAAAGAAATTCCATCATTTTGTAGTTACGACGTTGTTTACTTGTGCACGGTGGTTCCGTTTATGTAGTAGTATACCGGTGCAAATAGTGTCTAGATTAGCGCGGGCTGTTTGAAATTGAAGTGATTTCCTGAGTTATTGAGTGGATTTTGAACGTTTTTAATGTGCACATCGTTATTTTCGCCGAATTTTACATAAGAATCAAGGTTCTATATTGTTGTAGCAAAAGTACGCAACAGACCCATTTTTGGTTTCTTCCATCGGCAACCGTTCAAAAGCGTGAATGGCGATGCATTGAACTTTTTCATCCCACTGTACCTATAGCGTATCCGTTTTTCTTTTCCTATTTCCGTTCCGGCATCACGTTCTGTTCCAAACCATTCCATTCCCTCAATTCACTTTCCGTCTTGTTCCTCTTGAACGCTTCGCAACATTTATTTTACTTTTTGATCTTCTCCTCTTCACTTCTCCGAACTCTTTTATTCCGCATTCTCTCTGCTTTTGTTTCATTCTTTAATCATTCTTAAGTTACTGTTGTATAGACAATAATAAGTCCATGAAAAGAGGAAGTATTTATGATCCTTTGCCTCGAATGGGGCTCTAGCGAACTTTTGCTACAGAGGATTGGAGAGTTGATTCTTGCATCAAAACCTGTGAAGATGACGATGAGTCCACTAAAATATCACGAAATTCACTCTCAGAATCGAGCTTAAAATGGCGGTTCGACGCAGGTATCATGAAAGATTCTTATCTAAATTGAAACATACCTCTGTGTTTCCAAAGAGAAAGCGGCATATTAGATAGGAATCTCCCATGATACCTGCGTCGAACCGCATTTACGATCTTGCCATTTATATGTAGTTATGTAGGTTTTTTTTTTACTGAATTTTAAACTTTCTCAGTGTGATTTTCGTAGTTTATACATCAGAATGGACTATTCATTTCCTCACAGCAAAAATGTGCAAGAGCCCCATTACAAAATAATTGGCTCCCATCATGCTAAAACTATCCTTGGGAATATTCATCCACGAAGTTTCAATATTATTTAACCATATGTCGCTTGGAGGTGTAAATGCACAAACTTTCTGTGGCGTCTGTATCTCTGCCATAAAACATGAAACCCAGCATAACTTTTGAACTATTGATCCATTTGCATCCAAATTTTGCAGACATGTTGCTTTTAACATTCTCCAGGGGAACTTTTAAGCGTGCCGTATATATACGGTGCGCTTCTTGTTTTCATTTTCATATCTAATATATAAGTCCAATGCCTTGCTTATGGCAAAACCTTTGGCGGGAAGGTTTGAAAAATTAAAAACGTATTTTCTTAAAACTGGTTTCATTAATCGTTAATTTATTGCTGCGATCCAGGAGGCCTCGGCGTCTATTTTCTTAAAATTGTAAAAGTTTTGGTATTCCTGTTAATTTCAATAAGTTAT
This sequence comes from Trialeurodes vaporariorum, assembly GCA_011764245.1. Lineage (NCBI taxonomy): Eukaryota > Metazoa > Arthropoda > Insecta > Hemiptera > Aleyrodidae > Trialeurodes > Trialeurodes vaporariorum. Next base: position 879,387 of record VMOF01000013.1, on the reverse strand, counting down.
TAAGCGTCAAAGTCGAATTCCTTCAAACGAGAATTCCATACAGGTCCAGCAACATAAGTCATTTGTGCCAACCTATGAGTCGAAATTCCAAGGCAGGAGGGGGGTGGAAACACCCTTCACAGAAACCCTCTTTGCCCCTCGCCTTTGGGCTCCACCGGTCTCAAGATTTCTTCACGGTGCATTAAGCGTTCAGGACACGCATCGTAAAAGTGTCAAAATCTGTTTGACGAGGGTACATCGATAAGAAGCGACGAGGTATTGATGAAGAGCGGGAGGGGTATAGAAAAGAGAGAGGCTCATTCATATCCTTAAGTAGACATGTTTAGTGATGACGTCACGATCAGAATTAGTTCCAAACAAATGCGCTATCTCGCTCACTCTCGTGGATTTACCAGATCCAAATTTTCGAACGCAAATTCATGCTAGTTAACCAACAGTTTTCTCAAATTTTATTGCACCATTAGATTCCACTTGCCTTAAAGTATCTTTTCACTGTAACATAATTCCTAAAAGATCACAAGCGAATTTACAATCACAGTTATACCGAAAGACGTTCTACGTTTTGTCCTTGTCTTACTCACGGTCTCTTACGGTAGTATCACCGCCATGACACTCAATCATTCTAACTTCTCTGCGTATCGAAGCTATTGTTCGAGGTACAACACATGCCGTGATGGTGCTGATGAGCCTATATCCTAGAATTTTGTGCTCTTAAGAAACTGTGAGTGTGACAAGGACAAAACATAGGACTTTCTTCGATATAACTGTGATTGTGCATCGATGCGCGATGTTTCAAAAAGTTTGTGATAGCGGACTCATATTTTATCACTGAGAAAAAAGTGGCTGTTAAAACTGTAAGAATAGGAACCATAGATGATTTCGCCTTATTTCAATCATGAGACCTATCGTTGCTGTAGTCAGCGCGCTTGAATCTACACGAATTCCGATTGTCTCTATGGAATTTCGATTATTTCTATGGGAAATAAAGCGCGGGAATATATATCCAATCGGAAAATTTTTTGAAACAATCGGAAATTTTTATAAGGGACGTGGAACCCAATGGTGTGATAAACACAACGTGTAAAGAACGTGTTGTTTACTAGCACTTGTATTTGAAAATTTGGACTGTGTTTCGTATGGGAAAACCCACGAGAGCGAGTGAGACGGAGCCTTTGTTTGGAACCAATTTTTTTCATGACGTCACACTAAACAGGTCTTTGCATCGAAACATTTGAAATTCTGGGGGGGATCGGCAAATTGAAAGCCCCTCAATGAGCGTCGATGGAATCAAGGGATTTTTGAGGACATTTTTGGCGTTTTGTTGAAAAATAGGTTTTAAAATCCAGAACACAGGGAGCCAGAGGGGTAAAATTCGCATTAATTGCTCTAAAAAGTGAGAGGGGCTCTCACGTGTCTTCCACCCCTGGACAGCTTCCTCGCTGCGGCTATGGAATTGACTCTGGAATAACTTATTTACCTATCATAAAAAGTTCGTTTCGTGTACAAAATTTTTCACTGGAAGCTTCTTCAAATTTTGGAAACTATAGGTCGATGTGGAACTTTGCTTTTCCAACACGAAAAATGATATCGACCGACGGCAACAGAAAAAAAAAGAAATAATATGACAATGCGTTATAGTGAATAATGGCATAGTTTTAACTGTAAACTTTCGATACTTTTCAAGAAAATAAATGGGGAGAGGGGGGAAATTTAAAATCCACAAACCTCTTAAACCTCCACACCTACTAATCTATACCCCTAGAATGCTTGATGTGTAAAGGGCACTTGAAATGGTTAGTTCTGTATATTAAAGGATTATTGTTTCATGAATTCGCAAGTGTTCCATTTATGCATATTACGTATCGACATCGTGACAATCGCAATAAGTGCTGACAGCACCTAAAACGGAAAAAAAGATAAAAAAAAAAACTGTTTATTATTTAGAATCACGGCTTTTCCGAATATGACGCTTTTTGACTTCAAAAGAACGCAACCTCATGTTTGATCCCTGAACAAGCCGTTTAAAAGGTGGAGGGATTTAGAAATATCTATTGTCTATAGTTTATGTGGGTAAAAAAGATCGAGCCTTATCAAATAATTTTCTCTTTTCAGCTTTTAATGGGTTTGTTGCAAACTTTTGCTACAGTGCTATAGAAGTTTGATTCTGATGTAAAATTGTCTGAAAATTAGATTGGCGGCATCAAATAGTCATAAAATCCACTAATAAACCCAAAAAACGCATTATAAAGAAAGCCAAAATTGCAGTCGTAAAGCCGAACAATCTGTGCACGCGCACGACGAACATCAGAGATAGGTGACCCATTCTCCCCTTTTTCGTTAGGGGGGGGGGGGGGGGAGAAAATATCTCTACAGTCAAACTGTGATTTTAAAAATGTGCATGGTCAAGATGTTGTCTTTTGTGAAGGGGGCGGGGGGGGGGGGGAGCAAAATATCAAGAACAGGGTGTTCCAAAACTTGAGTGCCAAACTTATGGAATGTATTTTTGGGGTCAACATACATATATATAAGACTTTATTTTCCTACATGAGTATGTGCTGCAAATGTTTCTCTTCTGAGCTAGAGCCCTCCAAAGTTTTGAAAACAAAAAACAAAAAACAAACACAAAAAACAACGCCTTTGACTCATCTCCTTATAGATACATCTGATCTAAATTTATTTTTTTCATAATTTCTCACCAAACAAGCTCAATTGGACAGCACTTGTCACAAAAGAACCGAGTGACATTTTTGATAAAATTGAGTTATTGATTGATAGAGCTAGCAATACTGAATCTCGAAGCAACAAGTGCTTCTTCTGTAATAACAACTATTTCCCGTCAAAATTCCAGGTAAAAGTGAGCTGGTGAGCCTCATTGATGTCATTGTCCATATGATGAAATAAAATGAGAACTTGGTTCCTTTGGCTGATTAGGTTAAACCTTAATCCGAGTCACGTAAGGAACCAACTCCGACTCGGTTCCTTTTATAGAATTGGGAACGGAATTAAGTCCGGATTAACGGATTTTAAAATAATCAACAGTGTAAACCAACTCTGCCGTTTGGTTTCTCTTAGAGTTTCGTTTTTCGTGATTATGCCAAAAAAAAGAAGAAAGGAACCAAGTCACTTTAAACGCTAAAAATTAAGTACCTTTCCTACATAGTAAATTCCACTTTTCCAGTGTTGAAATGCAAAAACACAACACGGTAGTTGAATGAAATCAAAACGTAAGTAATTCCAAGTTTTTTGTTTAAATGCTAGCTCTTCAACTTTGGACTCAATTTTCTCGAGATCAGCTCCATGTTGAATGCTGTCTAATTATTATCATTGCTAGCAAAAGCATTAAAGCTGTTCAGACTTTAGTGGCACGCTTTTCCAACACCTGCGTGTTGGAATTTTCCCTGCTTGTTTTTTTTTTTTTTTTTTTTTTTTCGGTTAGTTGTGGATAAAAATATATTCAAATGAACGGTGTTCGGGCAACAAATACTCAAATCAATTAAAATCATCCCATCAATTTTAAAATCAAACATAAGACTCAAATCAGTATTAAACCATTCATCAACACTCTCAAATTTCATTTTATAAACTGTTTATTATATAAGTTTTGATTTATTAAAGTTTGTTCATTTCTCTCATGTACATACCTATTCATCATGTCTATTATGTGCTTTCATAGCTCTCTCTCTCTCTCTCTCTCTCTCTCTCTCTCTCTCTCTCTCTCTCTCTCTCTCTCTCTCTCTCTCTCTCTCTCTCTCTCCTCTTCTCTCTCTCTCTCTCTCTCTCCCCTCCCCTCTCTCTCTCTCTCTCTCTCTCTCTCTCTCTCTCTCTCTCTCTCTCTCTCTCTCTCTCTCTCTCTCTCTCTCTCTCTCTCTCTCTCTCTCTCTCACACATTCAATTTACTTCAAGTGCAGAACAAATGAGAAAATGGGTCAAAAGAGGGAAGAATTTAAAAATTTCAAAAATTTTAAAAATATTAAAGGGGGGTCTAAAGGGTCTCCCCCAGATTAAGTTTGGTGTGAGAAAGTATCCGTAGAGTGTTCCCTACAGTTTATTCAGTGTACTCATCGTCATTTTTACACATTTTTATGCAAGAAGCAACTCTTAAATCCCCTCCACCGAAAGTTTGCATCGATGGCCCCATTTAATCACTTCCGGCAAAAGTTAGCTACACAGACCCATTTTTATATGCCAGAAGATGTGACAACATCTCATCAATACCGTACCGTGCCACTCAGACTCAGTAGTGGGGCGGATAGTGGAAGAATCGTTCATTTCTGGAAAAAAAAGTGAAACTTTCAAGGATTGTAGTTGACCCTTAGGAGAATCGAAAATCGAAGAGACCCCAAAAAGTTGGGCCCCTGGGGGCCCAGGGGAGGGCCCCAAAATCTTATTTTGCTCATAACTTTTGAACGAGTGATTTTTTCGAAAAAAATGATACATTGAAAAGATAGGAAATTTAATTTTAAACAAAAAGTGTCTCTTGGTATTTTTCATTTGGACGACAAATAACCAAGATATAGCGGAAAACCGATTGGACGTTGGGGCCCCCACCCGGATGGGCCGCC
>VMOF01000013.1:812553-874325 GCA_011764245.1 Trialeurodes vaporariorum | reverse complement strand
TCAACTTTCCCTCCACTAGCCCGGGTTTTTGAAAAAAAAAAAGATACAAAGATCACTAGGGTGTTAGATATCGTTCTTGGTTTCGGAAGAGAGGGAAAGGCGCGAGTAAGATATCCCATTCTAAAAAAAAATAGGGGTAACCGAGAACAATTGGAACAAAAGTATATCACATTTCACGAGCCGCCACTGAAACACGCAATGAAAACGTCGGGAAAAAACAAAGCAAAAAAAACCTCGGTAGGGATAGAATTCCGGGACATTTCGGGGTTTTTTCGGAGTATTTTGGAATGTACAGGGAAAAAAAAACTACGATTAAAATAACCATACGGATACCTGATTTTGGCCCCTGCTAGATGTTATGGTAATGTTAGCTAGAAGTATACTATGTTTTGACTAGGACTAGGCCATGTTACCTGATTGCATGTCAAATTTACTCAAAGTATCGGTAAATGTACCGTACTTCTGGTCAAGTTTACCATAACATCTAGCAGGTGCCAAAATCAGACACCCTTGGTTTATTTTCACTAATTTTTTTTCCGTGTATTCTTTGAATGTTTTCCAAGTTAATGCATTTTTTTTCTTTTTTTTCCTGAACCAACAGTGAATCGTCGAAGCAGAGTCGCTGATAGTGTTTATAAAATAGACCTTTTTAGTGTTTAGTGGGTGATGAAGTCACGATCAAAATTGGTTCCAAACAAATGCTCTATCTCGCTCACTCTCTGGATTTACCCATAAAAAATCAGATCCAAATTTTCGAACTCAAATTCATGCTAGTTAACCACCAGTTTTCTAAAATTTTATTGCACCTTTAGATTCCACGTACCTTAAAGTATCTTTCACTCCGACATAATTCCTAAAAGATCACAAACGAATTTACAATCACAGTTACATCGAAAGATGTTCTATGTTTCGTCCTTATCTTGCTCACGGTCTCTTATATGGAGTATCACCGTCATGACACTCAATCATCCTAACCCCTCTTCGTATCGAAGCTTGTTCGAGGTATAACACGGAATGTGATGGTGCAGATGAGCCTACATCCTAGACTTTTCTGCCCATAAGAAACAGTGAGTGGGACAAGGACAAAAAATGAATTTCTTCGATATAACTGTGATTGTACATTAATGCGCGATGTTTCAAAAAAATTGTTGTAGCATGCTTATATTTAAGGTAAAATGACAAACTAAATGGCAAAAAAATATCACAGACAAACTAAGGATTAAAATGAAAACTATAGACCAACAAAAAATAAAAACTTCCGAGACGTTTCGGTGCACTCACAGCACCACTATCAATCCGAAAATTATAAAAAAAAAAACAAAATACTCAGAACGAGGAGCACACTCCACTCAAGTTGGAAGAGGGGCTGATTAACAAAATACCGCAACATTGGCTACATAAACAAAACAGCCCAACAAAACGCAGACAGAGCCTCAATCAGTAGTTAACGTTTGGAAAAACTGGAGCTTTTTACAGTGATACACAAAAGATTTAACACATTTTGTGTACTCTTTGGTACCACGTGAAAAAATAGAAAAAATACAGAGAAGAAAGAGAGGAAAGATGAAAAATAAAGTATGTTTCAATTATGATATTCTTCTTATTGCGTCGCATATTAAAAACGATTTTTTCGGACGGGAAAAATGTTGTAATATTTTTTAAAAAAGCATTATCGTGTTCGTACTTTCTTACAGATCCCAAATAATTTGACTTTTTTTAAGCGTTTAACCCTTTCAAACCTGAAGAACCTTTGATCAGGAACGGATTTTTGGCCATCACATTAGATCTGGGCACGATTTTCTCATACACAGCGATACATAAAATTTTTCATTTTCTCCTTACAGGGAAAAAAAAAAAAGATTAGTGAAAATAACCATACGGATCCCTGATTTTGGCACCTGCTAGATGTTATGGTAAACTTGGCCAGAAATATGGTACATTTACCGATACTGTGAGAAATTCGACTTGCAACCAGGTAACTCACCTTGTACCAAGTCAAAACATAGTATACTTCTGCCATTTGGTTAACATTACCAACATCTAGCAGGTGCCAAAATCAGGTATCCGTATGGTTATTTTCACCGTAGTTTTTTTTTTTCGTGTAAGATTTTATGTTGTTCAGATGTACATTGAAAAGTACTATCGCCAAATTAAAGATTGATGCGAGATTTTCACGAGACGAGCTAAATTTCGCCTTCAAGCATCAAGGTTCTGGTTCGGCCACTCTTCATACTCCTTACACCTTGCAGGTGAGAGGCCAGTGCGTGTGGGGGGGAAAGCCGTTTCAGATTAGTCCCCCACTCACACTCACAACTGGAAAGATGAGAAAATCTTCCGACAATCTTTAATTCGTCGATAGTACATCAGAAATGAAAGGGTTTTTGAACGATTGAAGGAATGAAAGGGTTTGTGAAATTTTGCACAGAACTATAGGGTTATCTTGCTGAATATTTTGTTCAACATAATATTGTTTTTAATCGTTAAATTATGTCCGGGAAACTCTCTGTTTCGGTCCACTGTGGGTTGGAAAAAAGTTAGTCGGTTAAAAACCTGCGTGACGTCACGGAAGAAGTGATGGACGGAGAAGGAAAAAGGGGTGGAGGGGTTTGACGTTTCGACAGACGCAAGCTCATTGCACTTTGGCAAAAGTGACGCACACAGGGTTGGTTCCAAAGTTTCTAAAACTTTAGAAGGTTAAAGTATGTTTTGGGGGGGCTATCTTAACAAATCTTTTTATAATACAACTAACTATTCAGATGATAAAATTTTACTTGCTCGTGTAAGCTAGGTATCAGTTCCTCGCAGTGGTATAGTGTGAAATTCGGCAACGTTGTAGTTTGTCCATTTAAAGCCATAAAAAATATCGAACTGTAGAATGTTCGGTGAACACCCTCGCATTTGATCTTTTGCATGAGTTTCAATGGACACAGTACAACGTTGCCACTTTGCACGGCTCTAGTATTTAAATCCCTTCACATGAAAGAGTTATCAATCGCTGTATGCAGATAGTCCCCTTAGACACATTCACTTTCATTAAAAACCCAAATTTTTAGATGGACTTGTTTTGAGTACAGATAACCACTCTAAAGTACTTACGCCTTCGTTCAAAATCAACCGTTAAATTATATTCATTGCCACATTTGAAAGAAACAAATAAATTTTTCATCCAAGCTGCCTTATACTATGGGATGGGGTTTCAAACAATTTTTATGGTCACCCCTTCATAGTTCTAGATTGTCTTTGGACGAATTAATCCACGCAAGCTCCAGAAAACCCACTTCAATGGGGCAGTTACGCGGGTCTGAAAAGTTGTTGTTTTTTTTTTTTTTTTTTTTTTTTTTTTTTTTTTTTTTTTAAAGAAATTGATAGTACTAGCTAAGCTGAGAACAATGGTGCCTTTGGTTATTTTTTCCCTGTGACTCAGTTTTGGAGGTACACAAGTGTAAAGTTGTAAAGCATCGTACGGGTATAATGACATCACTATACGCAGAATTCCCATTTAAAACAATGTGGTTTGGAGGAAAATCTTATCTCAGAAAGAATGGGGAAATTTAAATTTGGAAAACAAACGCATCTTTGGACCCAGGTCACCAAGCACTTTCATTTTCTTTATAAAAACAACAACATTTCAGACCCTTTGCGACTGCCCCCTTAAGACCATTTCCGGACAACAAAAACGTCTGGAAACAAAGCTGCGCTCTTCAGACTAAATTCTCTAATCCATCAAAATGCTGATTTCTCAGAAAGAACATTCCCTTAGTTTTGTGGGTCGTTTTTCTTGATACGCATTCAACTTCTGATTGTGCCAAACAAAACTTTAGCCTGCCCTCTGTACGGCGCACAGTGCTTTGACCTTATGGGAGATACGGACAAAAGTCATAACTTTATAACGAAAGCAGATAAAGACTTGAAACTTGGGCAAAATGTAGGTAATTTATTAAGCTAAACACGGGGAAAAAAATACAATTTTGAATGGTATCTCGAAGGGGAGCAGGAGGGCCGCAGAATCACCAAGAATCTACAAGCATTATTTTGACGCCTTTTTCTGTCATAGTAAAATCCCTTTTTTTCTATCGGTTTACTTGACGAATTGGGGGGATGGTATCAAAAATATATTTAGGCTAAGACAATGAAATACTACACATATATACATTATTTTTGTCAAAAGGGGGGATGATCATATGGCCTAGAAAATCTCACGGTACCTCCTGCCAATGTACATGCCGCTTCAATCTTGAAAACACTGTTGAATTGCAACTCCCTTTTTTTTTCTTTTTTTCTTTTTTTTCTTTTTCTGTCGGACTGACAACAAATAAAAACTATGCTACTAGTTATCAAAAATCAGATATCCTTGTTGAGGATGCAATTGGATTATTTATTAGATAAAACATAATGTGAGCTTGGTAGTAAAACAACGAGCTCAAAAAAAAAAAAAAAAAAAAAAAAACCTCACCAAATGAGTTTGATAACAACGATAAAAATGTTAAATATTAAAAAAACGTGAACAAAGCGTAAACGACACCTCTAATTATTAAGGAAAGTAAAATTTAGTCTTCCTCAAAAGATATTGAAACAAATTATGTAATAAATATTTTTGATTCAATTGTAGCGAGAGTGTTGAGGCGCGAACGTGGATGTATGTGGCGAGGCGACTTTAAACACACAACTTCAACCCCCCACCTATTGAGTTTCACCACTGCGGCAATGCATTGTCAAATGAAATTAAAGGGTTTTTTACGGCCTTTTTTCAGGCAGTAGAGTGAAAAAATTCTCTTCTAGATTAATCTGTATTTATGCTAAAAATATCAAAATGTCAAACATGTTATAGATATTTTCCATTTTGCATCCCCCCTTTTCAATTGCAAAAATACCTCTAAGTTGCCAAAAAATAACACTTGTAAATTCGTGACTTAATTATTATAGCATGTCATCGTTAAATCCCGCAGATGTTCATTCTGCTTTATTTACTCGTTAAGTTCAGTTTTTTAATGTAGCATTAAATATTTCAGTCTCAAGTTGGCTGTTTATTAGGTACCTAGCCAAGATGTTTCGAAGAATTATTTCTATCAGTTCTGTATTCTGATTTAAGAACATTCACTTCGCAATTTAAAGAAATGAGAACCACAAAAGGGATTATGAAACAATAGAATCATACAAAACAAATTTGTTTCTACAAATCATTGTTTCATTAAGGTCTCCAGCCCTTATTGCTCTCTATACCAACTAATTCAGAATTTCAGAAGAATTATGAATATTACTATGAGCTCAGGTTAAACACGATTTTAAAGGGGGTATGGTAAAACCGGCACATTTTAAACTATCGCTGTGAGATTATGCGCAAGTTTGCGCAAAACCTGACCAAATATACTGAATCCTCATAGTTTGGGCTACAAAATATGTGAAAATGGGGGCGTTATTTTGAATAATTAAAAAATCCGGCAAATTTAAACCTTTTTTTTTCCCAAAAAAGCTTTAATAAGCGAACTATTTCAATTAAATAAGTGAACAAATTATTTTTTTGAAGAAATAACTTATCGAAAGTGGAGAGATCCATAGTTGTTGTTATTCCGACATTTGTCTTCGTGATCTGATCTCTAGGGTAGCGCCAATGCGTAACTAAAATGCGCGTCGCCGAAACTGAAGCGTCGATCTCTTATCTTCCCATTGTCGCCACAGCCGTTGATTTTTCAATTAAATAAAACCAATGCCGGAAAATTTCCCGTTGGTTCCCCCCCTTTTCCCTTAGAAAAGTCCAAAAAACCCCACAAAATGGTCGGTTTTTTTTTCTTTTGTCCACAGGTCACTGCACTCAGTTCAGTTTGATTTCTCGACCAGTGCGGATGTTTGTCTCAGTGCGCTCACCGCGAAAATTCTGTCGTGAAAAAAAAAAAAAAAAGCTCGGTTTTGAAGTGATCGAACTTTGTGCTCAGCGTAAGTGCGCGTCATCAGAGCGGCCGCGGCCGCCGCCGCGTAAAAACAATCGGCTGTGACCGTATGTCAGATCAAACTCAAGTTTGTAAACATGAGCTCACTTGCTACTATATAAAAAATTCTTTTTTCGGTTGTCAGAAGTGCCTAGCTAAAGGAAAACTCACTAATCTGAGTAGAAATGTAAAGAAAAATCATTCTCCAACGTTGCCAAGTGGATCGTCGGAACTCGCGATGAGTGACGGCGACGCTGAGCAAAAAGCTCGGGAAAAATCTTATTAATAAAGTGATTAGATCAAACTTAAGTGGAGTAATCAGCGATCCTTCGATACACGAAAGTGTCAAAGAATTTATGCAAAATGCTCAAACCGCGGTAAAAATTTTAGCGGAAAATAATAAAAAGCACGTAAGTGAGAAACTCTCTTTTGAAGAGAAATTTAACCTCATCCAGGAAAAAAATCCCCAAGTTGTCTCTGGACTGAAAAGTCAAATAGATGAGTTAAATAAACGGAATACATCTGTAAAAGATAAAAATGGAACCCAATTCAATACGGGGGTACCAAAGAAGGCGATACAATCTAAACTTAACTTTAAACCCGGAAAAAAAGGGCCCAAACTTAACCCATCCAACACTCAGTTGAGACATAAAGTTGGTGGAAACAAGTTTCAACAGCTTCAAGATGAGGTGGAAACAGATAAGGACGGAGATATCTCCTCTGAGGACGACGAGGACTCTTATAACTCTGACCCTGAGTTCCAGTCTAAGAGGAAACAAGCTCACAAAACAGCCAGGATCTTCAAAAGGAAGAGGGAGCAATCCAATTCAGACTCGACGCCAAAAAACGCTAAAGTGAACAACCAACCAAAGGAGTCGGTAAGCAGAGTTACAAGCAAGGAAGGAGCCCTTGGTGAGAACTCATCTTATACTTCCAAACCAGCCAAAAAACTTCTACCCCCTCCCCCAATTAAGGTTTTAGGTGTAGACGACTATATTAAACTTAATAACCTTTTGTTAAGAAAAGAAATCAAAAAAGATGATTTCATGGTTAGATTTATTAGCACTGATGTATGGAAAGTGAATCCAAAAACAGACGCGGTTGCTAAGCTAATCATTAAAACCCCTTTAAAGAAGAAAATGCTTTAAATGAAAAAGTGCAGTATTATACTCACGTTGATAAGAATCTGCGTGATATAAAAGTTATTTGCAAAGGGTTACACCCTCTGTCCCTGAGGAGGACATAGTAGAAGACCTCAAAGAAAAGGTTTTAATGTAAAGAAAGCTACCTGTCTGATGAAAAGAGTTCCAATTGAGGAGGAAAAGGTAAAAAGTTAGCAAAAAAACCGGGTCAATCTACTTTAGAAGAAGTCCTGGTTGATTAAAATAAAACTGCTGACCCCATTTTAGAAACATCTCCCATGGAAACAAATCTGAACGCAGCTAGTTCCCATAGTGATAATGGCATTCAAACCCAAACCCAATTTGTTGAAGACAAAGATTACAAGGCCAAAACTAAGCTTATAAAAATTCCTGTTCACCAATCGATTTTGACTACCAGGAAGATATTGAAAAAATTTAAAAAATTTAAAGGGATCTTAAGTATTGCCGTTAAAATTGAACCCATCAAAGTAAGAACAGAAAAAATCATCCAGTGTGGGAGATGTCAGTCATTTAACCATTCAGCTAATCAGTGCGGAAAACAGGCCAGGTGCGTAAAATGCGGGGGCAAACACTGGACAGCTGATTGTATTTTTGCTAAACGTATCTTTAAATCCTAAGTGTGCCAATTGTGGTGTTATAGGCCATCCTGCCAGCTACAGAGGATGTCCGTTTGCTAAAGAGATGCAAGCTGATAAAAAAACTTTTTAAATTTAAAAAAGAAAAAAGGGGATACCGTTATAAACAGTAAAAAATTTCCCCCCCTTCCGATGAAAGGAAAAGGCAAAAACAAAACAATCGCTAAGAGAACCGAAAATTTTGCAGGGTTTCACAGGGGCCCAAAATGGCTCAGCCTCAGAAAAACGTGTCATACGGGGAAAAAAGTCTCAGGTGGGAATAAAGAGCCTGATAACGAAGTTATTAAGCAACTTTTAAAAACAATCGGTCACAGAGAAAACAGATAGAAGAAATGAGCAAGCGCATGGCGCGTTTTGAATCTCTTTTCTTCAAAACGATAGATAACTCCGATGATGAAAAATTTTAACCTCTCTATGCTCAACTTAATAGCCTGGAACGCAGGAGCCTTTCTGTTTCCCAAAGGGCTTTAGAATTAGGAGATACCTTGAGTAATCCCCAAAATAGACGCAGCTCTCATCTCAGAAACTCACTTCACGAGAAAAGAGAAGAGTTTTTTTGAAGGCTACAAAATGTATAACGCACGTCATCCGTCCAACAATGCAAGGGGGGGGGCTTCTGTAGTTGTGCGACAAAATATTAAACACTCGCTGATTAAAATTATCGAGTCAGAAAAGTTTCAAGTCGTTGTAATTGAGATAGAAACCGAGCTTGGCAGGTTCAACTTGGCCTCTATTTACTCTCCACCGAGACATTTAATAACAAAAATTGAGTACGAGGAACTGTTTCAAAATTTAGGCAGGCGTTTTCTCATCGGAGGCGATTGGAATTGCAAAAATGTGAGATGGGCATCCGTTTAACTAACAACAAAGGCGCTAATCTAGAGAGCGTGTTTAAACGACTTGGGAGGTAATTTTATCACTCCAGGTAAACCCACTTATTTTCCGCCTCCTGGCGCTACTAATAAACAACCGGATATTTTAGATTTTTTCGTGTACAATAACATCCAGCTGCAAAACCGTGTTGCTTGCGATGTACTTGATATAAAAATAGATCATGCTCCAGTCACTTTAACGCTATTTATCAGTCCAACTATTCTAAAAAAACCTCCCACTTTAGTTTCTCACAGAAAAGACTGGAATAAATTCAAAAATATTCTAACCAATCGAATAAATATCGATGTAAGAATTCACTCCATTGAAAATTTTTGAAAAAGAGACGGACTCGCTGGTTAAACTAATACAGGAAGCAGCCAAAGCCAGCACTCCAGTAGCATCCAATGGGGTACGTCCTGCCAGCCTCCCTCTTTAATTAATTCAGCTCATTAAAAGTAAGAGAAAGGCGCGTAGAAAAATGCAAACAACGAAAATTTTAAACAGATAAAAAAGAATTTAATCGTATTAATAAAATTGTTAAAAAAAGGTTAGATAAATTCAGGAACGAAAAAATTTTAAAAATTCATTACTAGTTTGGGGGGTAGAGAAATAGATGATTATAGTCTCTGGAAAGCAACAAAATATTTTAAACGTCCCGCCCATTAAGCTTTCCCATTAGGAATAGCGAGGGGGGGTGGGCGTCCAACAGCCAAAAAAGCAGATGTTATAGCCAAGCATCTCGAAAATCTTTTCAGCCTAATCCCTGTGAAAATCCAAATAGATTACGCCCTTTTTGGGAAAAAGAAAATGAAAACATCACACTGTTGCCAAATGTTAAAATGGAAAAAATTTCATATGACGAAGTGTTCAATGAGATTAAATATAAAAATAAATTAAAAAAAGCTCCAGGTTTCGACTTAATAAATGGAATCTTAATTAAACAACTTCCTCAAATAGCCATTAGAAAACTAGCTCAAATTTTCAACGCAGCTTTGGAGTTAAAAAGTATCCCAAACCAATGGAAGAAAGCAGAGATTATCGTCCTACTGAAACCGGGGAAGCCCCCCGCCGAACCGAGTTCATATAGGCCGATATCATTGCTTCCTACAATTGCAAAATTGTTCGAGAAACTGTATATCAAAAGACTGTTAAAAGTAGTAAAAGGAAAAAAATTACTCATAAAAGAACAGTTTTGGGTTTAGATCCAAACATGGGACGCTCGAGCAACTTCATCGTGTATCCTCTACCATTGAAAAGGCCCTAGAAGAGGGAAGTTTCTGTAATGCTGTTTTCCTAGACGTCGCCCAGGCGTTCGATAGAGTGTGGCACCAGAGATTGATATTTAAGCTCTCCAAAATGCTCCCGGGGAACCACGTGGAGTTAATAAAATCATATGTATCCGATAGATTTTTCAGGGTTAGGGTTTTAGGACTCCATTTCGGATTTTTTGCCAATTAACGCAGGGGTACCTCAAGGCTCAGTGCTTTCACCTTTGTTATATAGCTTATTCACCTCAGATATCCCAAAAGCGCGGAGAGGGTGCAAACTGGGGGTCTTCGCGGACGATACAGTGTATCTTGCCACTGCTCCCAAATATGACCAAACAGTCGCGCTGTTACAAGAAAGTCTGGAAGAAGTTCAGGAATGGACTTCATCCGACCGCAGCAAATTAAATGCAAGTAAATCTGAGAATGTTGTTTTTACCAATAAGTCCTATGTTCACACCCCCCTTTGGGTTTTCAATCGTGAACTCATTTCCCCACACCATGAGGGCCAAAAACCTTGGCCTTATCATGGATTCGAAACTAAGATGGAAAGAGCACATATTAAAAAAGAGAAAGCAAATCCAGCTCAAAAATCGTCAAATGCTATGGCTAATCGGACGCCAATCAAAATTAAAACTCGACAATAAACTCTTTCTATACAAATCCATGATAAGGCCAAAATGGGCCTACGGTTGCCAACTATGGGCGTGCGCTGCTAAAAGCAACATTCGTCAGATAGAAATTACGCAAAATCTAATTTTTAGGCAAATATCCAATGCCCGGTGGTATGAGAAAATGATATTAGGGCTGAACTCGGAATAGAAAGCATTGAAACGTACATCTCTAGGATGTACAACAATTATGAAACTAGACTACATGCCCACCCAAACCCGGAAGCGGTTATGCTCCTGGATTGGTGTGGAGATGTAAGAAGGCTAAAAAGAAGGAAGCCACACGAGCTCTCCACCCCGTATTTTATAAAAATTTAGAGCGCGCCTTGGCCTGTTTTTACCGCCAGAGACCATCTCTTAGATAAGTGAGAATTCATGAGAAAACAAACAGCATGAATGTAAATAGCTATACTTGTTAAGTTTTTTCCCCCTTTTTTCTGAATCATTTTTATATTTAGTTCATTTTATTTTTTTTCTATTTATTTAATTATTTGTTTATTTTTTTGATTTAACTTCTTTTATTTTATTTTTATTTTTTTTTTATTTTTATACCTATCCTTTGTATAGAATTTTATTTTATTTATTTTCATTTTTATTTATTTTGTTTTTATTTTTATTTTTATTTTTATTTTATTTATTTCTCATAGATAAAAGTGGATGTTACTATGTATCACCGATACGATAAAATCAAAATTGTATAGACTAGTAAGTAAGTCTGAAATTTGTATGTACGAATCTGTTAATTGTGAAATTGTACAATAAAAAAAAAAAAAAAAAAAAAAATGATGTTCGGCGTGGATTTAGCACTGTTGGCGTTCGGACGCCTCCCCCTCTCCCCATTCGCCATAACCTTCCCATGCTGCCGCCACGTGACGTTACGCTGCGAGGAAAAACCAAGCCGCAGGAAGTGTATTTTGACGTAAACTCATTAAATCCACCGTGTCTGATGTGTAAGCGAAATGCGCACGTATGAGTGCCCTGCATCTTGACGTGTAGCCGGGTAGCCCTCACACATGGTCAGCTTCAGATCCCTCCCCCCCTCTCTCACTCTCTCTCCCTCTCTCCCCCCCCTCTCTCTCTCTCTCTCTCTCTCTATCTCTCTCTCTCTCTCTCTCTCTCTCTCTCTCTCTCTCTCTCTCTCTCTCTCTCTCTCTCTCTCTCTCTCTCTCTCTCTCTCTCTCTCCATTTCTAATTATATCTTCTCTCATGCATATTTATTTATTATGTTTCATTTATTTATTTATCTTATTTATTTATTTATTCATTTATGTTTGAACTTAACCAGTTATTTAAATTTTATCATATTTTTAATTATTAATGTATGTCTCTACCTATTTATTTATTTATTTATTTATCCATTTTTTCTTCTCTGTGTTCTGATTTAATTCGTATCTACTTATTAACTTGATTATTTAGTCTTTTATTCATTTGTTTTTAAGTTTTTTGTTTTTATTTCGTTTTTTCGATCGTTTTTCTTACCTGTAAGATTGATTCTGTACACTATTTATTTGTTTAATCGTATGCATTTAATTATCCTGGCTCTAGGGTAGAAAGGACTGCTGCAAGTCCTATTAGAGCTATACTCTGTTCACGATAAGAAGGCGGGTGAGAATTCAGGTAGTGATGCACTATTTAGCAACAGTGCAGCTATACCGGCTACTCCAACCCTTCGCAGTGGCCGTTGTTCTTCCGACTTCTCCCTTGGCACGGAGGATTTCTGAGAACCGACAGACTCAACAATTTACACACGTCCAGTAAAAATTGCGAACGGTGAAAAATACGAAAAAACGGACGAAATTTTCGTCCTAAAGGGCCAAAACTCGGCAAAAAAAGTCGAATTTGAATATTGATGACTCTCATATATTCGATATTAGACGAAATATTCTGAATTTAATTCCGACTGAAAAATACGAATTTCTGAGAATCATCAATATTCGAAGTCGACTATTTTTGCCGAGTTTTGGCCCTTTAGGCCGAAAATTTCGTCCGTTTTTTCGTATTTTTGACCGTTCGCAATTTTAACTGGACGTGTGTAAATTGTTGAGTCTGTCGGTTCTTGGAAATCCTCCGTGCCAAGAGAGAGATCGGGAGAACAACGGACACTGCAAAGGGTTGGAGTAGCCGGCATAGCCACACTGTTGCTAAATAGTGCATTACTACCTGAATTCTCACCCGCCTTCTTATCTTGAACAGAGTATAGGCTAGATAAAATCAAAATCAAAACTCTCTCTCTCTCCCTCTCTCTCTCTCTCTCTCTCTCTCTCTCTCTCTCTCTCTCTCTCTCTCTCTCTCTCTCTCCTGCACCCCTCCCCACTCGAGATTCCCTACCAAAGAACCCTTCTCAGGCTCTCAGATCTCACCTCTTCGGCTGGTTCTAAGGAGCGCTGAGTTATGCCATTTATGACAGAAATTATCCGATTTATACATTGAATCAAATGAGAAAACTCGAATACCTTCTGCCATAAACGGCAACACTGAATTCCAAGCTTCTCGTGCGGTTGCAAGGAATACTTCGGGTCCCGGTCCAAGTCATCAGAGGCCGCAGGTCCTCGGTTTAAATAAACACGACCTCGGTTCATGTAAGCTCGGATGCTTCCGAGGAATCCAAGGGTCGAATCAACTTGACTTCGATTCCAACCCCCCCCCCCCCCACACACACACACACACACACACACACACACACACACACACATGGATTGGGAGGGAGGGAATTTCCAACTTCGGATCCGCTTCATAGAAATCATCAGCTGCACATTAATGTAGCTTTTGGGAAATAACAGTTCAAAAGAATGTTGCATTTTCTTAGAAGCGCCGACGGCGCGAGAGGGGGTAAAAGTTCGACACTTGCTAGTGACGCGTAGTGCTGACAAAACACTTACAATTCTTCTCCCTCTCCCTTCCCCCCTCTCTCAATCCCTTCAACAACAACACCTACTCCTCATGACAATCCTCCACGACGAGGCTAAACTTTTTATTTGTGTCCGCATAACTTTTCACTTTGCGAAAGTTGTCGAGGCGGTGCATGAAACGACAAGCTGTCAAAGGCTTCCGCGGAAAGGAAGGGATATGGAAGATAGCAGCCGCAGCCCACTCGAAAAAGCTAAAAAAAAAAACAAAAAAACAAAAAAACAAAACAAAAAAACAAACTCGAACCTCCTCAAAAGTATGGTGTATGTGTACACCCATGGAAGAAGGAAAAAAATGCAATGAAAGCTCGCATAAAAGTTGCTCTTTTTAAGTTTCGTTTGTTTGTTGTCTCATCTTTCCACAGCCGTAGCAAGGATATTGTCGTTCTCTCTCTTAGCCCATTTAAACGCATGTGTTAAAACAGGACAGAGAAAGGGGCTGAAGTCACATAACAGCCCCTATATCCATCCTCCTCCAACAAATGCGTTTAAATAGGCTGAGAGAGAGAAACGCAATATCCTGGCTACGGCTAAGCATCTTTCTACATCGCTACATTTTTTTCCCCCTCAGGCTTCCACTCCATGCTTTGGAACACCGATAGGTACAGCAATAGATATACACATGATACATGTCATATAAGTTTTATCCCACACGGAAAAAAAAGATTAGTGAAAATAACCATACGGATACCTGATTTTGGCACCTGCTAGATGTTATGGTAAACTTGACCAGAAGTATGGTACAATTACCGATACTTTGAGTAAATTCGACATGCAATCAGGTAACATCACCTAGTACCTAGTCAAAACATAGTATACTTCTGGTTAACATTACCTTAACATCTAGCAGGTGCCAAAATCAGTTATACGTATGGTTATTTTCACCGTAGTTTTTTTTCCGTGCAAAGTGAGGCAGCATGAACCATGGTTATAACACAGAATAATACAATCAGAACGGAAACTCTGTCGGATTTTGAAGCAAATTCATTTCGCGTCCGCCATGTTTGGGATATAGGATGTTTACAACTGGATTCGCGCTCGAAAAAAAATTTAGGACATGATCCGCGAAATTTTTATTCTGAAATGCCATCAGAATAAAAGTGAGGCCGGAAACTTAAGATTTCTTTCCAGAATTTACAGAAATAAATGAGTTTCAACACAAATCACACACGCCGCCATGTTGGGAAATAGGACCACAGCATTGCCTATTGGTGCCGGTAAATTCCAAACTTGCTTCCATTGGCTCTTATGGGAGTTTCCGTTCTGATTGTATTATTCTGTGGTTATAGATTAAAGAGGTATGCTCACTTACTTCGCGCCACAAATTTCAGTGGCGCGCAGTTCAAAATCACTGCAGGCAAGATGGCCGACAAAAGTAGAAAACGTATACTCTTTGCTTTCCTGAAGAGGGCAGCCCAACGTTTTTTGCAAAAGAGTAAAAGTTTTCTGCTTTTGTCGGCCATCTTGCCTGTAGTGATTTTGAACTGCGCGCCACTGACTTTGTGGCGCGAAGTCAGATGAGCGTACCTCTTTAATCTATAACCTTGAGCATGGACGTTCTAATTCTGGTTTGTTTGCCACGATTAACCTTAAATCTTGAGATCTTGACCATAGAATACAACAATCGGATTGGAAACTTTGATTCATTTTGAAGCATTATTTCCTTGTCTGCCATCTTAAGAGGTTCAAAAGAATCCACACGCAAAGCAACGCAATAGACAAAGACAGATATGTTCGCCATCTTGAAAAGTCGTTAAAATAGACCAACGAGCTATAGCGACAGAGAGGCTGATACTTGTTTTAAGTCCTACATTAATGTGATGCAGCAAGGACGTTCTGATTCTGGTTGTTTGACCCACTCATTTGGCCGCAGTGTTGCCAGATTGGGGTGAAAAAAGCCGTACGCTTTACATTGATTTAAATGGGGACGATACGGCTTTTTACCTTCGATCTGGCAACACTGTCTGGCCGCCATCTTGGGATTTCGTTAAGCGCAAATAATGAGTTTGTGAGTCATAATGGGTCTGTTGCACACTTCGGCTACAGCTTTTTAAAGTATCAGTTCCAGTGTAAAAAGCCGAGAAAATAACAATGGCAGCACCAGAAAATGCTAAAATTCAGTATTAAACTCACAAATTGCGAAAAACACTAGACACTATTCACCCCTGTATCTTTCCACCACGTGCACGATATTTCGCTTAATTAGCGGGGCACATTCAAATAATCACGGTCGACTGTCATCGAAGCTGACTTCATAAACAAATAAACAGTAACACTGACGGTATCTGTTCGAATTCTTACGTTTCAATATCCTCAATACCTCACAAAAGGTTGTGAAAGGTACGGAGACCGATATTTGTGTCGAAGACTTATCAAAATGAAACAATAACACACAGGAGTTCCAAGCAAGATGATCGAAGTTGGAATCATCCTTGGAACTCCTGTCAATCATCCTGTGTGTTATTGTTTCATTTTGATACGTTTTCGACACAAATATCGGTCTCCGTACCTTTCACAACCTCTTCTGAGGAATGGAGCTGTTGCAAACTTTTGCTACATGCTTATTAATAGTTGAAAATGGGGTACTGCCCTGTAAAAATAACGATTAACGCACTAAAAAATCACGAAATCCACTCCTAAACTCACAAAATGCTTTTAAATGCGAGACCGTAATGGCGGCCGAGGCCGCGGTTTTCTTATGGCAATTGTATGCTTCTTCTTCTTCTTGTGTGGTGTTGCGAGAACAACTCGTGTAGATGGCGCTTATTGAAGATAGGGAACCCCAATGAAAACCGCGGCTCCGGCCGCCATTACGGTCTCGCATTTAAAAGCATTTTGTGAGTTTAGGAGTGGACTTCGTGATTTTTAGTGCGCTAATCGTTATTTTTACAGGGTTTTACCCCATATTCATCTATTAATATGCTTGTAGCAAAAGTTTGCAACAGCTCCATTGAGGATATTGAGACGTAAGAATTCGAACATATGCCGTCAGTGTTTACTGTTTATTTGCTTATGAAGTCAGCTGTGATGACAGTCGGCCGTGATTATTTGAATGTGCCGCACTAATTTAGCGAAATATCGTGCACGTGGTGGAAAGATACAGGGGTGAATAGTGTCTAGTGTATTTCGCAATTTGTGAGTTTATTACTGAATTTTAGTGTTTAATGATGCTGCCATTTTGTTATTTTCTCGGCTTTTTGCATATGAATTGATACTTTAAAACGCTGTAGCCGAAGTGTGCACAGACCCATTCTAACTTTTTGAAGCTCCCATCGTTAATATTGAGTGAGTTTAACGACAGAAAAGACCCTCTATGAAGCTGTGGCAAAAGTTTGCAACTTACACCCTTTAAAACTGAGCGCATAGTTATTTGAGAATAGATGGCGTGTCATCTGTTCACCAATTTCAATCAATAAAACCAGTTTTTGAGGTGTTTTGGTTACGTTAGGCTTGAATTTTAGAGGCATCACCTTGGCTATCTTACAGTTTGATCATGTGCGACGGCCTCAACATTAACTAAATGTGAAACATCAAGAGAGCACAATTTCGAATGATACGCGCTTAAAAAGGCCTGTTTCAAACTTTCGCTACATCAGTAAGGTGAGTCAATTTTAGAACTCAATGAAGCTCCAAACTATCTTTTCAAGTGATATGACTGGAGCAAAAGTTTGCATCAGATCTATTAGTTTTATAAGTGCATTGATACCAAATGTATGTTTTATTTCCAATGCTTTCAAAAACATATTTTAGGCACTTTAAGTCGTTTTTAGAAATAATAGAGGCTTGTGAGCGCATTGCTGCAATTTTAAGCGATGTGACATTTTGAATTAACTTGCAAAAGTATCCACAATGGACTAAAAAAATGTAAATAACCCAATTTTGTAAGTTGCTTGGTCCATAAAAATAATTTGATTTTAGAAACAAAAACTTGCAATATTGTCAGTTACACTATCTTCTTTGTTTTTTTCTTGGAGATGGCAGGAAACAAATATCTAAACAAGTGTCCATTGTCCTCTCCTTACGAGTATCAAGTACTTTACCGCAGGGGCGGCTCGAGCAATTTGGAAACAATGTCATCCCTACATTTGATTGCATGTAAAACAATCGATTCAAAAGTGAAGCAACAATCGATTGTTAAACATACATTCAAATAGAGCTAAGACATTGTTGCCAAAAAGCACGAGCCGCCAGTGCTTTACCGATGGCGCATACCCAGTGATTCGCCCTTTCTCTTTGATCGTTTGAAGGCAGTAAAGGACAGATATACAGAGCAGTGTTGCCAGATCGAGGCTAAAAAGCCGTATCGTCCCCATTTAAATCAATGTAAAGCGTACGGCTTTTTCACCCCAATCTGGCAACACTGATACAGAGACCAGTGGCGTAGCGCGCAGTTCGGCAACGTTGCAGTTCGTTCATATATAAACCCATTAAAAAATCGAACCATTGGGTGTTCAATGAACACCTTCGCATTCGATCTTTAGCATGCACAGAAAAAAAAAAAAAAAAATATGTTGATTTTACAACATAGGGTGTTAAAAAAGTGTGTAGCAGGTTAGTACGTTGGATCAACAGATCTGAGCTGTAAAATTAACCGTCAGAGGAGTTAATAGACTGTTTTAGTAGAGCGATATATCGTATCGATTGCCGTCCGAGGGCCTCTGGTTCCAAACAAACTCTGGTTCAATGTAATTTCCCCATAAGCGGATTTTTGAACGGAAATTTAGGGTATTAAATCAAACAATTTATGCGACCTTTTTGCGATTATGAATTCTCCGTCCTCGAAAATGCTTAATTTTGTCTGGTTCCACCCGTAAAACTGCTGAAATCAATAAGATATTACAGATTAAAAGATGCGTTTGGAGGTTGGAATCACCCAAATGTTAATGTTGTTGTTGTGGAATTGGCGGGATTTCGGGCGATTCTAACCAACAAATGCAACATTTAATCTGTAATATCTTATTGATTTCGGCAGTTTTACTCAAGGAACCAGGCATAATTAAGCATTTTCGAGGACGTAGAATTCATAATCGCAACAAGGTCATATTAATTGTTTGATTTAATACCCTAAATCTCCGTTCAAAAGTTCGCTTATGCGGAAATTACATTGAACCAGAGTTCGTTTGGAACCAGAGGCCCTCGGACGGCAATCGATACGATATATCGCTCTACTAAAACAGTCTATTTTACAAAAACTGGTGTTAATTGAACCGCTCAGGCCTGTAAATCCAAGATACTAACATGCTACACACTTTTTCAACACCCCAGCTGTGAAATCAACATATTTTTTTTTTTTTTTCAGTGTGGGTTTAAATCAGGGCTGCCGTTTTGCGTATAATCAATGCTATTTTTCAATTCATCGATGATTCCACCAGTTGAGAAAAGATAACACAGTTCAGTTCAGTGCATGACTGTAATAAACTAAAATACTCGAATCTGTAATCTTTTTTCAACCGGTGGAGTCGTTGATGACTTTAAAAAACTTGCGGATATTTTAATTAATCAACGGAGTTTCCAACGATTAAGGAAAGATTACAGATCAGAGTATTTTCGTGCATTACAGTCAAACACTGGACTAAACTGTGTAATCTTTTCTCAACCGGTGGAATCATCGGTGAATAGAAAAATAGCATTGATTATACGCAAAACGGCAGCTCTGGTTTAAATGGACTGAGTGCAATGCTGCCAAATTGGACGCTACGCCACTGATAGAGACTAACGTGTCGGATTAACCGTTTTATCCAATTATCACCGACATACAACTACAAAGACGGAATCATCACGTTTACGTAAACATCAAGAGAACTTCAAACCATTTGATTGTTTCGTTCAATGGGGCAAGGGCAAGGGTCCGAAATGTTGTGTTTGTTACAAAGAAAATGATAGTACTTGATGAGCTGAAAACAATGGTGCCTTCGGGTTTTCCCTAAGTGTCCCGGTTTTGGAGTTACACAAGGTGTAAAGTTGGAAAAAATCGTGGGCGTAGTGACGTCACTATACGCGAAATGGGTCTGTTGCAAACTTTTGCTACAGCGCTATAGAGTGTTCAATCTCATGTAAAATCGCGTGAAAAGTCCATTGGTGGCATCAGAAAGTCAACAAATGCAGTATGAAACTCTTGAGAGACGCTTAATGAAATCCAAGACGGCGGTAAAATATCGAGCAACCTGTATGCATGCATCACGGATATCGTTTTAGCAAAAGTTTGCAACATACCCATTCCTATTTAAAACAATGTATTTTGGGCCAGACTCCCATCTCCGGAACAATTGGACTTAATTAGAAACCAAAGGCATCTTTTTCTCAGCTCATCAAGTACTTTCATTTTCTTTATAAAAAAACACAACAATGGGTCTGTTGCAAACTTTTGCTACAACGATTAAGAGTGTATAATCTAATGTAAAATCACCTGAAAAGTCTATTGGTGGCATCAGAAAATCATAAAATGCAATAATAAACTCACAAGAGGCGTTTAAAGAAATCCAATATGGCGGAGAAATATCGAGGAATGTGTATGCATGCACCGTGAACATCCAAGGATGGCCAACTTTGACAACCTCACTGGAGGTAGAGGTTAAGTGTTTGTCTACGTTGTGATTGGTTGTGATCGATATTGTGAGGTTGGCTATCCTTGGATGTTCGTGGTGCATGCATACAAATTGCTCGATATTTCTCCGCCATATTGGATTTCATTAAACGCTTCTTGTGAGTTTATTAGTGCATTTTATGACTTTCTGATGTCACCAATGGACTTTCAAGGCGATTTTACATTAGATGAAACACTCTAAATTGTTTTAGCAAAAGTTTGCAACAGACCCATTCGCAGGCCCTTGCAACTGTCCCATTGCGTACATTCCGAGTCAAATGGGGGGGGGGGGGGCAAAGATAACAATTAGGTAAAATTTCTCTCCAAACGCAAACTATTAGCAACAGCTGCACTTTTTAAACGTCCGACAAATAAACGCGTTCGTTGGTCCGTCTCAAACAATATGGAATTTCTTCGAGACAATCGCCTTTTCGAAACGTCTTGCGTCAAAACAATCTGAACTCACTGCGATTTTTGAAGCGCGATCGACCTGATCCGTTGCGAGACGTCTCCACCAATCACCAATAAAACGAGAGCTTTATATAAAGTCTAAAGATAGTCGGTGAGCGGCAGATGAAGATGGAGGACCATTTCGGGGCCACAGGAGTTCTAGTCGAGCCTCGATATTATCTACTTTGTGGCTGTTTGGATTTTCTAAGCTCCGTTGACAGGCAATTGAAAGGATTTTAAGCTCCCGTTATTTTGAGTCCGGTCCGGAAACTGGCGGGGCTTCACTATATACTATATACCCAGTGTTGCCAGATCGAGGGTAAAAAGCCGTATCGTCCCCATTTGAATCAATGTAAAACGTACGGCTTTTTCACCCCAATCTGGCAACACTGTATACACCACTTCATGCACACACCACGCCTTAGTCCATCCGTCGTCGACCGGCCGCGCTTACACTGTTGCCGAATTTGGGATCGAAAAGCTCCTTGTATTTTACACAGGGCTGCCGTTTTGCGTATAATCAATGCTATTTTTCAATTCACCGATGATTCCACCGGTTGAGAAAAGATTACACAGTTCAATTCGGTGCATGACTTTAATAAACTAAAATACTCGCATCTGTAATCTTTTCTCAACCGGTGGAGTCGTCGATGACGTTGAAAAACTTGCGGATATTTTAATTAATCAACAGAGTTTTCACCGATTAAGGAAATATTACAGATCAGAGTATTTTCGTGCGTTACAGTCATACACTGAACTAAACTGTATAATCTTTTCTCAACCGGTGGAATCATCGGTGAATAGAAAAATAGCATTGATTATACGCAAAACGGCAGCCCTGATTTTACATTGAGTCCAATGAGCTGTACCAATAGATCGGTTTTTCTGAGACTTGATTTTGAAATACTCACTACTCAGGAGCAGTGGCGGCTCGTGCGATTTGGCAACAGTGTTTTTATCCCATTTGAATACATGGAAAACAATCGAAACTCGAGGAGGCTGCCAGCCTCCGCTTGAATCGATTTTTTACCTAAGTTTAAGTGGGAAAAATGCATGGTTGCCATATCTCACAGGCCGCTACTGCTCAGGAGGCAACCATGATGGAAATATCTTATGGATACTTTCACACAGGCTCGATTTGTTTGCCTCAGTAACCTAATTTTTTATTATTATTATTACTTATTTATTTATTTATGGAGAGAAGGAGGTCCCAAATGAAAAAAAGAAAATGTTTTTTGTTTGTTTTTAATTTTATTTGAAAGAGGACGTTCTTGGCTTGAAAATGATATAGTACATTGTATAGTTCAGAACAAAAATCTATTTTTTATGAATTTTTGAAGTTGAAGAGTCCTTATCAGGTCAGCTGATTTTTAGTTTTTTCTTTTTGCGATACTGAAATACCTGTTTTTCTACCTTCCGATGCACTTTCCTCAGGAACTATTAATGCTATTCATGAACTTTCTTTTTTTTTTTAAATTTCCTCAGAAAAAGCTCTATAAGTGAAACTAGGATATTCTCGGTAGCTCCTTTGCTTTATTTTACAGACATTCAAAGCTAAAAAAAAGAGAAAAATCAACCTAACTTTCAACTTTTTTTAAAAAAAAAAAAAAAGGTTTTAAATGAATTTTTAAAATCCTAGTTCCACTGATAGTCGACACTCATACACAACTTCATGCAAAATTCCAGCCTTGTGGGTCAAATAGTTTTTGAGAAAAATGCACCAGCGGGCCGATCATTTACTTCATCGTTAAATCGATCGTTATAACTGTCTACGAGTGATCCTATTGGTCGAGTATTGTGAAACTTAGCCGTTGCTATGGTAACCATCGTTATAGTGTCCGTTTTTTAAAGGTTACTCATGAGTATCCTTTATAAAACGAGACTCTTAACGATGGTTACCATAGCAACAGCCAAGTTTTACAATACTCGACCAATAGGATCACTCGTAGACAGTTATAACGATCGATTTAACGATGAAGTAAATGATCGGCCCGCTGAGGTGCATCATATTTAACATTGTTTAACATAGGACCTCTGCTCCCCTTAAAGTTGCTACGGATCCATTTCAAATTGGTTTTAAACGGAAAATCAAAAATTTTCGAGTGGCTATTTGAACACATAAGTTTAAAAACACTGTTTCTTCTGGAAGGATCTGCAGGATGAAGAAACTGACACATAACAGAAAAATGCAAACAGCTCTCACCTGAATGGTAGAATTAGAATTCTACGTCCAGACAGTCACTCTAAAACACGTTCACTTTCGTTTAAAACCGATTTCCACAGAATTGATTGCGATTTTTGATTTAAGGTTAAAAAAAAAATGAGGCAAACAAACCGGGACCGTCCCCATCGTCCATGATGCCACACTTAGGGATTGGGCTTATACAGGGTGTAACAGATGTATCCCCCCCCCCCGTCTAACTTTTGAACGAGTTGAGATAAATTGTTGCGGTTTGGACCATTCTTCATAATTTTGGTTGAACTTTATTTTTTTGGGGTCAAAACAACTCCCACCCCCCCCACCCCCTAGGGGGGCCCCCAGCCCCAGGGGGGCTATCTCAAAAATTTCAAATGGCAACCCCTATCTTGTGATACATCGTTTGAAAGGACGTAAAATTCTAAGACTTTTGGCGCAAACCGAAGGTACAACCTGTATGAGACGTGATTTTAAAGCACTAAGGAGGGAACCACAATGGAAATATCTTGTGGATATTTTCACACAGACTCGGTTTGCTAGCCTCATATTAAATAACTTTTAAATTAAGAAGAAAAAAAAAAAGTTACAACGAATCCATTTGAAATTCGTTTTAAACGAAAGTGCAAGTGTGTTAGAGCTGCAAGCCGCTTTTTTACGATCTAAAAAACTATAAGATCAAACGTAATGGTGCCTCACAAAATAATTACACCGAGAGTTGGTTAAGATCATTCTAAACCTAATAAGCTAACGAACATATTCATATACACAGATTACGTTTTTCTCAACTGACCTTTTTTCATGAACTTTTAAAGCGATTAAATACCGATGTTCAAACATACACTTCATCTGAAGCACCGTAGGTAAAGGACTAAGTAATCAAAATAAACCAAAATCTGATGACATCCACATTTTTGGCAGCTTCAAATTATTAGCTTTCAAATGAGCTAAATTAAAGCTCGATAAAATAATTCCGTAAGTCAACATTACGATTGATCTGAAAATTTCAGGTCATAAATGAATGGCTTGCGATTTTCCATTGACAGATATAAACATTTCTTTCGGCATTTTCCATAAGCATAATAAAAGTATTTTTTCTGTGCATTTTGGAGTCAGAATCATCACAAAAACACCTAAATTTCAGGAATGAAGGATCACAATTGTACCTATCATTGGATTTTGGAAGGATTTCAATTAAGGGAAAAATCTTTCAGTTTTCCAAATTTTAATACTGAAAATGTGTCGTCCGTTACCATTGAGAATGGCTGTCGGAAGGATTTGCATGTTAAAGAAACTGACACATGACCGTAACGAGCAAAATTTTCTCACCTTCATAGTTGTATTAGAATTCTGTGTCCAGATAGCCACTCTAAAACACCTGCACTTTCAAATACAGTCTAAAATTCACTGAATTGCAAATGTTGATTTAAGGTTTAAACAAACCAGGATCAGATCGTCCACGCTGTCACACTTTGCGATAGGTTTTACAATAAAGCAAAGCCTCTATATTGGTACAGCTCGTTGATTGAGTCTTACGGAAAATAAACAACTTAAAGCCTCCGTCATACATTTGGCAACACTGCGCTTTCATCCAGCATTAAATGCGAAACTTCCCTGAAGGGATAATCTCTCAGGACTTCGAAGCAGCAAGTTTCTTACGCGTCTTCCGTTTATCAAGACCGACCGTAATTTTAAACCAACTTATTCTTATTCATTCAGAGAGGCGTGTCTCTTTGATTCTCACTTTAAATGTTCATAATTCCGTTCACGGAAAGGAAAAAAAAAAGAAATGTTAGCAACTAGAGGTTATTTCAGAAGAGTTTGTCGCTCACAGCTTTTTTTTGCACTGGGCGACTATTGGAAGAGGACCCATTGAGCCGATTATTCTGCGTTTCGTGCCGATTTCAGCCACCAGAGCGGTACCGTTAATTTCAAATTACAGGCCGAAAGTAATTTCATATTTAAGAAAACAGAGAGTCGGTTACTAGATAATCATCTGAAGAACGTCCCTGCAAAATATCTCGTCAATAACTTCAAAGATGAGGCTGAAAAAGTACGAACAAATGAAAAATCACAATGGGGTGGTTGCAAGCGTCTGAAATTGTGTGTTTTGTATGAAGAAAATGATAGTACTAGATGAGCTGAGAACAATGGTGCGTTTGGTATTTTCCTCAGTGTTCCGGTTTTAAAGATACACACGTGTAAAGTTCTGAAAAATCATGTGGGTAGTGACGTCACCACGCGGAATTCCCATTTAAAACAATGTATTTTAGGCCAAAATCTCATCTTCGGAACAATGGGACTTAATTAAAAAACTGAAGGTATCTTTGTTCTCAGCTCATCACGGACTTTCATTTTCTTCAAACAAAACAATATATTTAAGACCCTTGCAACTGCCCCATTCGCTACAAGAATCAATTTGCGATACTTCATTTTTTAATACTTTCAGCCTTACTTTTGAAATTAGTGAAAGTAACTGTTTGTGTTATTAAATTTTTTCCTGTATTCTTGCATAGCTCAAGTATTGGAGGAGCTGCGATTTTAAGTGGAGCGGTTTCTAGAAGAAGGCCATAGGCGGTTATTGCCCCAAGGAGGGTCGGGTGAGCTCTTTTCAATAAATCAGCATGGCAGCTGACTGTGGATTTCTTAGGAAGAGCACACCTCATATTTCGTAGCAAAAATAGTAAAGGAGCAACGATTTTTACTCTGAGCAGCGGTTTTTGGGAGAAAAAGTAAAAAGAGAAGGACGAAGTACGAGAGCACGCTCCCTCAAAGCGCCTTCAAATCGAAACGACGCAATTCCAACTCCGGTATGCGCGAATAGTTATCTTCGAATTCTAAAGCATTCTCAATGCGCGGTTGCCCGTGATTTAATTCATGCTGGTATAGATGAATAAAATTATGAATCAAAGTAAGTTTGTAGGTTGCGAGTTCAATTGGGTCCCTTAAGTATCGATTCTTTTCAATAGGTTTGAACGGACGAGATATCGATCTATTACATTTATATCTACTTTATGCACTGATACTGATGTAAACTGATGCATAAGCATTGGCGACTCGTGCAATATGATAGGTGGATGTCTCTTCCACTAAATCCGATGCGGAAGTATCGATTTTTTAGAGGTTCGATCGAGCCTCCTGAGGGTCGATTATTTTCCATTGGTTTATAGGAAAGAGACATGGATCCATCCAGTGGCGTCGCGTGCCATCTGGCAACAATGCAACTGCTCCTTTTAAACTCATTAAATATATATCGAATTTTCCTTGTGGACTGTGCACCCCCTGCATTCGATATTTTACATGAGTTTAAATGGATAGAATACATTGTTGCCAAATTGCACGCGTCGCCACTGGATCCATCGCAATACAGTAGCTTAAAATAGCGGTTCGTGCAATGTGAAAACAACGGGACTTCTCCATTCAAACCTACAAACGTAAAATTATCGTTCTTCAGAGAATTCCCTAAATCCCCGAAAAATCGATACTTTTACATAGACTCAAACTGGAAAAAGACATAGTTGCTAAATAGCACGAGCCACTACTACTCGGCATAAATTCATCTTTAACAAAAAAGTGAATGGATCTGTTGCAAACTTTTGCTACATCAATATAACTCATTGTTTCTACTTTCTCACGTAAAATTCGGCGAAAAGAACGATGCGCACATTGAAAACTTTTAAAATCCACTCATTAACACTAGAACGCCGGCTGTGCCTTTTTTGGCACATTTGATGTTTCAAAGTTGTGTCGGAACCTGGCTTTTAACCCTAGGAAGCTGAAATTTGTTGACTTTTCATCATTTTAGGGTATTAACATGCTCCTAAAATTTCGCTAAGGTACTCCTATTTGTTTTTATGTAAAAAGCGAATTTACCTAGAACGCCGGGTGTGCTTTTTTAGGCACAATGGTAAAATCCGATGGTTGAGAGTATTTTTTCAGTCAAATGAGTTTCTAAAGCGTAATATTTCTTACAAACGTGTTCAAGATATTCAGTAGTTATAGTGTAGATACGTCATATGATCGGCCACTGAGACCCCCCCCCCTCCTGTGCCTCGGGAAGGGAGTGAGTCAGTAACACCGAACCAAATACTAATTTTGAAACCTTCGCAGTCGCTGGATTTTTTCACGGCGAAAGTTCTGCTAAAAATCTCGGAGCCAAATAAACGATTATCATCGGCACTATGAACCAAGTTTGCGGAGAGATCCTTGTAGCTGCTGAAGAGATGCTCTCTGACACTACTCCTTTGAAGCCTAACAGTAAAATACTCATAGTGTATGAAGGAAAGCGTAATAAAAGTGCTTAAGTACTCAGTACAATGGGGCTCTTGCAAACTTTAGCTACAAGGGATTGGAGAGTTGGTACTTGCAGAAAGACCTGTAAAAATGACGACGTGTACACAGAAAAATCACGAAATTCACTTTCAGAATCGGGCATAATGGTGATTCAACGCAGGTATCATGGGAGACATATCATATCATAATTTGAGACATATCTCTGAGTTTTCGCAGAGAAAGTGACAAATTAGACAGGAATCTCCCGATACCTGCGTTGAAGCGCCATTACAATCTTGCCTTTAGAGCAGTAGTGTGTATGAGTTTATTTACTGAATTTTAGATTTTTTTTCAGTGTGATTTTCGTGACTTTCGCTGGTTTTTTACATCCGATTGGACTTTTCACTTCCTTATAGCACAAGTTCACAAGAGCTCCATTGTAACGAAAACTAAAGTGAAAACTAAGTTTAATATATTAATTTCACGTTTTTAATTTTTGGAAATATCTCAAGAGTTCAAATTTCTGATTCAAAGAATAAAAAATCTATAAAATGTAATTGGAAATGTAAGAAACACGTGTGTTTTATTCAAATTTTCCAGACCCAGCTATTTCAACCAACATGCGTTTTTAAGGGTCAACCGTTACTAGAGTGTGGGCATTGGCTGGTGGTGGGGATGTAGGGGGAGTGGGAGGGGGAGGGGGAGAAAGGACGAGAAAGAGGGGTGTAGGGGGTGTAGGGGTGGTAGGTGGTGGAGAGGTGTCGATGGGGAGGAGAGGTTAAAAAAAAAAATCGAACTACTCATGTTATAACTTTTCCCTTTTTGCTGCATAATGTAATATTGCCCCCCTCCCCCCCGAACACCGCCATTATTAGTCACAAAAAAAATCATTAATCAATTTTTATTTACTACAAAATTATAGAAACAAAATATAACCTGGATAAAGACTGAAATTTAGATGAAAACACAGTCATCACAATGTGTGCCAAAAAAGGCACATCAGGCGTTCTAGGTGGGAGCCCAAGTCCAGGCGTTCTAGTGTTAATTCAGAAAATACCTTCCATTTCAAACAACCCGCGCTACACTAGACACTACCGACTTATAACTACATAGATGGAACCATACCGTTTATGTAAACATCAACAGAACTTACAAACATATTGGAATGCTTCGTTTAGATGCGTAAATTTCTTATATTATCTTGTAATCTTTGATAAATCGAAAAAACCAGACAGCAAATGCAGCCACTTGTTCATGTATTTAGAAGAAAATTCCATCATTTTGTAGATACGCTGTTGTTTACTTATGCACGGTGGTTCCGTCTATGTGGTAGTATACCAAGTGCAAATATTGTCTAGTGTAGCGCAGGCTGATGTTTGAAATTGAAGTTATTTCCTGAGTTAATGAGTGGATTTAGAACGTTTTCAATTTGCGCATCGTGATTTTCGGCAAATTTCACATAAGAATCAAGGTTCTATATTGTTTTAGCAAAAGTATGCAACAGACCCATTCAACGAATCTTAAAGCGCAAATCGTTATTTATATACATAATTTAAATTTTGAATCAAAATGCTCAAAAATTAAGCAGTAAAAGTTCACGAAGAGAGACTTATTCCGACCACCTGCTGAAGCCCAAAACCATTTAAAATCACCCTCCCTTTCATCGCTAAGACTAAACCCCGGTCATCATTCCTTCCAAACCCTTTTTTAATGTCTGGTAAAACGAAAAGGAGCAGAGAGAGAAAAAAGAGGGAAGGGGACCTTTGCAATAAAATGAAGTGTCTACTGCCAGTATTATTGGGAGAATCGAAGACGATGAGGGTCGAATTGAGAGAAAGAGAGGGGAGAAGTCGATGAGGGGGGAGGGAGGAGACTAGATAAGGAATAATTGAAATTTTATGCTCCGTTAGCTCGATAACCGTCGTCCATCAAAAGCCTCTTATAACGCCTCCGATTTAACCCCCCCCCCTCCACCCCCCCCCCTCCACCCCACCCCCTCCCACCCACCTTTCAGCTTCGATGCGGCTACTTACGGGAGAAAACGGAGGAAAAAGAAGAAAAGGGAGAAAATTCGTCGCGATCAGGAAAATCGAGATCCACGTTAACTTCGAATTGCCTACAATCGTCTGTCTGATGTCATTCATTCGCCATGGTCTTAGCAACAGAGGATACGCAGGAATTTGACCGTCTCTCTTTCTTCCCATTTGAACACGTGCGTCAGGAAAAGATGGAAATAAGGGCTAAAGTCAAGTCATGGGTCTCTCTGCTATAGTTATCTAACACAAGCGTTCAAATGGGAAAAGAGAGAGGGACAGGGGCCTGTAACTACACCTCTGAGGGCCCCGGGGCAAGATGCATTTCGGGGGACGGTGACTGAAGATATGGGAGGTCACCTAGGCTATCTTGCTCTTACAGAGCACCGCTGATGTCATTTTAAATGGGAACACAAATATACGCTCAGACCTGTCCTTTTGGTGGGCTTTTAATCGTTGACAAGGCGCAGGGCTCTCAGAACGCCCCCTCTACTCTTCCGGGGCACCTCCAATGTAATTTTAAATGGGAAAACACACTTACGAGCAGACCTCTCTTTTTGGTGGGCTTTTCATCGCTGACAAGGAGCAGGGCTCTCAAAACGCCCCCTCTGCTCTTCCGGAGCACCTCCAATGTAATTTTAAAAGCGAAAACAGACTTACGAGCAGACCTGTCTTTTTGGTGGGCTTTCAATCGCTGACAAGGCGCAGGGCTCTCAAAACGCCACCACTGCTCTTCCGGGGCACCTCCAATGTAATTTTAAATGGGAAAACACACTTACGAGCAGACCTGTCTTTCTGGTGGGCTTTTAATAGCGGACAAGGCGCAGGGCTCTCAAAACGCCCCCTCTACTCTTCCGGGGCACCTCCAATGTAATTTTAAATGGGAAAACACACTTACGAGCAGGCCTGCCTTTTTAATGCACTTCTAATCGCTGACAAGGCGCAAGGCTCTCTAAACGCCCCCTCTGCTCTTCCGGGGCACCTCCAATGTAATTTTAAATGGGAAAACAGACTTAAGAGCAGGCCTGTCTTTTTGGTGGGCTGACAAGGCGCAGGGCTCCGGTATTTGCACCGGTATACTACTACATTGACGGAACCACCGTGCGTAAGTAAACAACATCGTAACTACAAAATGATGGAATTTCTTTTTTAATATGTGAAATATAAGCTGCACTTGCTGTGTGGTTTGTCGGTTCATCAAAGTTTACAAAATAATACAAGAAATGTACGCATCTAAACGAAACATTTGTAAGTTCTGTTCATGTTTACAAACGAGATGGTTCCATCTATGTAGTTATAAGTCGGTGATAAAGTGTCGAGTTTAGCGCGGGTTGTTTGAAATAGAATGTATTTTCTGAGTTAATGAGTGGATTTTGAAAGTTTTCAATATACACATCGTTATTTTCGCCGAATTTTACGTTAGAAACAATGAGTTATATTGATGTAGCAAAAGTATGCAACAGACCCATTGGGCCATAGCCCCCTCAAGAATCGATTGTTTCTCATATATTCAAATGAGACTCCACATTTGCCAAAATTGCTGGCTCTGCTCATAATGCATAGGCCCGTTTGAAGTGCTCATACGCTTTGTGTGAGCCGCTTGGTACTTATATTCTAAAATTACACGACGAGAAAAAAATATCCTGTTGATAATCTAGAATATAAATTTATTGTTTTAGCAAATGATGGGCGTCAACTTTCGTGATTCAAGTGATTTGTCGCCCCGCCTTCAATGAAACCTGAGGGATTATAGTGGGAGGGGGTGGAAGATAGAGGGGAAAGGGAGGGGGAGGGAAGATGGATGGGAGGGGCGAACAAAGTGCGGACCGGGAGCAAAAAAAAAACGTAAAAAAAACCACATCGCATGACATCTGAGTTGCAACAAGTGAGCGTATACAGGAGATGAATGCAAGAATGAACACAAGAGAGGGGGAAAATAGACGAGTAAGAAGAAATATATGACAAATGTTTATATTATACGAGCAGAGCTGCCTTTTTGCGTACAATTAATGACATTCTTCGATTCACCGATGATCCCACCGGTTGAGAAAAGATTAAACATTGCAGTTCAGTGTATGACTGTACTGCACGAAACTACTCCGATCTGTAAAACTTTCTCAATCGGTGGAAACGCCGCTGAATTATTAAAATATCCGCAAGTTTTTTAAAGTCATCGACGACTGCACCGGTTGAGAAAAGATTACAGATTACAGATTAGAGTCTATTTTTGGGCGTTACAGGCATACACTGAACTGAACTGTGTAATCTTTTCTCAACTGGTGAAATTATCGGTGAATTAAAAAAAAAATGTCATTAATTATACGCAAAACGGCAGCACTGTAATACGAGTAGTACTGACTCACCACAAAAGTTTGCTGAGGCTTATCAAAATACGGTTACGGGAAAAGTCGTGAACAATCGTCTT
Source organism: Trialeurodes vaporariorum (assembly GCA_011764245.1). NCBI lineage: Eukaryota > Metazoa > Arthropoda > Insecta > Hemiptera > Aleyrodidae > Trialeurodes > Trialeurodes vaporariorum. The sequence goes on along the minus strand of VMOF01000013.1, from coordinate 842,931 downwards.
ACCTGAGAACAGAAAAAAACGGGAAAAAAGAACAATTAAAATGAGTAAACGTTTGAACATGGAAACACGCATGCATAAAATTTAAAAGCATTGCACGCACACAAAAAAATAGGCTTCTAAAACATTACGTAGGCTCTTTACGAGGAGTCGGCGCTGATAGGTGAATAAACATTTCTTTTAAACTAGCACAGCTGATGTTTTGTAGATCTTTATACCTACCATTCATGGCTTCTCTTGATACAATCATATGACAACGTGACAGGAGGTATGGCGCACAGAGTGCAAGACAAGTGCAATTTGGCGGCAAAAACCGAGCAAGTTTAAATCGGTCTGTTGCTTACTTTTGCTACAACAAAATAAAACCTTGATTCTTATGCAAAATTCGGCGGAAATAAATATGCGCACATTAAAAACGTTCAAAATCCACTCATTGACTCTGGAAATCACTTCAATTTCAAACAGCCCGCGCTACTTTAGACACTATTTGTACCGGTAAACTACTACATAGACGGAACCACCGTGCATAAGTAAACAACATCGTAACAACAAAATGATGGAATTTCTTTTTAAGTAGATTCCATGAATCTACTTATTGCGGAGGGTGCGATGCTGGATTTTTCGGGAAATTTTATCAAATGAGCACGTTTCATGGTCCCCTGAGTGAGAAAATACCACTCGTTGAAAATTGTATATATATATATATATATATATATATATATATATCTTTATATGTATGTTTCAGCCAGTTTTACCGTTTTTATGTCCCACGATCCTGTTCGTAATTTTTGGTTTTTGTTCTTGAAATTTTTCTCAACTATTCGTTGGGTTTATTTCTTGGATGAGTTCGAAGATGGTGTAAATCCGACAGTTAGTTTTCGCGTTATGGGCCGTGTTTGAGTCGTAAAATGTGTTTTTGAGGTTTATTTTTAGGAGTGTTTGTTTTGAGTATTTTTTTTGGGAAAATTTATGTTAGCCGTTTTGTTACGCAGCTTTTTTACTCGAGTCATTTTTTCGTTTTTTGCGTTGTAAGCGAGTTATAGCGATGTGTTTTTCGGGTTTTTTGGCAGTGTTTTTATATGAAGAAATTGTTTTTTTGTTTCAAAAATTTTAGTATATATCGTGGAGGATGTTTTTAGTTCATATGCTCTTTGCCTTGAATTTTCCTTGTGTTTTACGTGTTTTACGAGCTATTTAGTTTCTTATGGGATTTTACAAGTGAAAGACTTTATGTTTATGTTTTTTAATAATAAAAGCTCAAAAAGCATTCCTGAATCCTGTTTCAAGATAATTTGGACCCTAAAAACGAAATCAGCGACCTACAAAAACCCCGAATACAAAATGTCATAAAAATCTGAGCACTCTAGATGCTACGGTAAGGCGATCGAAATCATTAAAAATAACATTGCGTTTGATGAGCGTTGCTATGTGAAATCAATTTTCCCGAAAATCGCCGAAAACTTAAATCGTGTTTCAGAGAGCTTAGACGTCGTCAGAGCGTAAAAACAATAAGAACCTTTTTTGTTGGAAACTACCACAAAAAAAACATCAATTTTTTCGATATCTTGCAATATATATATATATATATATATATATATATATATATATATATATATATATATATATATATATATATATATATATATATATATATATATATATATATATATATATATTATATATATATATATATATATATATATATATATATATATATATATATATATATATATATATATATATATATATATATATATATATATATATATATATATATATATAGAAAAACAACTTAAATTGGGATAAAGGCTGGAAACAAATTAAAATTTGGGACGTTTCGGGCCAATTAACAGACCCTTTTTCAACCAAATAAAAAAATAAAAACACACAAAACAAAAACAAATGAGCCGCCGCTGTAATTGCAAGGCAAGGACTGGCGAAACGGTAAACAGTTCAAACAAAACACAGGTGCAAAGATTACCTAATCACCAACCTCCTCAGAGAGGAAAAATTGGTGATAAGCACCGCTGAGACCGTTGACATCCGCGCGCGAATTACACACGTGATTCTTTTGGCGCAAAATATGAATCATTTCGAGCATACTGCGGGCAAAGCAGTTCTTTTCGGTGGCTAAAACACGAACGCTGTTAAAATCAAAATGATGGTGGAGTGTGTTTTCATGGTGATGCAACGCGGTCTTCTCATTTTTATCATATTTATGCCCGTTGAGTCTCTTTTTAAGAAGTTGTTTTGTCTGACCAATATAACCCATTTCACAATCTTGGCACTTAAGATGGTAAACAACCCCCGCCATTTGCTCAGTCTCTCTTTCTGATTTTAACTGAGACATAAGAAATCCTAAATTATTATACTGTTTGTGGACCACAGGAAAACCAAAAGATTTTAAAATGGCCGACAATCTTTCAGACAAAAAGGGAACATATGGGAGGCTAATAAGTTTAGAAAAATCAACTTTATTCCTGGATGGAGCTTTTTCATGATAATTTTTTTCGGACACTTTGGAGAATTCTCTGTTAATAAGACGGGCAGGGTAGCAGTTTTCCATTAAAATACGTTTACCCAGATTGGCGGTAGTTTGGGTAAAATCCCGGTCACTTAAACGAAGATTAGTGACGACATTACGTTTGTAAATAAATGGCTGCACCGACAAAAAATTCAACAAACGCCCCGAGGACGAAGGCTTTTGGTACCATTTGCATTTCAAAACATTATTAACCCGGGACACAGTCATATCAAGGAAATTGATGGACTGGTTGACCTCTTCTTCAAGAGTAAATTGAATGGAGGGATTTTTTGAATTAAAAAAATGCAAAATAGGTACCACTGTGTCCTCATGAACCACCAGAAACAAATCGTCGACGTATCTTTTATAAAAAAGAATTAAAAATGAAATGGTACCGAGAATGTCCAGTTCAAAATCCTCCATAACTATGTTCGCCAACACAGCAGAGACACTACCCCCCATTGCCAAACCACGAATCTGATGAAAAAATTTGTCCTCAAACTGAAAAACAGTGGACTCCAAACACACTTTGAGGGCATAAAGAAATTGATCCTTGGGGACGGAACAATGCCGGCAAATCTCATCCCACCGACGACTAACACATTCTAAGGCCAAATCAGAGGAAATGTTGGTATACATGGAAGTGACATCAAGCGAAATGAGTTTGTACCCATCTGGAATCTCCTGATTGTTGACAGACTCAAAAAACTCAAAAGAGTTGGCAATCAGTATCACCGACAATGTTAGACAACACAGTAGTGAAAAACTTTGACAAAGCATAAAAAGGTGACCCAATGGAGCTAACAATGGGCCGCAAGGGAAAATTTTCTTTATGTAGTTTTATGAGACCATAAATTCGAGACACGCCAGCGCCTGACACCTTCAAATTTTCAAAAAGATTCTTACTAATAAATTCTTGATCAAACCATTTTTTGACCAGAAAATTATTTTTTGCAATATGCGCAGGTATTAATGAATGACGAATCTGCTTGTAGGTATATATATATATATATATATATATATATATATATATATATATATATATATATATATATATATATATATATATATATATATATATATATATATATATATATATATATATATAAATAATTCGATTTTGAAGCCCTTTTTCCCCTCCCCTGATTTTAGCACAGCACCGATGCATTCGGAGACTTTTCGGTGGTCATTACTGACACAGTAACACCTAGGCGAAGTGATTAAGCTCAAAAAACCTTTGATGGGAATTTGTTCCGCCACTTGCTGTTTCAGTGGAGGCAGCGGCGGCTCGTGCATTTGGCAACCGTGCTTATTTGCCATTTGAATCTATGCAAAAAGTATCGATATCTTGGGGGTGCATTGCACCTCCTGAAGATCGATTGTTTTACATATGTTTAAATGGATAGAATACGTTGTTGCCACATTGCACGAGCCGCCACTGAGTGGAGGATCCACGGGGGAGGATCCACGAGGGCACGCCCCCCCCCCCCCCCAAAAGCCTTACATTGTTCCTTTTTTCAGTAGAAAAGAGCCAAAACTCGCTTCCCCCGACGCTTCAAATTTAAAATTTTACAGACGTGCCCCCCCCCCCCCCCCCCCAGAAAAAATTTCTGGATCCGCCACTGTGCTGTTTAATGACACCAACTGCCTGGACTACAATTTAAAATACAGTTTCGAAGCGTCGTTTTTACATTTGTTGAGGTCATGAGTTAAACATCAACGTCACGAGGTGTTCTCGCGACAGCACACAAGAAGATGAAGAAGCATACACATACAATTGCCATAAGATTTAGGCAGCTATCACCGCCATAACGATCTCGTGTTTGAAAACACTTTGTGAGTTATAGGGAGTGGATTTCGTGATTTTTTAGTGCGCTCATCGTCATTTATACAGGGTTTCACATTTTGATATCTGAATTGACAATTAATAAGCCAGAAACTTTCCAACAGCTCCATTTAAACCTATCTCTATAAACTCGTTGTTTCTTCGTCCTAATATTACTACAAAGCTATTTTCAATTCAACTCTTCAATCTTGTCCCCTGAACCATTCAAGTGTTTAAGAATTTTTGTTTTAACAACTCAGTCCTTCATACTTATAGAATGATAGCAATTTTCTTCAAGCACTACCCTCTTTTCTCATGCAAATTGAATTATTCAGCAGTTCTCAGAACAACTCCACTTTCTGTAAGCTTAATCCTTCTTACTTTTTACGACGGATGAAATAAAATAAAAATTATGTAAAATAAAGCGCACGTTCTTTTCCGGGGAATCATAAATTCGTGGCTTATTTCGAGCGATTTTCAGAACGGTCTGAATCGTCTTCGGAGAAAATTATGGCTCCGCAAATATTCATTCGAAGTTATGAGAAAATGAATTGGCTACTTTGTGCAATAATTTGTTTAAAGTGCATCGAAGAGAAATCCACGTTGTCGAACTTCTCTTGAAGCATCGTCAATTCGTTAATCCTCTCACTCCCATTCCCTCTCTCTCTCTCTCTCTCTCTCTCTCTCTCTCTCTCTCTCTCTCTCTCTCTCTCTCTCTCTCTCTCTCTCCCTCTCTCTCTCCCTCCCTCTCTCTCTCTCTCTTTCTCTCTCTCTCTCTCCCTTCTTTGCTTCTCCCTCCCTCCCTCTTTGCTTCTCCCCCCTCTCTCTCCCTCTTTACTTCTCTACCCGTCTCTCTCTCTCTCTCTTCCCCCAAGGATTTCCTATCTGTAGATCAAAGCAATGTTATCCAACACCGTTCTGCTCATCAGTTTTTTAAGATGATGTTACAAAAAGTTCGAGGAATAAATATTTTGTGGACTCGACAAGTGGTTGTAGACATCTACATCTTGCGCTACACCTCAAAGTTGCTTAACTATGCCTGGTTTCACGACTAAAATTGCCGAAATCAACAATGATATTACAAATAAAACCATAAGATTGGAGGTTAGAATCACCCAAATGTTGTTGCTGTCGTTGTGGAATGGATGGGAATTTCGGCTATTTCTAACCTCCGAATGCAAGAATATTCAAGCAATTTTGAGGAGGTAGAATTCATTATTATTACAATAAGGTCGCATTCATTCCTTGGATTACTAACCGAAATTTCCGATTGTGTTATACATCAAAGTATCAGTGAAGAAAACTTGCAGATACATTAAATTAGTTTTCGTTTTTTTCTTTTTTTGTTTCAAGACATCGCATCAACGTTATAATTGTCTATCGTAAATTCTGTCTGATATTTCTTAAGTTCAAAAGGTCTATTGCAGAAAATACCACCGTTAAAAAAGTTGACCCGTTAAAATGTCCGCGGTTAAAACAATAGGCCTGTTGCACATTTTTGCTATAAGCGATTCAATAGTCAATTATGGTGTAAAAACCTCCAAAAATAACGATGACAGCACTAAAAACTTCCGAAATCCACTACTAAACTCAATAAACACTTTTATTTGCGAGGGCAACCGGGCGTTATGGTAGCTGAGGGAAGTAATAATAGGAGATTCCCATCTAACAAGACTGTAACTCCATCAAGTAGTGACCAATAAGAGACGACTTTCATTTGACACCAACACCGGTGTCACTACAAACCGTGGGCCAGTGTATGTGTTTTAGCTCGGTTTTAGAAATGAAGGTGCTCAACGAAATTTAACATTGGCAAGATAGCTAGTGCCATATCTAAAGTATAAATAATCTTTGATCGGATGTGGATCATTACTTTGATGACTAATTACTCTGTGAATCATCCTTGTCAACATAAAGAGAGTGACGAAATTAAGATAGGAATCTCCTATTGTTTCCTATTATCTCCTACTGTTTGTAGGAAAGTTTCTGAACTGCAACCTAAATTAATGTATCCTACCTCTACTCTTGGTTGATATCAGTGGCGGATCCAGCTCTCACGAACGGGGGGGGGGCAAACTTGGGATTTTCGCCCCTAAATGACCCCTTTCCCTTGTTTTCGCTCTTGCTTTTCCCCTCCCGCTCCCCTCTTTTCACACTTTTTAGGCCGAGCGGGGGGGGGCGATCGCCCCCTCCCCCCTGTATCCGCCGATGGTTGATACACTCTCCTTACTCACTAACTCCGTTCTCATTTTCGTTACGCTCTTTAAGTATTCTCTACCTTGATTTAGTAAGTAATCTAATTTAATCCTTTAATGTGTCCATTCCTGGCAGCAGATTCAAACTTCAACAAAAAAAAAAGCCAAACTAACCACCCCCCTCCAAAAAAAAAAAAAAACCACATTGTTTATACAAATACTTAGTGGACAGCACTCAGATTTCTGGGTCTAATCAGGATGCAGTTAGCTTCATGGGCCAGAAAATCGGATGAATTTTTCCTCTCACAAAATTCGCCCCACGATGTTCTGTATGGTTCTGCTCCGTTTTATCAACTGTTTAGCATTTATTTTCGAACGACTGGATAAACACAGCAACCCCCTCCCCTCCCCGCCCCTCACCTCTTCCCACCCTTCAGTGGACATTAAAAATTCATGGAGGAAAACCCCGAAAGCCGTTTTATTTACCTCAACGTGTGGACAGCAAGCTACATTGCCAGATCTTCATATGAAATAATGTGAGAAAGAGAGAAAAGTAGTTTGTCTCCCGTTTGGATACCAATGATTCTCCACGGAAAGGTCCTGAGAGTAGAAAATTGAATTTGTATAAGTCCGAAAAAGATTCATCCCATGAGAATCTACATATCATTGATGTAATGGAACAAATTTTGTTTTTGTTTGTTTGCTTGTTTTTGTTCTTTTGTTTCTTTTTTCTTCGTCATTTTTATTTCTTTTGCTCTTTATTTAGTTTTAAATAACTTTGGTTTGAATTAACTTGCTTCTATTCAAATATTTCCTTCATTCTTAATCACAAAAACCTGATCAGAAATACGACTAAGCAACGAAGGAAATGATAATTTATGAAAAAAAAAAAAAAAAACAAGCAGGGAAAATTCCAACACGCAGGTGTTGGAAAAGCGTGCCACTAAAGTCTGAACAGCTTTAATGCTTTTGCTAGCAATGATAATAATTAGACAACATTCAACATGGAGCTGATCTCGAGAAAATTGAGTCCAAAGTTGAAGAGCTAGCATTTAAACAAAAAACTTGGAATTACTTACGTTTTGATTTCATTCAACTACCGTGTTGTGTTTTTGCATTTCAACACCGGAAAAGTGGAATTTACTATGTAGGAAAGGTACTTAATTTTTAGCGTTTAAAGTGACTTGGTTCCTTTCTTCTTTTTTTGGCATAATCACGAAAAACGAAACTCTAAGAGAAACCAAACGGCAGAGTTGGTTTACACTGTTGATTATTTTAAAATCCGTTAATCCGGACTTAAGTCCGTTCCCAATTCTATAAAAGGAACCAAGTCGGAGTTGGTTCCTTACAGGACTCGGATTAAGGTTTAACCTAATCAGCCAAAGGAACCAAGTTCTCATTTTATTTCATCATATGGACAATGACATCAATGAGGCTCACCAGCTCACTTTTACCTGGAATTTTGACGGGAAATAGTTGTTATTACAGAAGAAGCACTTGTTGCTTCGAGATTCAGTATTGCTAGCTCTATCAATCAATAACTCAATTTTATCAAAAATGTCACTCGGTTCTTTTGTGACAAGTGCTGTCCAATTGAGCTTGTTTGGTGAGAAATTATGAAAAAAATAAATTTAGATCAGATATCTATAAGGAGATGAGTCAAAGGCGTTGTTTTTTTGTGTTTGTTTTTTGTTTTTTGTTTTCAAAACTTTGGAGGGCTCTAGCTCAGAAGAGAAACATTTGCAGCACATACTCATGTAGGAAAATAAAGTCTTATATATATGTATGTTGACCCCAAAAATACACTTCATAAGTTTGGCACTCAAGTTTTGAAACACCGTGTTCTTGATATTTTGCTCCCCCCCCCCCCCGCCACCTTCACAAAAGACAACATCTTGACCATGCACATTTTTAAAATCACAGTTTGACTGTAGAGATATTTTCTCCCCCCCCCCTTAACGAAAAAGGGGAGAATGGGTCACCTATCTCTGATGTTCGTCGTGCGCGTGCACAGATTGTTCGGCTTTCCGACTGCAATTTTGGCTTTCTTTATAATGCGTTTTTTGGGTTTATTAGTGGATTTTATGACTATTTGATGCCACCAATGTAATTTTCAGACAATTTTACATCAGAATCAAAACTCTATAGCACTGTAGCAAAAGTTTGCAACAAACCCATTGAAAGCTGAAAAGAGAAAATTATTTGATAAGGCTCGATCTTTTTTACCCACATAAAGTATAGACAATAGATATTTCTAAATCCCTCCACCTTTTAAACGGCTTGTTCAGGGATCAAACATGAGGTTGCGTTCTTTTGAAGTCAAAAAGTGTCATATTCGGAAAAGCCGTGATTCTAAATAATAAACAGTTTTTTTTTTATCTTTTTTTCCCTTTTAGGTGCTGTCAGCACTTATTGCGATTGTCACGATGTAGATACGTAATATGCATAAATGGAACACTTGCGAATTCATGAAACAATAATCCTTTAATATACAGAACTAACCATTTCAAGTGCCCTTTACACATCAAGCATTCTAGGGGTATAGATTAGTAGGTGTGGAGGTTTAAGAGGTTTGTGGATTTTAATTCCCCCTCTCCCCATTTATTTTCTTGAAAAGTATCGAAAGTTTACAGTTAAAACTATGCCATTATTCACTATAACGCATTGTCATATTATTTCTTTTTTTTTCTGTTGCCGTCGGTCGATATCATTTTTCGTGTTGGAAAAGCAAAGTTCCACATCGACCTATAGTTTCCAAAATTTGAAGAAGCTTCCAGTGAAAAATTTTGTACACGAAACGAACTTTTTAGGATAGGTAAATAAGTTATTCCAGAGTCAATTCCATAGCCGCAGCGAGGAAGCTGTCCAGGGGTGGAAGACACGTGACAGCCCCTCTCACTTTTTAGAGCAATTAATGCGAATTTTACCCCTCTGGCTCCCTGTGTTCTGGATTTTAAACACCTATTTTTCAACAAAACGCCAAAAATGTCCTCAAAAATCCCTTGATTCCATCGACGCTCATTGAGGGGCTTTCAATTTGCCGATCCCCCAGAATTTCAAATGTTTCCGATGCAAAGACCTGTTTAGTGTGACGTCATGAAAAAAATTGGTTCCAAACAAAGGCTCCGTCTCACTCGCTCTCGTGGGTTTTCCCATACGAAACACAGTCCAAATTTTCAAATACAAGTGCTAGTAAACAACACGTTCTTTACACGTTGTGTTTATCACACCATTGGGTTCCACGTCCCTTATAAAAATTTCCGATTGTTTCAAAAAATTTTCCGATTGGATATATATTCCCGCGCTTTATTTCCCATAGAAATAATCGAAATTCCATAGAGACAATCGGAATTCGTGTAGATTCAAGCGCGCTGACTACAGCAACGATAGGTCTCATGATTGAAATAAGGCGAAATCATCTATGGTTCTATTCTTACAGTTTTAACAGCCACTTTTTTCTCAGTGATAAAATATGAGCCCGCTATCACTGACTTTTTGAAACATCGCGCATCGATGCACAATCACAGTTATATCGAAGAAAGTCCTATGTTTTGTCCTTGTCACACTCACAGTTTCTTAAGAAGAAACTGCACAAAATTCTAGGATATAGGCTCATCAGCACCATCACGGCATGTGTTGTACCTCGAACAATAGCTTCGATACGAAGAGAAGTTAGAATGATTGAGTGTCATGGCGGTGATACTACCATAAGAGACCGTGAGTAAGACAAGGACAAAACGTAGAACGTCTTTCGGTATAACTGTGATTGTAAATTCGCTTGTGATCTTTTAGGAATTATGTCACAGTTAAAAGATACTTTAAGGCAAGTGGAATCTACTGGTGCAATAAAATTTGAGAAAACTGTTGGTTAACTAGCATGAATTTGCGTTCGAAAATTTGGATCTGGTAAATCCACGAGAGTGAGCGAGATAGAGCATTTGTTTGGAACTAATTCTGATCGTGACGTCATCACTAAACAGGTCTACTTAAGGATATGAATGAGCCTCTCTCTTTTCTATACCCCTCCCGCTCTTCATCAATACCTCGTCGCTTCTTATCGGTGTACCCTCGTCAAACAGATTTTGACACTTTTACGATGCGTGTCCTGAACGCTTAATGCACCGTGAAGAAATCTTGAGACCGGTGGAGCCCAAAGGCGAGGGGCAAAGAGGGTTCCTGCGGGAGATGTTTCCACCCCCCTCCTGCCTTGAAATTTCGACTCATAGGTTGGCACAAATGACTTAGGTTGCTGGACCTGCATGGAATTCTCGTTTGAAGGAATTTGACTTTGACGCTTAATAACTTATTGAAATTAACAGGAATACCAAAACTTTTACAATTTTAAGAAAATAGACGCCGAGACCTCCTGGATTGCAGCAATAAATTAACGATTAATGAAACCAGTTTTAAGAAAATACGTTTTTAATTTTTCAAACCTTCCCGCCAAAGGTTTTGCCATAAGCAAGGCATTGGACTTATATATTAGATATGAAAATGAAAACAAGAAGCGCACCGTATATATACGGCACGCGTATTAATAATAATAATAATAAAATGACTGTAGAGAGATTAAGCTTTGTAAAATCTACACGCAGAATCTATTCCCTTTGAATTGTGAATGAACAGAAATCACTTACTGGAAAAATTCGTAATTAGGTGACGTCCGTGACGGTGAAAACCAGTCAATAACTTTAAAAATTCACATTTTTTTCCAGGTTGGCATTTTCATTAAGTTTATACCCTTTGGGTTCAGTCAACCTAAACGAAACATTCTTTTTTATGTAGCAAACTTTTCCTATACATCATTTCGAAGGGTCAATTCCTATGCAAAATCACATTAAAATAACGTTGAGGGCATCAGATAGTTTCAAAACCTACTCACATACTCAAGAAATGCGTTCAGGAAAATAACAAGATTGCCGTCGAATCAGCGGGTGACAATGAAAAAGTCCCGTCCCATCTAATGGGTCTGTTGCATGCTTTTGCTACAACAATATAGAACCTTGCTTCTTATGTACAATTCGGCGAAAATAAAGATGCGCACATTAAAAACGTTCAAAATCCACTCATTAACTCAGGAAATCACTTCAATTTCAAACAGCCCGCGCTACATTAGACACTATTTGCACCGGTATACTACTACATAGACGGAACCACCGTGCTTAAGTAAACATTATCGTAACTCCAAAATGATGGCATTCCCTTCTAAATCATGAACGATTGCCTGCATTTGCTGTCTGGTCTTTGCTGTCTGGTCTGGTCTATCAAAGATTACAAAATAATATAAGAAATGTTCGCATCTAAACGAAATATTCCCATGTTTGTAAGTTCTGTTCATGTTTACATAAACGAGATGGTTCCATCTATGTAGTTATAAAGTCGGTGATATAGTGTCTAGTGTAGCGCGGGTTGTTTGAAATGGAAGTGATTTCTTGAGTTGATGAGTGGATTTTGAAAGTTTGCTCATCGTTATTTTCGCTGAATTTTACGTTAGGAACAATGAGTTACATTGATGTAGCAAAAGTATGCAACAGACCCATTGCAACTTTTTTACAAATCACTTTCCTCAGCAAACAATGTATTGAAAGTACAGAAATTACATGAGACTCCTCCATTGTGACCCGCTCATTAGGCAGCCAAATTGGAATTTTGTTCAACGCACTTATTGAGTTTGTGAGTGGACTTTGGAACTTTCTGATAAACTCAATGTTATTTTAAAGTGACTTTACATAGAAATCAATTGCCCTTGTATAACGAGGTAGAAAAAGTTTTTGATAGACCCATTGTAAGGCATCACGGACGTCGCTTTGGATGTAAATTGAATTTAAAAAATATGAAGCTTAAAAAAATAAGACGAGACGAAAGTATTAAACCTATATTTTTCGAATTTCATGAGAAATTTGACAATGGATCCGCTCCGAACTTTTGCTACAGCGCTACGGAGGGGTCAGAGGGTCAATTCTTATGTAATATTGCTTGAAAGTCACACTGTAAACCGCAGTTAAATCTCGAAAAGTCACAAAATCCTGTACCAAAATTAAGACGTTTAACAAAACTTTGAATATGGCGATAGAATTAAACTTCATTCACATAAAATATCAAATTAGATCATTTCCATAGCAACGCCTTTCTGGCAACAAATTTTTCTCAACTTCCAAATTACTTCTGCCAAACTGCACGTTGATTTCCAACTTAAATTGGACAAAGGTACAAATAAACGACAAATATTTTACTTAAGATATTGAACGAATAATGGGGCTCTAGCAAACTTTTGCTGTGAGCAAATGAATAGTTCAATCCAATGGAAATACCAACGAAAATCACCCTAAGAAAGTCAAAAATGCAGTAATAAACTCACATACTTAACTGCTTTAAAGGCAAGATTGTATTGGCGGCTCAACGCAGGTATCATGGTAAATTCCTGTCTAATCTGTCACTTTCTCTACGGAAACACAGATATTTGTCTCAATTTAGATGGGAATCTCTCGTGCTACCTGTGTCTCTCCGCCATTCAGCCCGATTCTGAGAGTGAATTTCATGATTTTTTAGCGTACTCTTCGTCATTTATCCACGGTTTTACGCAAGAATCAACTTTTCAATATCACCTGTAGCAAAAGTTTGCAAGAGCCCGATAGTGGACCAATACCACTTGACCAACTGTATACGAGTAGACGGAACAGAATTGACGAAACGTCCAGTAACCGAATTTTCAATGCTACCAACGTTATTTGCAGTTGGTTTCCAGTCAGTAGGTCTACAGTAATATGGACTACGGACAAAATGTCTACTTTTTTTGGTCTACTGACAAAATGTCTACGAAACTGTGTCTACGAAAAAAATGTCTACTTTGAAAAATGACCACATTCTAAAAACGTCTACATATTTAATGTCCACAAAGTAAAAGTCCCCATTATATTATTTCCTCTTTTGAAATATGTCCACTTTTTTTTACAAAATTGTCTACAAGACAACAATGTCTACAAGTTTGTAATATAAATAGACACGTGGAAAAGAAATCAGCGGGCTGGTTATAAGAAGTAAATAAATATTTGATCATCGATAGTTTGAATGATAATTATTTTAATGTTCCTTATAGTTTTCAGGCGTGCGACGAAGTTGCCAGACAATATAAATCACTTGTGCAAACTTTTTGCTACACTTTGGTAACATTTCTCATCGAATTATTTATTTTTTGATTCAGCTTTCTTCCTTGTGATAAAATAGTCTCTTTTCAATTTAAATACTGAGTGAATTAAATGTTGTTAATTTTGCGAAATCTACATTAAATTAATCAGATTTCTGTGACGTTATCTTCAAAATTTAAAATTTAACATTACAAAGATCTATGAACTAGGGGAGCAAACTAATTTATATTATATTTTCTAATTCCGTTACAAAATTGCAGACATTCTTCTCTAGTGGGCAATTTTGTAAAAAAAGGTGGAAATTTTTAAAAAGAGGCATTTATATACTGGGGGCATTTATTTTGTGGACATAAAATATGTAGACGTTTTAGAATATGGTCATTTTCCAAAGAAGACATTATTTTTGTAAACATACTTCCGTAGACATTTTGCCAGTAGACCAAAAAGAGTAGAAATTTTGTCCGTAGTCCGTATTACTGTAGACCTACTGACCTGAAACTTTTCAGTTTACACTAGAAATTACCAATTTCTCTGCGGTGGCAAAAGTTTGCATCGTTCAGAAGGAGGCCTCATGAAACACCAGTCGTGCTATTCCGCAAAAATCAGCAGTTTCGGTCAAATTAGGGTGTCTTCGGAAGAGCGCGCCACCTATTTTACCGGATCATACATCTAATATATGAATGAGACCCATGCAACAGACCCATTAGCGTTAAAACGATTTTTTTTAACCGGAACGAGATGAAACAAAATGAAACGTTACACTTTTTTACTGTGGTTAGCCAGCGGGCAAGCGCTTTGAGTGGCGCACAGTGGAGCAAGTCAGTAGCGCACCGAGAGTTTCTTCATCTCTCTCTTTCCTCCATTAAAAAACGTATGTTAGACAAGGATGGACAAGGGGATAAAACCCCCTCCTTCTGTCCTTTTTCTATGTATACATTCAAATGGGAAATGAGAGAGATGGAAGAGATCCTGGTTGCGCTAGTGGAGCAAGTTAATGGGAGAGGTCGGGCCAGTGTTGCCAGATGGGGGTGAAAAAAACCGTACGTTTTACATTGATTTAAATGGGAACGATGCAGCTTTTTACCCTCGATCTGGCAACACTGGGTCAGACATGGGATACATGACTAAAAATACAGTTTTTTACTTTCTCACTGCTAATAAAGTTAGACAAATTGAGAAAGTATTGCGATAGCGCAGATATTTTCAAGGTATTTTGTTTCGATACTTGCCCCGCTGCGAATGGGTCTGTTGCAAATTTTTGCTAGAACAATTAAGAATGTTTAACTTGATGTGAAATCGCGTGAAAAGTCCATCGGTGGCAGCAGAAAGTCATAAAATACAATAATAAACTCACAAGAGGCATTCAACTGAAATTCAAGATGGCGGTAAAATATCGAGCAACCTGTATGCAAGCACCATGGGCATCTAACAAGGGGAGGCTCAGAAGTCGACGCCTCCGATTTGGAAAACAATTGCACGAAAATGTAGCTAAAGTAAAACTACTAGACCCGTGCTTCTCACTTTTTGCCAATGGGCCTCCCTAAAGCGTCAGGAATTTTTTGAAAGTTGCCGAAATTCACGTAAAAATACCGAGCGGAGAGCGTTCCGAATATTTACGAGAATTTCGGCAACTTTCAAAAAATTCCTGACGCTTTAGGAAGGCCCATTGGCAAAAAGTGAGAAACACGGGTCTAATAGTTTTACTTTAGCTACATTTTCGTGCAATTGTTTTCCAAAACAGAAGCGGCGACTTCTGAGCCTCCCCTTGTAAGATGACCAACCTCACAACATCGATCACAACCAATCACAACGCAAACAAACTCATAACCTCCGATGCTGTGAGGTTGTTAACGTTGGCCATCATGGATGTTCACGGTGCGTGCACACAGGTTGGTCGATATTTTACCGCCATCTTGGGTTTCAGTTAAACGCCTCTTAGGAGTTTAGTACGGCATTTTATGACTTTCTGATACCACCAATGGCCTTTTCACGTGATTTTACTTGAGATTTAACATTCTATATCGCTGTAGCAGAAGTTTGCAACAAACCCATTGAAAAACAATTATGGCTCTCAAGCTCTCATCGTGCTTATAGTACAAAATCCAAAAGAATGTTCATTCATGAAGTTTTAATATTATTTAACCATATGTGGCTTGAAGGTGTAAATTCACACACTTTCTGTGTCATCGGCCTGTCCGTTTGTCCTTTTGTCTGTTGCCATACAACATGAAAACCAGCATAACTTTAAAACTATTGATCCATTTGCATCCAAATTTTGCAGAGTTGTTGCTTTTAAAATTTCCCAGGGAGACTTTTTTGAAATTTTAATTTTTAGGTTAGTTATGAATGAAAAATGGTTTCTATTAAAATCAATGGGGAAAAGGGTAACAAAAAAGGAAACATTTAAATATTTCAAAAATGGATCATTGGATCTGGATGAAAATAACAAATGAGGGTCTCCCTCAGTATGGTTACAGGACGTTTCGTCAACGACTTTTTGTCCGGATACAAATTCATCTAGGCGTTTTACGTCCACGCATGTATGAAGGCAAGAAAAGATAGGTCCATGCGTTTAATTTTGGTACATATGTTTGATTTTACTGAACATTTAAAATTTTTGACAACAGTTAAGAGCACGTATAAAAAAAAAATAATCATACTGCAAGGAAAAGAATTCATGGAAACATTGAAAATGAGAAAATGGAAGGTAAATGAAGGTGCTGCTATGGTAACTTAGTTTTCGTGTGGAGTATAATTCTTATCCTTACCGATGTCATTCTATTTTTTTCTTCATTTTTTTTCCGATTTTTCTGTTGCCAAAATTTGTTTAAAATGTCACCATATTATTGTAAAATCCGCAGCTGCCGCTCATAAGGCTCCCAACGAATGATCATGTGAGTTTTATCAAAAATTATACCAAAATTGTGATGTTTCCCAATTTTTGCAATATTTCCTGACCAAAATGTTGCTGCCGAAAAAACGCAGTGACGTAAACAGTAGGACGAAACATGCGCGCGAACAAAATGTCGTTGACGAAATGTCCTGAAACCCTCAGTATATTGAAGGGGGGTATGGGGGACGGAGGTCTCCCCCAGGATGTTAACCCGACCAGATTTGATCAAAAGAACGCCACTCTTCCGTGAATATAGGGAGGGTAGTTAACTGTTCGCACTCGGGGGAGTTGGAGTTGCCTATACGACAGATTGAAGGCGCTCGAACGAAACCCTATATTGTAAGTGTCGACCTCCAGAATCGCGTTTATTCTGAATCGCTAAATACAGGATCAATGTGAAATAGACTAGAGGAGGAAAACAAGTATACTCGGACTTAGCCCATAAGAGGTTAAAGGGGGTCTGAGGGTCACCGACAGATTAAATTTGACGTGAAAAAGGTTCCGTGGGGTGAACCCTACAGTTTATTGAGTTTTTACGGTCACAAAATGCATTTTAAGGGGTGGTTATAGTGGACAATTTCACAAGATAACCAATGACACCACATTCAAACTTCCGCGTTACGGATTGACGAAGATACAATCATGTAAAGTTTACATAGAATGTCCATCGTCCAGCCCCTCCCGTTGACCGGTTCCACTGTGCCAGTGGCGGCTCGTGCATTTTGGCAACAATGTTTTCCCTCCATTTGAATACATGTAAAACAATCAATTGCAGGTGAAGCGCTGCTCCACTGTCGAATCGATTATTTTGTATTGAATCAAATGGAGGGAAAACATTGTTGCCAAAATGCACGAGCCGCCACTGCACTGTGCGGCGCATCACTCGAATGAAACAGCAGAGCAAGCTAACCATTCTGCAAATAGTCAGTGCGTCTACCGATCGCGGTTCCTTTTGACCGACCGAAGAGTGAGCCGTTCCATCTCGTTTGACGAGTAAAAAAAAAACAAAACAAACAAAAAAATCGGTCAAATTAAGAACGCTTGAAGAACTTTTACTACGGTCCAACTGACCGACAAGTTCCAATCGATGGACCTAATGGACCCGATGCAAAGGAGACTAAAACCACAGAAAACTCTAATCAGAGCGGAAACTCTAATTCATTTTGAAACATTGTTCACCAACGAGCTATAACTTTAGAGTGGCAGTGGATTGGTCCACCTTGTGCCACACAGGGTAGAAGACATCCCGAGAAAAAGCGGAGTTTGGAGGGCGGATTCCAAGGTTTGAGGTTGAATTTTGATGGTCGTTTCCGGCGATGCCCGAGTTTGTTTACGAAACGACCGGAAACGACCTACAAAATTTAACCTCAAAATCGATTTTTACGGCAAGATGGCGGCGCCCTAGGTGACAACAGTGAACCAGCAGAAAGCAGTAAACCAGCAGGCGAAAATCCCAAGTTCGACACCCCCCCCCCCCGTTCGCGGGGGCTGGATCCGCCGATGCAAACAATCTCCCTCCCACTCCCGTGACCCCCATGTAAGTACACCCATCTCTGTCTAGTTTCGAAATACGTATACAGGGCCTTGCTAAACAACACATTATTGTCACAATCGCGTTAAAATCGCCGGCTGCCGCCATTTACTAAAACCCTCCATACTCTGCGCATCTGTATGTGTTTCAGAGTGGCTATCTGGACACAGAATGCTAATACACAACTATCCAGGTGAGAAAATTTGGCATATTTCTGTTATATGCTAGTTTCTTTATCGTGCAAATCCTTTCAGAAGAAACAGAAGTATCGATTTCTGTGTCCAAATGACCACTCTCAAACACCTGCACTTTCGTTTATAACCAATTTCCACCGAATTAATTAAAACTTTTAAGGTAAAAAAATATGAGGCAGACGTAAAATGTACAAACGAGAAGTCTATCAAGGCTACCTCCTTGAAGTATCAAAAGACGGTTTTAGCGATGATATCATCCGGTGATGAGCGTTACAAACAAAGACAAACTGTCTCTCTTGCTCTCACGTAACCTTCATCTACTGCTATCTCACTCTCATTTCAAAATTGTACATGGATACATCTTTTGCGAAATTTTGTGGTAGAAATTAATTCCTCGAAGCATTTAAATGAGATTTTGGTAATAACATGTCGTAAAACGAGGTCCTGTACACGAATTTCGCAACTAGAGAGAGATCTGCAAACATGAAGGTCACGGGAGAGTGAGTGAGATAGTTTGGAACGCTGCGAGAATTTTGTCACAACCGATTGCGACCGATGAGTGCATTGTTGTGATTGTTGACAAACCGTTGACTTAGCACTAAAATCGTCCATATCACGTCCCACAAATCCTCTCTATAACTATAGATCGTTGAACTCATACCATACTTTTCAGGTTTGATACAGTCAAAATGAATATTCTTTTCAACTTTAATGCGGAAATTTGTCCTTTTTTGAGATCCTCATTTTAAAATAATGGCTGTCAATCAAAATGGTTCCAAGTCACCAGAGGTCACCCATCTAAAACCTGGCAACCTGTTTATAGAGTTATAGACGGACGCAGAATCTTTTAGTTATTTTCATGCACCGAGTTAAGCTTCGTTGGGAGAGGGTGAGGTAGTCCATGCAAGGGATGAAGAGAGCGAATGAGATGGAGAGAGAGACAGAGAGGGAGAGGGAGAGAGAGGGGGGAAGAGGGGGTATGGAGGAAAAAGAAAGGAGAAAAGGTTATCAGAAAAGGGTCTTGAATAAAACATCGGGACTTCTCCATGAGGAACCAAATGGCGAGAAGAAAGCTAACGCCTCGCGACTGAATTTTTCTTGGTCGTCGTTGTCAAATGTGATGTGAACGCAAACGTTTGATTTGGATATGGTTTTAGGGTGCAATTCAGAGACTCAAAGAAAAAACCTCCTTTAGATGGCCTTAGCTTGAGAATCCCTAAGTCTCTATGTCGGCACCAAGGGAGCGTGGAGCAACCAATGAAACGTTTCAGAGGCACTTTTCCAAAGTAGCTAATTAGCTACCTTGAAAAAAAGTGGCTCCGAAACGCTTCATTTGTTGATTTTGTGCTTCCAATGCTTATCTTTTGGATAGGAAACACTGTTCTAAATCGGAAAGTTCAATGAATTCTCAAGCCAAGGCCATATTCAAGAGATTTTTTGTTAAGTTTTTGAAATGCATTCTTATTGTGGCAAGGGTCTGAAATACTCTCGATAAGGAATATTGGTAGTTTGGAAAAAAGGAAAAAAAGGCATTTCGTTCGGATGCTGTGCTTGAATTGCATCCTCTCATACTGAAGAGAGTCCGAATTAACAAAACTGGTACATTTATAAGGGTGGAAAACTTTTCGGAGCTACTTTTTTCAAGGTAGCTAATTATCTACTTTGGAGAAGTGGCTCCGAAACGCTTCATTTGTTGATTTCGTACTTGGCCGATGCTCATACCTTGGATAGGAAACACTGTTTAAAAAGAGGGAAGTTTCAATGAATTTTCATGCCAAGGCCATCTTACAGAGATTTTTTCTCAAGCTTCTGAATAGCACCCTTATTTTGTCAAGGATCTGAAATACTCCCAATTAGGAATATAGGGAATTGGGAAAGGAAATTTAGTTGGAAAGGCATATAGTTGGAATTCTATGCTTGCCTTACATCTACTCGTACGAAAAAGAGCCCAAATTAACGAAACTGGTACACAGGTGGATACCAGCATTAGTATTTTGCTTTTTCCTTCCATCTGAAAGCATGTGTTATAGAAAAGGATGGATAAAAGCATTACGGGCTAAAGTCACATGATTGGCCTCAGCTATCCTTTTCTTACAAATGCGATCAATGGATCCAAACGAATGCTCTATCTCGCATACTCTCGTGGAGTTACCCGTAAGAAATCAGATCCTTTTCTAATGCAAATGCAAACTAAAAAACAAAAAAAACAAAACAGGAATATTATTATTAAAGACTCAACGGAATGTCGCTGTGGTCGATGGCCCTGATTGTGGGGCTGACCAGTTTTTTAGTGTAAATATCTTTGTCACACTGAAAAAAAAATAAGCTAAATTTAACTAATTTCAACTTAAAAGTATGGACACCACTTAAAACTGTTAGTTTGACTAATTGAATTAGTAAAATTAACTCCGTACCGTCTTATTTAACATGGCACGGTGTTAATTTTACTAATTAAAATAGTCAAACTAACAGTTTTAAGTGGTGTCCATACTTTTAAGTTGAAATTAGTTCAATTTAGCTTATTTTTTTTTCAGTGCAGAACATTTTATTTCAATAAAGCGTAAAAAAACAAAAAACAAAAAAACAAAACAAACAAAAAAGAAATAAAAAAAATTATCAACCCGTTTTCTCAAATTTTATTGCACCATTAGATTCCACGAACCTTGATGTATATTTTCACTACGACAAAATTCATGAAAGATCACCCGTGAATTTACAATCACAGTTACATCGAAAGATGCCATGTGCTTCGTCATTGTCTTCCTCACGGTCTCTCATGGGCGTATCACCACCATGACACTCAAACAACCTAGCGTATCTTCGTATCGAAGCTTGCTCGATGTATACCTTGTGCGTGCCGATGAACCAAAATCCACAAATTCTACGCCCATAAGAAAGTGAGAGTGAGACAAGGACAAAGCATAGTACTTTCTTCGAAGTACCTGTGATTTTAAATTCATGCGTGATGTTTCTAAAATATTGTTGACACGTGATTATATAATTTCAGGTACGAGGAATCCAATGTAGTAATAACATCTGAGAGACCTTGTTGTTAACAAGCACGAATTTGCATTTGAAAATGTGGATCCTGTTTCTTATGGGAAAACCTACGAAAGCAGGTAAGCTGGAGCCAACAAGCTACAGCGACAGAGATGATTTGTGGGGCGTGATATTGAAACTTCACCAAGGCAGTATTGATGCAAATCTCTTATGGACGTTTTTCACACAGGCTCGGTTGTTTACCTCAATACGTTTGTTGTATTATTTAAATAAAAAATTATGAAAAATACATTTGACATTAATTATAAACGTTAAGTGCCAGTATTTTAGAGTGGTTATCTGGACACAGAAACCAATATAACTGTTTCTTCTAGAAGGATTTGCACAGTAAAAAACCTGACACATAATAGAAACAAGCAAACTTTTCTTAACTGGATAGTTGTATTAAAATTCTGTGTCCAAGCAGCCTCTCTAATCGTAAGACACTTGTACTTTTGTTTGAAACCAATTTTCACTGGATTAATTACACCTTTTGATTTAAGGTTAAAAAAAGTGAGGCAAACAAACCAGAGGGCCGATCATTTACTTCATCGTTAAACCGATCGATAAGACTGTCTATGAGTGATGCTATTGGTCGAAAATTGTAAAACTTGGCTGTTGCTATGGTAACCATCGTTATAGTGTCCGTTTTTTAAAGGTTACTTATGAGTAGCCTTTATAAAACGAGACTCTTAACGATGGTTACCATAGCAACAGCCAAGTTTTACAATTTTCGACCAATAGCATCACTCATAGACAGTCTTATCGATCGGTTTAACGATGAAGTAAATGATCGGCCCTCTGATTCAGATCGCCCATTCCGTCACACTTCGAGATAGGACTTAAAAACATGTATCAGCGGCTCTATTCCTACAGCTTGTTGGATGGAGCATTTGTTTGAATCACACTTTTACTCTCTCCAGGGGCGTCATTTGGGGGGGGGCAGGGGGGCATTTGCTCCCCCAAGAATTTTAGTCAGGCTCAAAAACGGAAACGAAGTTTATTAATAAGCAAATCATCAGATTTTTGCCCCCCCCCCAAGCCGGCTCTATGGCTCTAAAATTATATTGATGAGCAAAAAAAAGGGGGGGGGGGAAAAAGTCATCAGATTTTTGCCCCCCTCCAAGCTGAGCCCGAAATGACGCCCCTGACTCTCTCACATTTAACGAAGTTCGAAATCGAGACAGTATTGCGATGGCGCAAATGTCTGTCTGTCTGTAATCCCAGCATAGCTTTTGAACCAATCGTCCATATGCATCAACATTTTGCAGAGAACTTGCTACTATACCATTCCCCGGAGGGACTTTTTTTAGTTTTTTTTTAAAATCCTTAAAAGTGTTGAATCATAGGCAAGTTATGAATGATAAAACGTTTCCATTGAAATAAAAGGAAAAATGGGTAGAATGAGTGAACGTATGGAAAGATTGGAATGTTATATAGCTGTTTGAATTTTGATGAAAATTTGCAAAAAACATTCTGCAATCAGCCTACTGTAAAATTAACCCCTGGAGTCTGGGGGTCGCTCCCAGAATCAGTGGCGGCTCGTGCTATTTGGCAACAGTGTTTTTATCCCATTTAAATACATGGAAAACAATCGAAACTCGAGGAGGCTGCCAGCCTCCGCTTGAATCGATTTTTTACCTAAGTTTAAGTGGGAAAAATGCATGGTTGCCAAATCTTACGGGCCGCTACTGCCCAGAATATTATAGGGGGGTCTGGGGGTCTCCTCCAGAATAATAATTGTGATGTGTAGCCATTCTACGTAAAAGTGTCCGTGGAGTAAAAACCATTTATATATATTTTTTTTTTTTTTCGGACTTTTGATATACTATTTGAACTGGTATAGAATCTTGAAGAGTTCTTCAAATTTTAAGGAATCAAATTTTTTTCAGGTATTTCACCCATAAAATTAGAGGAAGTAAAAAGATTTTTCGGTTTTTGGGCTTTTTTTTTGAAAGATTTCAAGCTCATTGACACACCCAACTTTACTTTAAATTTTTTTAATGAGAATTTCAGAATTTCCTGAAAAACTTGTTTACAGCTAATGCTTAGTGCTATGAAGTTAACACAAGTGTCTTGTATCAAATAAATTCATCGCATTCAATATCACGAAAGAGCAAACACTGAAAGACAAGTGTGACTGTGTTACGTCCGTTACAAAGCCCTGTTACGCCCGCTACACTGAGAAAATACATCTATTTCGAGTAATTGGCAAAAATAATTTCTGACAAAGCTATTGTTAGGAAGAGAATTCTCCTTGGAGTAGGTATAAGAAAAAAATTTTCTTATCTTTCAAGCAGTTTTCCTCAAAATCACCATTCAAAAGATTGACTACGGCAAAAAAGATTTTGACAGAGTTCCGTACGTTACACCTGTATTTCTGTTGTACTGCTTTTAATAATTTGTAGTGATGCATTAAAAATTTCACAAACTAAGATTTGCACAGCCTTCTTTCTATGCATTTTTTTAAAAGTTGATTTTCCTCCTTTTTTGGAGCTTTCAACAGTTAAATCGTTACGTCCGTTACAAATAGAATGGCTCTGTGAGAGAGTGTTAGTGAGGTATTTCCTACAGCTAATTTAGGTGGCGTCGCACTTAACAGGTATATTCCTAAATCCACGAATGAACTGGCAACAGCGATGGATCCTCGCAGTTCCAGAGAGAGAGAGAGAGGATTGACCCAATCTAGACACAATTCAGGTTCAGCAAAGCGGAGCGAGTTTATTTCGGCGACCGAATATCCTTTGCTACCTTCTTGCCTCATCCTTTCGGCCAGGGAAAACTCTCCCAGGTCCGGGGGTTCATTAAATTAAGAGCAAGAAAAAGGGGGAAAAAAAGATATACGAAAAAGAATGAAACAGGCGTAAGAGAAAGGAGAGAGAGCATACGACGATATTGTTTTCCACGGAGAGAAATATACAGAAGAGGAAATGGGGACGCGGCATAAGTGAGGATTGGACAAGGTGAGAAGATTCACTCGTCCGTCGCTGTTTTGAAAAAGGGGAAAACGAGAGGTCGAGAAATGAATAGGAGAAACTGTTCAAGGCTCGGTTGCCATGTCGATTGAGATAAAAAACCAACGCAGAGCTGCCGAATTGCGCAGACTTTATGGCATTTTGAAATTCACCGAGGACTCCACCAGTTGAGAAAATATTACAAAGTTTAGTTCAGTGTATGACTGTAATGCACGAAAATACCAGCGTCTTTTATCTTTTCTCAACCGGTAGAGTCGTCGATAACTTTGAAAACTTGCGGATAAATTAATTAATTAATGGCGTTTCCACAGATTGAGAAAATATTACTGATCAGAGTATTTTCGTGCATTATAGTCGCAAACCCTGCATTGAATTATGTAATCTTTTCTCAACCGTTGGAGAATCATCGGTGAATTTAAAAATGTCATTAAATATGACAGAAAAAACGAACCAGCGACGACTTGAACAATAAATGAAACAGTTAAAGGTAAAATGATGGAATTCAACCTAAATTAGCGAGGACGTTTCGGCTCAAATCGCAGCCATTTTCAACTCAAAAATTAAAATAAAATTAAAAAACGAATTTCAAAAGGCGCAGAGAGACACCAATCACAAACCGTAAAAACTTCGAGTTGAAAATGGCTGCGTTTTGAGCCGAATTTTCCTCGCCAATGGGTCTGTTGCACACTTCGGCTAGAGCGTTTTAAAGTGTCGAGTTTTGTGTAAAAAGCGGTAAAAATGACAATGGCAGCATCAGAAAACACCAAAATTCATTAATAAGCTCACACATTGCGAAAAACACTGGACACTATTCACCCCTGTATGTTTCCACCACGTGCACGATATTTCGCGAAATTAGCGCGGCACAAAAATGTCGGTTTCCGTACCTTTATTCATCTTTTGTGAGGAAGTGAAGATATTGAGACGAAGAATTGAAACAGACGCCGTCAGTGTTTACTGTTTATTTATTTATGAAGTCAGCTATGATGACAGTCGGCCGTGATTATTTGAATGTGCCGCGCTAATCTCGAGAAATATTGTGCACGTGGTGGAAAGATACAGGGGTGAATAGTGTCTAGTGTTTTTCGCAATGTGTGAGCTTATTAATGAATTTTGGTGTTTTTTGATGCTGTCATTGTTATTTTTACAGCTTTTTACATAAGTATTGATACTTGAAACGCTCTAGCCGAAGTGTGCAACAGACCCATTTAGGTTGAATTCCGGCATTTTACCCGTTCCTGTTTCATACCTGGTGTACATTTCAACGCACTAGCGGGGACAAAGATACGTGGCCAGGATATGCAATACGCAACACACCCTAAATACATATGTTGAATGGTATACTGTGCATTGCGTATTACATACCCAGGTCATATGTCTTTCTCCTCGCTAGTACATCTGGATAATACAGAATCTTATGCAGAAAATGAAAAGTTGATATGCATATCGTTTTATGTGAGAAAATTGTGCCCAGGTCAGCTATGATGGCCAAAAATCCGTGAGACTTTACAAAGAACGTGAGAGAATGTGAAAAAGAAGAATCGGTCCACGGGCTATGGCGGCTAATTATTTCTAGTATAAGTATAAGCTATTATTGCTTGAAATAAGCCTGCTTGGCCCATGGACCGCTGCTTTTTCTACTTTCTCCCGCGGATTCTGACTATTTCAAAAATACGGAATCTACTTACTCAACAGTTGCATCTCGATGAAGATTTGTAAGTCTTGGTGAAAACTATTGAAATGCAAACCGACACCATCATTGGTTTAATATTTTAATGGCGATTGCACCAATTGAGAAAAGATTACAGATTAGAGTATTTTCGTGCGGTATACACTCATACCAGGGCTGCCGTTTTGCGTAGAATCAATGCTATTTTTCTAGTCACCGATGATTCCACCGGTTGAGAATAGATTACACAGTTTAGTTCAGTGTATGACTGTAATGCACAAAAATACTCTGATCTGTAATCTTTCCTTAATCGGTGGAAACTCCGTTGATTAATTAAAATAACCGCAAGTTTTTTAAAGTCATCTACGACTCCACCGGTTGAGAAAAAATTACAGATGGGAGTATTTCATTTTATCATAGTCATGCACTGAACTGAACTGTGTAATCTTTTCTCGACCGGTTGGCATCATCGGTGAATTGAAAAATGCCATTGATTATACGCAAAACGGTAGCTTTGCTAGGGACCCTAGTTTTGTACTAATCGGGAGCGGACACCTATGACACAGAAGCGTAAAAATCTTAAGCTAAATAAAGTTGTAAGTATGGGTTAGGAGGTTATGTTTGTTTGTTTGTGTTTCACCATTTAAACTCTCTGTCGAGTCCGCGGTGTTTGCATTACAATGGTAATTGCTAACGACGCTAGCGTCAATGTGGTAGCCGGTGCGAGAACATGGACGGAGTTAGCTGTTTGGAAACTGTGGATTCTTCCCATTTGAATGTATGAGAAACAATCGATTCTTGAGTGGACCATGGCCCGATTTCTAATCGATTAGTTCTAATACATTTAAGGGGGAAGAATCCACAGTTGCCAAATTGCTGGTTCCGCCAATGTGCGAGAAGAATACAAAATTTCAAAATCTCTGGAAGGTCTGATGGATTTTACGACGTAGTAAAATCACAGAATAATACATTCAGAACGGAAACTCTGTCGGATTTTGAAGCAAATTCATTTCGCGCCCGCCATGTTGGGATATAGGATGTTTACATCTGGATTCGCGCTTGAAAAAAGCAATATAGGACATGATCCGCGAAATTTTCACTCTGAAATGCCATTAGAATAAAAGTGAGGCTGGAAACTGAATATTTCTTTCCAGAATTTACAGAAATAAATGAGTTTCAACACAAATCACACTCGTCCGCCATGTTGGGATATAGGACCACAGCGTTGCCTATTGGTGCCGTTAAATTCCAAACTTGCTTCCATCGGCTCCTATGGGAGGTTCCGTTCCGATTGTATTATTCTGTGGTAAAATCTTACGTCTCACTTTATGAATGAAAATTCGCCAAAACGGCCAGCTCTTATCGTTAGTTACGCGAACTTGGCAACAGAGAAATGTGGAGACCCAGAGACTGAAAGTGAGCCGGTGAAAGGATACGATAGAATATGATTATGAATGGCGGGTGTAGGAGAATGTCGGTTGTGGGCAGGAGAGGGGGGGGAGAGGAGGTGTGGAGGAGGGTAGAGGGACGGGAAAATCAAGTAGAGGCTGAATTAAATGAAAGAATAAATAAATAGAAATAATTAAATTAGCATTTTTTTACGCTTTCACTCGGGTCTCGCTCGCCGGACGAGTATTTTGTTACCATTCCGTTTAACGATTCCTTTTCACTCTCTCATATACGGTATGGAGTCTATATTCTTTTCCTCAATTTCAATTTCAGTTCAATATTTATATTTTACTTTATTTCTTCTTTTAATTGAATTACTTTTATTTATTTATTTATTTATTTTTTATTGCTCCTCGTATTACAAATGTGTCTGCTAAGTCACATTACTGTCTATTGGACATATGTGGATCACAACTCTGGTGTCTGATCCATCCACTAATCCAATAATGTGGATCTAATAGATCTGTGATGGCCCGTTTACGCTCGAAGTAGGATCGTCAAATTGGCATCGGTGAGCTGAAATCCACACGGAGGAATGAATTTTTTTTTTTTATAAAGAAAATGATAGTACTTGCACCGAGAAAAAAGCAGCGGTAGGGTTTACCATTCCATAATAGCAAACCGAAGTTGAGTATTGTGAAACAGAAAAATAATGAGCATTACACTTCCTCAAGTTTGGTTGACTCAAGTCAAGCGTGAATTTTACCATTCTTAAATTGTTATGTACGAAGGGGATAGCTTACTATTCCTTGGATTAACTCGCTCATTCAAATGGACTCGTTCCGTCATTCAGAACAACGCTACTTACACTTTCCCGCGATAAGTCAAAACCATTCTCACAAGTCACGCTTGCATGTCCTACGGTCATAACAGTACATTAACTAATGTCAATTCCAATGAGAGGTATTATTGATTTCATCATTTTTGAAACTTTCAAAACCAACATACGTGTGATATATTATTGACTGAACGTTTGCTTCCATTTATAATTTTCACAGATGAAGAACTTCTCTAATCATTTGTTAGTTTAATCAATCATAATATTGGACTTTTACTTCATAAGTTGGTCATCATGTTCCGCTCAATGATTACTAAATAAGTAATATTTGGTTCCGCTTGTTCTTCTTACTTCAATCGTGTCAACATTCGGCCGACCCTAGCGCCATCTCTGAATAAACTACGCGAAATAATATGGCAGTGGCGCGACGATCAACTAAAAAAGAACTCGGAATGAAACAATCACTCTCATCTCACGAACTGACGAACGTACCTAAGTCTGCACGTCTGCCAGCTTATATACCGAATTTATTCTTCATTACTCTATATAGGTCAGGCGCAGTGTGGTGGTTAGGGCTTTCGATTAGGATTAGGTAGGTTGTAGGTTCGAATCCCGGTCTGGTCGACAAAATTTGTCCGCGACAAGTAGGTGGGAGTCATCAAAACATCAATTTTATATTTTCCTTTTTTTTTTTTTTTTTTTTTTTTTTTTGGGGACTTCTAAAAGTACCTTTATCACTTATCACAATATAAATAAATGAATAATTGGTTGCATAAAATATGCAGACCGTTTGTTCTAAATCTTCGATGATCTAAAGAGAGAGATCGTAGTGACAGAAAGAAGTGGCCCTCTTTAAAAATCCGAAAGGTGAGATTTACCATTCCTGTGGGTCTCTGAGCCTCTACTTACGGTCCACGTCACCGTTATCGTCAACGGTAGTGTTTACCATTCCTGATTGGTGTACATGATCTATGCATCACGTTGTAGCAAATAGAGGCATGCGGAATGGTAAATTCCACCTCATTCGTGGTAATCGATACTGCTCTTTTTTCTCGGTGTGATGAGCTGAGAACAATGATGCCTTTGGTATTTTTCCAAGTGTCCCGGTTTTGGAGATACACACGTGTTACACGTGACCTGTAAAGTTGTAAAAAATCGTGTGCGTAGTGACGTCACTACGCGGAGTTCCCATTTAAAACAATGTATTTTGGGCCAAAATCTCATCTCCAGAACAATGGGACTTAATTAGAACCCAAAGGCTTCTTTGTTCTCAGCTCACCAAGTACTTTCATTTTCTTTATAAAAAACACAACATTTCAGACCCTTGCAACTGCCCCATTGGGTTCTACCAGACTTACTTCTACGTAATAGTTAAATGTTCATTCGCGTATCCCGAATCAGATTTCTGGTAATATTCAAAATACATTTTTTATTGAAACCAGCAATATCTTCACAGAAACCAGAATTTTCATTTAACTATCCCGTAGAAGTAATTCTGGTAGCCCCTAGTATAACTTTTTCTCCGTGCACCGCTAGCTGTAGAATTGCCAACCTGACATTTCTTTTCAAATTGCTGACAGTAGATTGGTGAACAGAATGATGACACACCATCCATCCTCAAAAAACTCTGCAGTTTGACGTGTCGTCAAATAGCACATTTGTTTTGACGAACGGAAACATCAACCAAACATGCAACGGTAGGCTCACCTGCCGTTTCGTGGTGGATCTCGGCTCATGGGCTCGGTGGTGGACCTGCCTTTGATACTTTGATACTCGTACATCAGTAAGAGCAAAACTCAAATTGGCAACAGGAGTCTGGCCTCATTTTCATAGTTTATGCATTTCGATGTTAATATTTTGGGGGGGGGGGCGAAGACGGGCGACAGAGATTCAACTTTTTGGACGGACGTCGCGTCGCCAGGACCCCCCCCCCCCCCCCCCCGAGGTGCCATTCACCGCGTTAGTTGCCGGATCACCAAAAAAAACAATCCACCCAATCGTCGTCCCGAATCAAAACACGCGAAAACGTGCGGTACGCTCCATCTCCCGTTTCGCTATCTCTTTCACTATGACAAACTCAGTGAACGAGCACACCCTCCGTTTCTTGAACCCCCTCCGTCCGGCACACAGTGTTCGGAGCGACCCGGATCTCTGGCAGAAACCT